>JAPQRP010000015.1:18407877-18427962 GCA_037367295.1 Apogon hyalosoma | reverse complement strand
ACCCCCTCTGCTACTGAACTGACCAGATCAATATCCCAGAAGTTTGACTGATAGGTTGCTATACTCTGATTAAAAAGAGTTCCTCCAATTTTTTTGAGCAGTGTAATATTTCACTTCCCCCTTTTGACATGATTCTATCATGTCAGTAGCTTAAATTGAGTTCATAATGATTCTCTAACAATTATCGTAGATAGATTAATATATAGCAGAGGATTAGGGGGATTTTGGGGATATACCCTTCCTGTCAGCCCGAGACAGCATAAGCCTTGTTGAATTTGCTTTCCCCCAAGTTTTTAGCAACAGCATTGTTTTGAAATAATCACTATCATAGATTCTGACTTTATGATAGTAATCTGAAAAGAAATATCAGAAATACTTAATTACAGCACAAAAAAATTGTTGCACATTATTTTTAAGAATAACTAGGCTTACACCATTGGAATCGACAGCTAGGGGTATATCCCTAAATGCCCTCAATCCTTAACCAGACAGCTATGATGTCATGACATGAGGCATCTCCAGGTCATGACCTTTCATTTACACTTGAAGTCAATCAGACAAATAGTTCCAGAGATATGAACAAAAGAGTGTTTAGTGATTTTAAACTTTTGAGTGGCCCCTTATGGGCAATCTAGAAATGGTAAATTGTCCAAAATCGAATCAGTTCTTCCTCTCCATGATATTGATTGATATGGAAAATATGGAATTTCTAAACCAAATATTTTTCAAGTTATCGCGTTAACACGAAGGATATCTGGCGGCGGTGGAGCCGGCAGGGCCAGCAGTGGCAGTCGGTCCAAAAACATAATATCCCCAACACTCCGTTTGGGGATATAATTAATGCAGGACTTCATTAGTATTTTGACAGTGTTGTAGTTCTCTAAAGCTACCTGCTCTGATCTATGAAACTATGAATGACTGATCAAATGATGCTCAGACCATTTCATATTTATGTTTATTAATGCATCCATAGTAGTCTACCATTACTTTTAATCTTCAGGGTGGATTCTAGCTTAGCATACATTTCATTAGCCTCATAGCAAAATTGCCCAAGTCATATTTTTGGCCAAATTGTAACATCTACATAAAATAAATCTGCAGTGTTAGGAGAGTAAAGTTATACTTATTTCACAATTTGGCCAAAAATAGAACTTATGCAATTATGCTATGAGGCTAATGATTTAGCACACTAATGCTAAACGTGTGCTAGCAGCTTTTTATACACAACAGTCACAAGGCAGATCAGTGAGTTATGTGTTCAACAGTCAAACTGTGCATTTCTCTGCCTGATCACCTCATTTTTCTGCCCAAGTCTATGTAAGACTTGTGTCCTGTGTAATTGTTGGTGAACACTCGTTGCTGTTTCCTGGTCTGTGTCATTGAGTTGCTCAGATCTGACCTGAACCCAGGTCTCTCATCTGGACTGAAAGTCACAACAGCACATCCCAGATGAGCTCTATTGTTCTGTCTCCAGTGCCATCACGAAAACCATTAACATTGGAGTTTATCGATACTGCAGTCTTTAGTTATTTGGCCCTGGTGCCTGTTCAGTACCAGGCGTTGGTACCCATCCCTACTATCAGTATTTGTAAATGGGTCTCATTACTGTTTGATTGTTTCACTATATGAAGTTCAAGATTTGATTTTGTGCTGTCTGTCTTTGTTGTTTTAGATTCCAAGACCCAGCAGAGAATGTCTGAGCTGACCAAGAAGAAGGATGAGCTCATGCTTGTTACTGCTGCTCAACAAGATGTTCTCAACTCGTATAAAGAGTTACTGAATGCACTGACCAGTGAGACTTTATCTCTTTCTTTTAATACAACACTGTTTGCTGATTTTGAGGCTGGGTCTTAAATATTTTCTATTCCCCCAAGAGTATAAATGACTTTTTCAAGAAAATAGTGTAATTCTCAAGAGGCTCCTAATACTGGAATCAAGGATTTTCTCATCAGAAATATCAAAAGTCTTATCAGTCTTTAGAAGCTTTAGAAGACATTAAGTATTTTAGAGTTTAATTCTCTGTTCTATGAAGTAGTTTTACCTAAAAAAAAAAATATGCAGGTCCAATGTGTTTTGTGTGTGTTTCATTTATTGCTTTCAAATGTGCTTTTAACTGAGTTATTCTTCTGTATCAGCTCAATACAAGAATGCATGTGATGCAGAGGCCACTCAGAGAGAAGAGCTGAACAGGCTGAACCTGAACATACCACAAACTGTATCTGTAAGATGCTTTTTACATCAACAGTTTATATTAATATATTTAGTTCACACATTCAGCATCACTTGTGCTTAACATTATGTGATTCTCTGTAGATCCAAATCGTTAATGGACTGATAACAGAGAAGACAACAGAAGCTGACAGGATACGTTTACACAGAAGAATGTGCTCCATCTCCGATCCGTTCAAGGGGCAGCAGGACGTTTTAGGGAAGGTAATGTCATAGGAAAGAAAAACCTTTCTGTTGCAAAAACCCAGGAACTTAGGAGAATTTTTTTTTCTTAATGTGTTTTTTTTCTGTTTTTGTTTTTTCAACACACATATACAATAGAAGAAAAACAAGCTGGGAGTGGTCAAAAAGGAGTCAGTTCCATAAATATGAGAGGTACAACACATGTTATGTAGTGTACAATACAATATACTACAATGGGAGTTAGGTTAAAAGAAAAATAAATACATTTATTTATTTTTTAAATTTATTTTATTCTGAATCATCACCAAATACATGGTATGGAGAACAAACATTAGGTCATAATAGAGAAAATAATATATGTTCAGTAATAACAACATTTTTTGAAAAAGAGGTAAAGCCCTTTTCAGAAAGGCACCTAATTTATGGATTGTTTTTGGTTGTTTGGATTGAAGAAGCAGCACAAGTTTATACATCGATGGATGCTCTGAGTAGGATTTTGGCAAATACTTTTGCCTAAATTCAACAACCTGTACATTCAAATAAAACATGGAATTCATCTCCCACACAACCATTACAGCACAAATGACAGAATCTAAGCCTTCTTTCCAAACCTTTGTATTGTCCGGTGACAAATCTGCTCTTGTAAACAGTGATGTAAACACAAATGTGCTCTTTTCATTATGGTTGGGTTCTTCTATGAAACTGGTCCTAAAAACAGGACATGGGGCTAAAAATTCAAACCAGATGTAGACTAATGTTATGAAGTAAGTTTGGAAGCACTTTTTTTATTGTAAAGATAAATACTTACTGAGATAAAAGAGACACTATTTTTCAGATAAAACACATTTTATATTATTTTACATTATACTTAATACAAAAATCTGCATGTAACACACAAAAATCTGCAAAAGGACACGCAAATTACATGCTGCTAGTTGATCAAATGTCTCTTTATTCTCTCACAGGTACATTTTGGGTATTGAATTAATTATGCAAGGCAGAGTGTTTCACAAAAATGACCGCTGTTGCAAAATCATTTGTGATTTATATGTGTTTAACTGGGCAGGTTCTGCATGTAACACAAGTGGACACAATAAAAAAAAAAATACAAAACCTGGAATGAGACTGAGATTCATGAAAAATCCACGTCTGGATTAGAAAACCACTAGGATCATCAAATTTAACACAGTGTCTTTATTTATAGTGGTATGTAAGGCCATTTGAAGCCATGTTTTCCAGATCAAATGCACTGACATCTAGGATGTTTTTCATGTCCCAATTTTGGTCCTATTTTTGGCCCCAATATTTGATTAAACATTCATTCATTTTGGGATGGCTCAGAGCAAGAGTATAATTTTTTTGCATGTACCTGAGGTCATTATTTGGTATATCCTGGGGGGAAGTATGTCTACTTTTGTCTTTTATTATAGGGTCTAAAAAAGCTGGCAAAGTGCCAGGTACCAAAATGAACCCAGTTTCATAGAAGCACCCAGGTTCACATTAATATAGTCAAGGAATGGTTTCCATATTCTTTCAAAGGCATTGGTCTTGTAGTGCATGAGACAGGTCAGAAAGTCCAGGGGTATGAATTCCATTAATATCCTTTGCCATTCCGCAACTGAGGGGGCTTCACCTGAAATCCACTGCTTTAGAATATATTTCCTAGCACAAAATGTCATAACGTTATAGAGTTTTTGCTGATATGCATCAGTTATAGAAGGTCCATAAGCAGAAGAACTGGGTCAAGTTCAAGCTCCATTTCCAGAACTTTTTGTATTTCAAATAATACATCATTCCAAAATGTTTTATTTTAACACAAGACCCAGAGTAAATGTGATGCAGATGTACACTATCTCATCACAGTGTTAAGGTTTATAGAGGACCTTTGTCAGACATTAGAAAACCACGACATCGATGTAGGACGCCTCCATCAGTAAAACTGGACGAAGCTGTCGCGGGTTTCATCGTTTGACCTTTTGTGTGCAGGTTGGACATCTGGCCTTGGTGGAGGAGGATGATGCTGCCTGGGTCATCTCCTGGTGCATCGGTGGTTTTATGGACTGTGTCGTTACACTGACAACGGCGGCAGCACAAATTATCTACAGGCACACGGGGGGCAGGCAGCAGGTCATGGCTCTGGACAGTGTTTACGTAGCAGGAGACATAAGGTGGGTTCGGTTTGTCATCTTTAACCCTTTACAGGGCACTCAGTGAAATACTGTGAAATTCAAACATTCCATCCAAGTTGAAACCTTAGTCATTGGACATCATCATCTACCTCCTCGTCGGTTACTGTGACAACAGTCTCCCTCTTCTTGCCATAAAACATCCGAGCAGCACTTCCTAAAAAGTAATACAAGCAATAAAACAACTGTTCTAAGGTCATAAACTGACAAAATGTCTATATTCTCACTCTGAATCTGTGTATAGTTTTATATAAACCGACATGCTTCTTGACCTCACTGTGGCACGGGATTGACCCCATATTCAATGTTTGTGGAAATTACCAAAAATAGTCACTTGCCCAGTAAAGGGTTAAAGGACTGATCTAATGCCTGGTTCATATCTGTTTTTATTGACATCTGAAGCGCTGATCTGTGACATTTCAGTGTCTCGGAGAATGAACTTTCATTTTTACAGCTGTGTGATCAAACCATAGCAGCAGCAGGTATTTATTGTAGAAGCGTCATAGCAGCTCCATCTCACACTGACGCAACAAAGACGAGACCTGCTGTACTTTACAACAGTTTAATATTATCAGTGTAATAACACCAGCATTCATTTAATGCGAGGGTGACAAACTCATTTTAGTTCAGGGGCCACATATTCAGTTAAACGATTCAATCTCAAGATGGCCAAACCAGTAAAATAATAGCATCATTTACAAATAATTTTTGTTTGTTTAAATCTAAAAAAGTAAAATTACACTTATAAACTATCCTTTTAAAAAATGTGATTAGCATTAACAACCTGAGGTAACAATATTCTGCTTCATCATTATCATATGTGCATTACAATGTACAGATCACAGTGGATCTACCGTACAAAGACACAAAACATGTTGCAACACGCAGAATATTGTTAAAATTGCACTTATATCTCTTAAAACATTTGAGGTTATTCATACCCTCTTTAACATGAAGTTGGAATAATTTCATTTTCAGACACATTCCTCTTTTTATTCCTATTTGCACACATCATTAATCACCTCTGACCTGGTGCAGTGGTTACATACTGAGTCTTTTTTACGTTTTATCAAGAATAAATCATATTGTCACAATCATTTCTTAAGAAGAGATAAAAAATATTTTAGTCCTACATTATGGGCAACAATACATTTGTTCATATTGACATTTTTTGTGAAAGGATAGTTTTTAATTGTGAACATTTTCATCATGTTATTTTACTTTTTAAACACTAAAAAAAGAGAAAAATATGGAGTTGTCATTATGTATAGGATATTGTGCTAGTATTGGTCTGTATGTGGCCCCTGAATGATTTTGACAGTTAACTGTTCATTTCACATTTCACACATTTATCCCACCAGCCAGATGTTTGACATCCCTGATCTAATAGATGCTTTAGTTTGAACCCTATCAATAACTGGCATTAGCTTCTATAGAGTCTAAAGTGCAAGTCAAATGCTAGTTAATTGTGCTCTTTAATTGTGCTTTTCTGTTTACATGTGTGATATTTCCATGTATTTTGCTACTATAAGCCCCTATTACTGACAGGTCTCTGATTACATATCCACAGACCAATAACTAACCAACAATTAAACTTAAAATTTAGGACAAATACAGCTCTGTCAAAGCACTGGAACAGCAGTCATTCATAGATCTCATAGTAGCTCTGTCTCTCACTGACTTCTGTTTTAGAAAGAAGAGTTTATCTGTAAAAACAAAACAAAAAAAAAAAAAACCCTCTTGCCTTGAGACAACAGCTGCAACAAAGGCCTTCTCTATAAAAAGACCATCTATTGTGTTATTGTCCTGAGTTTTCTTCCTCACTAAATGTCATCCTTATCCTAAGGATAAAGGATGTTTCTGTACAGACTCTAAAGCTACTTCTAATTAGTAAGACATCAGGCATCAGTTCTTATTTACACAGTGCCACATCATAAGAAAAGTTATTATCTTATGACACTTGACATTTAGAGCTGGTCAAACCAAACTCTTTTTTTTTTCTCTCTTTCTCTTTTTTTCTCAAACTCTTAATAAGCTGTTAATAAAAATAAAAGGCTGTAAATAAAAAATGATGTGACTTGAAGTTAGTTAATGATCTGTTAATGTCCTGTAAATGTCTTTAGTAGAACTAAGTAATGCCTGGGTTTTGCATCTCTTTGAGCAAAGTTTCCAATTGCTACAGTCTCTGTGCTACAATGTGAATTCCTTGCAGACCACTACCACACATAAGGAACGGCCAGGCTCTGTTTGATCCCTCTGGGCACCCGGTGTTCGCAAGAGATCTCCTCATTTTCCCCAACCACAGGGAGAGCTGTGAAAAAGGTGAGGCATTTCAGATGGATTTCCCATGATCGCTGTAAACATTTACCTGGTGGTGGTGGTAGTTTTTTTTTTTTCTTTGTAGATTTGTATGGGTCTTTTTTTTTTGTTTCTTTTTTTTTTTTTTTTTTTTTTTTTTTTTTTTTTTTTTGAGTGTGATGGTTTTTGTAGTTTCCAGAGATTTCCCAGGTCTCATTGTTTGCTGTTGTTGGGGTATTTCCTCTATGCCCCCCCCTACCCTTCACCCCCAGTGGGTAAATGGTTCCACCTGGGATCCAACGTCACAGCGGTGGAGGGCTTTCTCTGTGGGGGCCACGACAACAACTTCACTTTGAATCAGTCATTTGTTAAATTAGGGGTTTACTTGATTTACTAATGAGTGTCTACAGAATCAGAACACTTTATTAATCCAAGGGGAAATTATTGGGTGTTACAGTGACTTCATTCAAGGTTCATAAAAAGTAGCAGGAAACAGGGTGCTTGCGCAGGTCTTGAAAGCCTTAAAAAGTTTTGCATTTTGTGTGAAAGTATAGAAAGAAGTTATTCTCATAGTCAAATTTTAGAGTTTGAGTGATACAATTTCCCTAACCAGTTGGTACTGGAATGATTCTGGTTCTTGTTTGTGTGATATTGATGCACTTGTGTGATTTTCATATATTTTGAAAACATTTCTGTCAGAAAAAATGTACTGTGAATTATGCATTCATTCATTCATACATTTATTAAAATGAACTTGTCTGCTACACACAGGTACAATCTCAACCCAAAAAGTAGGCACGAAGTATGAAAGTACATAAAGTCAAGGTCTTGGAGAAAAAATAGCAGTTTTGAAAAGAAGTTTGAGCTCTGGAAAAAGTCTGGAATTTTTATGTGGATAAAGAGCAAGCACCCTGAGGAAAGAAATTATCAGTACAACGGAAAAAGAAAAAAATGTACTAGGGCTGTCAAAATTAACATGTTAATGCAGATTAATGCATCATCATGATTAATCTGATTTAAAAATTTAATGCAACCCACCTGCAGCACAGAATGACTCTGAACGTCTCTGGCGACTCATTTAGGGCAGTTTGTCCAAGTAAAGTTACATGGGCAGTTGGTCCGGTAGTGACAGGCAGCAGAACCAACCCATAAAGATGGAAGACGCTATAAACAACATGTTGACCTCTGGATGGAAATATGAGGACAAAAAAACCAAGACGGAACAGTTGTTTTGTTGAAACTGTTGAAGGTGTTTAATAAACCCGCTAAGTGCATATATTTGTCGGTCTGATGAAGGCCAGCAGGTCGGGGCTCAGTGAGGTCCATGAGACATGCTGTAATAAAGGCATTTTAGAATTATAAGAGGGCCGTGGTTAAGTGCTTTTATTCCCTTCTTTCTTGAGTCTGTTTGCTCATGCACAATGAAACAAGATTAAAAATGAATGATATTTAATCATGATTAATTGAAATTAATCCACAGCAACCCTGTGATTAATCTGATTAAAATTTTAATTGTTTGACAGCACTAATAAATATATTAATTACTATTAAGATACATAATGAGAACAAACATTATTTTACCAATCAAACCTTATTCTACAGTTCTGTTCATGAATGTGTGTCTTGAATAATATGCGCAGTTTAACTGTGACTGTTTAGATTTGTTGCAGGGGGTCTGACAGTTTCCTGCTTGTGTTTCCTCTGCAGTGTTTAGAAATCTCCTTGGAGGAACTATTGTAATGGATGACCTGGACTCTGCCAACGCCTACAGACAGATGGTGAGTGAAGCTCTTTGACATGCCTTCAGTCGAACTGCTGCCACTTGTGCTGATGAATGTGCTGTCGCTTTTAGCTGGTGCGCAACAGAATGTCGTGTCCCACCATCCTGACCAGGCAGGGGGACCGGATAAATGCCAAGGGCATTTGGGGGGGGTCGCAGAACAGAGCCCCCTCACCTCAAGGGTTACCCATGTTCGGAGCCCCTTTAGCCCCGCAGTACGCCAGCCTTAAGGAACAGATAGGTAACGTCTCAGAAACAGATAGTTTAGGTTTGTTTTTGGTCACACACTGTTGTAATGTCTCTTTTTCTGTACTTTAGGACTGCTCACACGCTACAGGTCAGTACTGCAGAACCGAGAAGGCACAAAGTTAAAATACGATAAGTATTTAAGAGAAATTACATCTAAAACTGAACTGAAGGAACAAGAAATCAAAGAGAAAACAGCAGAGCTGAAGGAAGTGGAGAAACAACTTGGTATGAGGAGAGAGTAAAGGAGGCCGTTTGTGTTCTGTCCTGGTGCTTTAGTCCACATCTAATGCTTCTGTGGTGTTCTCCCTCCAGCCTCAACCCCAGTCAGACCTGTAAAGAGGGTTTCCATGGACGCTGCCGGACCATCAGGTGTTTCCAAACGACCGCGGAACACAACGGAATGACAGATGGATTAGTTTAATGTGCAAAACAAGCTGACCGTGTGAATGTTTTTATTTCAAGATTTCTATATTTTATTTTTGCATTGTGTTTTATTTGGATTTGATGGTTTTCTTATTCTCTGTTTAGCGTCATCTAAAATATGTTTCTGATATACACTGTTACACCTCAGTTATTTTCTATAAAAGTGGCTCTTGTTCTACAGTTGTTTTGTGTGTGTGTGTGTTTTACTTAAACATCAATGGGAGGAAATGGAATGTGTTGGTGCCAGACAGACACTAACAGTCCACTTTTACGCACCGGATAATTACGTGCCTTTTTAAAGGAAGACAATCATTATCCAAATTATGTAGACATATGAGATTGTGTTTTTGGAAACTCGCATAGAGCTGGGTCTTAAGTGATCGTATACGTGAGTGTGTGAGAAAACGGAAAAAGGCATCCGTCAGGGTTGGAGGGGGTCCTGAAACGTCACATCCAAAGACGCTGGGAGCAGCTTATTGAGGTCTGAGCAGCAGAGAAGGAGAAACCCGCAGTGCCTTCAGCTTCGAACGGAGCTCTGATCTAAACTGTTTAGGATCCGAAAAAGGTCCCGTTTATGGAGCTCACCATGAGGAGCGGAGTGTGCGCACTGGCACTAACTCCACTTTTACTGACTTTACCTGTCATCGGTGGATCACCTTTTCAGTACAGCATGTTTCAGGGAAACGCATATTCTGGCACCGAGACACGACAAAGAAATAAGTGAGTAAAGGGGATTTATTTATTTTATTTTTTTATTGTTTTCATGTCAGTTTAATTTCTATGGTGTTTTTGCTCTGTTGACTCATTTACGCGTGAATATTTTCCGTGCGTAAATTAAAGCTGACAGGCCGTTCATGGTGTTGAATGCATCGCAGTTTCTTTGGGTGAGGAGAGGTAAAGTGGTGTTTTTCTGCAGAAACTGGTGTGCATATGTCGTGCACAAAAATGTGAGCTGTTCCGTCGTGGGAGGCACGGAGAGCTTCGTGCAACCGGAGGGTTTACCGTGTCCACCGGAGCTGCCCAACTGTGCGCAACAAGTGATGTAAGTGCCAAACACTGGGTGGAGAACACACACGATTAGCTTTGTCCATATGTTTAAATCAATCAGCCTTTAGGTGGTGATAAGATTATAATAATATAACCACTGTAAATTAACCACATCCATAAAGACAATAGGACGCATGAACTATGATGATGATGATGATGATGATGGGAAAACTTCATTCTTGATTTATTTTCCACTAAGTGACAGACACTTGGATTCAAACATGGTTACTGTTCACAAGGTTCATGCAGTGTTTTGTTTGATAAAATGTTAAAATGTCTGCACACACTGTCTTAGTCTCTAAAGCTCAGAAGTTTGAGCTCTAATATTAACCCATAAAGACCCAGTGCTACTTTTATGGCAATTCCCAAACTAAACTGATCTATTTTTAACATATTTTTAAGATTTATCAACATTTTTTTCTAATATTATACTCTGTGTTTTGTATTTGTTGGTGTAAATGTGGTATTTCTCTATATTTAATGTGCTGATTATGTAGATGTTCATAAAAGCTCAGATTAAAGCTGAGGGTTATTATGTCAGAAACTGAAGAAAAGGTGACTTTTTCAGTAAAATATCCTCCTGAGACCCAGGAAAGTAAATATTTTGGCTTTTTTTTTTTTTTTTTTTTTTTTTACATTAAATAGTTGTCTTGATTAGAAAAAAGCATAATTCAACAGTTTTTCAGATACAATTTTTATTGTATTTTTTTATGGAATGTCCTTTGCAGTGGACAGTTTTTTTTTTTCTAAGTATAACGGTGAAACTCTACTCCCCTACAGGACAAAAAAACATTTCTGGGTCTCAGGAGGATATGACATTAACTGAACATAAAACAGTGTGTTCACCCTCTGTCATTTATCGAACTGTGCGGGTTTTACCGGTGAATCAATGTTGTAGATGTTAATGTTTCCACGTTCACTACGGAGCCTCTGAACATCTAAATGGGTCATATCTGATTTTACACCCTTTATTTACATGTATTGATAGGATTAGTGGCTCAACGGGTATTTAATATTTTATATCAGTAAATGCTTTTGGTCACCAGTGGATGTTTGGGTCTTTATTGGTTCATTTGATAATATGAGCACAGTTGAATGAAATTCCATGAAAAACAAAATACATAATTCCTTTCCTCACGATATAAAATGTTATTACACAGGGTCTGTTAATTTGCAAATGCATTATTAATAGTTGTGATGGTGTTTATTATAGTTACATGGATGGTACAGGTTTCTATTATTGTTAGTGTTAGTATCCACTGTTAGTATTTGGACTAGTAGTATTAGCAGGAATGGGTATTTGTACTAGTTATTGTAGTTCTACTTGTAACAGAAGTTCTAGTTTTCTAGACCACCATCCTCCAACAGTTGGGGTCTGCTCCAGGTTTCGGCCTGTTAAAGGAACTTTTTCCTTGCCACTGTGGCCAAATGTTTGCTCCTGGAGGATTCTGTTGGATGTGAACTGGCTTAAGAATCTGGTTTAGACCAACTCTAAACGCAAACTGTGATGAGATAACTTCCGTTATGGTTTGGTGCTATATAAATAAAATCTGATTGATTGATTCTGATATGTTGCCAGATATCGGACACATTTTAGGCCCATGTATAAGATTGCCTACAAGACTGTAACAGAGCTGGAGTGGAGGTGCTGCCCCGGGTACCAAGGCTACGACTGCATGGAGGTGAAAGACATGAGCTTACTCCAAGTAGACCGACTGACTCATCAGCCGTCTCCATCTGGATATGTTCCAGCACCAAAAGGTGAAATCATAACAGAGAAAAGAGTTTTGCATCAGCAGAAAGAGTCTTTTTGTAGACCGGTTCTGTATTTCCTTACCTTCTTTGCTTTGCTTTAGGTCCAGAGAAGCGACCAGATAGCCATGGAAACCATCCGTGGGAGGGCCAGGGGCAGTTTGGAGGTCAGACAGGTCATGGTGGATCTCAAAGTTCTCGGCACCTGGAAGAGGAGGTGCAGCGGCTCTCCCAGATGGTCCTCGACATGCAGGCAACAATGACAGACATGTCCTCCAACTTGAGACTGAATTTTCAGGAGGATGCCAGTAAGATGCTGGTCTCTCTGGTCAATAACCTCAGGCAGCCCGCCAGTGCACGCGGCGCTGAGACCCAAACCATGCAGCTGCAGGACTTTTCTTTTGAGGTAGACACGCAAATGGATGAGGTTATGAACAAAATCAGCCAGGTCACAGATGATCTCCAGTCCAAGAAAAATACTCTAGATGATCTCCTGGGTCGAGTCACTCATCATGACGTACAAATCCGTCTGCTAATGGAGGCAGCTGAGAGGCCACTGGGTTCTCCACCTACTGGTACCTCAGCAAGAGACCCGGATCTACGGGGATACGTGGATGAAAAGATAAATGCTCTGAGAGATGAGCTGATGGAGGGATTGGAAATAAAAATGGCAGATTTGAAGAACTCGTGTGATTATAAAATCGTGTCCGTTCAGGAGCAGTGTGAAAGCCAAGAAGCCAACTACCTCAGCCTGGCCGAGCTCATGGACTCTAAAGAATCAGACCTCCGCAACGAGATACAAGACCTCAAGACCAAGATGGGTGATCAAGCAAGAGATGGGAAAGATCTGCCTGGAAACACTGGGGGATCTGACTCGGTTCTTGCTCAGGTGCAGAACATGGAGCTCCGTCTGAACTTAACTGAGAAGAACTTAGCAGCACAGTGTGGATCTGTGGAGGAGAAGCTGAGGAAAGAAAGGTCAGGGGCCGTTCACGATCTGAGGGAAACTCTGGAGAATAAACTGGCCTCCATGAAGGATCAACTCACCAATGTTTTGGTAGACACAAGTACCAGATCTCCATCCAACATTCAGCCAGAGACTCTGGATGTTCTGCAGAGGGACGTTAACTCCCTTAAGGACAATTTTGAAATGTTGCAGAAGAAGCAAAAAGTGATGGACCAACTCTGCTCAAATGAATGCAAACCTAATTCAAGTGTCATAGAAACTGTTCAACAGGAATTACAGAGCTGTAAAACTGTTGTAGATGGTTTTCAGAAAAGTCTCACCATCCATAATAATAGACTGGGAGCCGTGGAAGAGTCTGTCCTCAAGTCCAACACTAGCTTTAGTGATGTAAACGGTGATCTGAGCTCCCTGAGACGGCACATGGCCAGGTTGGAGGACCTCTTGTCAGAAGTAGTCCATCAGCAGTCTCAGGCGCCGCACATCCTCAACGCCACCTGGGATCAAGTTAAGCAAGGAGCTCAGCAGGAGGTCAAGGACCTTTTGAACCTTCACCGGACTCAGCACGAGGAGCTGAGACAGCGACTGGACGAGGTCAGCCGGGAGGTGAAAGCCGAGGCTCACAGTTGCAGGGAAAAAACAGAGGATGTTGGGAAGGAGGTGGCCCACATGGACAGTCGCATAGTTGGTGTGGAGGGTTTGTGTGGGAAGCTGGAGCCCATCTCAGGTAGCCTCCAGAGGATCAAAGAGGGTCTGAACAAACACGTTACGAGTTTGTGGACTTGTGTAAACCAGCTGAACAGCACAGTGAAATCAAACGGCAGAGAGATTGGAAGGCTGAGGGGAACCTGTCAGAACCTCCAGAACCACATCTCTGACGTGGCCAGAGACCTCCAGGCTCTAACAAACGGATTTCCTGACAGAACAGGTACGCTTCAGCAGCAGTGAGAACATAAACTGACCATTTTATTCCCCTGAATTATGTCGATAAACCGCTTTATTTACAGTAGAAGCCTGGGATAGTGATCACTTAGCTTTAATGTTATCCTTTCGATCATTATCTGAACTGGAGTCCTTTTGTTTGCAAAATAAAGTATTATTGGAAGAGTTTCAGTATGAGAGTATGTGAGATGAAGTTGGACTTTATTTTAACCATGTTCTCAGCTGAAGGAGGCAGGAGTGATTGAAGACACATGCCTGATTTTAATAGGCCCCACTTGTGTTGAGCAATGCCTTGGCATTCAACAAAATATTGCTCATGTGGCTTTTTTGTTCATCAAAGAGTGCATGTTGTGTGTGTTTATCCATATTCAGTATATGGGAGCAAAAATGTTTGGATTGCATTATGCGAGACCTTTGGGATGATTCCGTTCTCTTCATTTAATATCATATGGATCTGCTGCTTCTCGGATGGTTTTTGTTGGACGTAGCGTCGTTGCTGTACAATAGATAGTGGATGTGTTGCATATTTACCGTATGACTCTGCACATTAACGACACCTATGAGACTTTGCTGACTGTTGCACTTGTAAATGTGAACTGGAAGCACACCCATAATGTTTACAAGCTGGGTCTCTTTCCTCCTGGATCAGCTAGTTTTCAGTTACAGGTTTACGAGGCAGGTGACACAGCATATGGTGGAGTCCAGAATCTGACAGGAGGTCTTACTTAGGCTACATTCAGACTGCAGGCAAATGTGGCCCAAATCCGATTTTTTTTTTTTTTTTTTTTTTTGCCCATATGCGACCTGTATCCGATCTGTTAAAGACAGTTTGAACAGCACCGATCTGTTTTTTTTTTTTTTAATTCCGACCCAGGCCACTTTCGTATGTGGTCCTAAATCCGATACATATCTGATATTTTGCAATGCGACTTCTTTCTGAACAGCCAGGTCGCATTTATTTATTTTACGTCACTGAAATAACAAATCTCACAATTCTGCATCCCAGGAGGAGGAGCGGTGGGAAAAACATACTTTCTTCCGTAAACACAGTGCGTGGCTGCGTGGTCAGGTGTTACATCAGGACCTCTTTTGCGCATGCGGGTCACTTCAGGGTCGCATTCAGTTCGTACTCAAAACTGATAGAAGTCGCATTTTATTTGTAATATGAACAAGCACACAAAAAAATCGGATTTCCCCCCAAAATCCGGATTGTGCGTTAAAGGGGTCATATTTTGCTAAACCCACTTTTATTAGTCTTTGGTTCATTTATTTGTGTATTTGGACCCTAAAAGTTCATGAAGTTTGAATTTGAACCCTCCAGGTGCTGCAAAGCTATCTTTATATTCATTCCGGTAAAAATTGAACGGACATCGAGTTACATCACGACGTTTGCACATATAAGGTCATGACTTCCAAGACTTCAGAGTACGCATAATTGTTTCACCAAAAATCCGAACTGTACATTAAGACCTGCTGTCTGAACGTAGCCTTAGATAGTTCGCACCATTTATCTCCTAAAAGGACTGGAGATGCCAGGGTATGATGAAATGTTGCTGCTCCGCCCTGGGCTGTTGCCATTTTGTCCTGGTTTGGAGCATAATTCATGTTTTCCACTCACACAGTGACGTTTTACCAAGAGACCCACTGACCGTTTAGCTCTGCCAGCTCCCTCATGCTGTCGTCCCCTTCATACTTATCTGAAGAGACCGGAAAATGCAGCTCACAGTGTCCATTACAGAGAGATGGTGCAAGCTCCTTATCGTCCGTCCACTCATGCTCGGCTTTATTTTAGAGCCAAGTGTGTTTAGATTAGACACTACTGGATCAGCATTGTAATTCTTTTCCCTTTTGCAGCCTTCACGGTCCTTTCATGGTCTTCAGCCACACTGGTGGCTTTCAAGACGTCCTGAGCTTCCACGGCTGAGCAGGTCTTCTCTCAAAATAAACTGTGAACACTCAGAGCTGCACTGTGGTCCCCAGGGTCGTTTGTCAGTGTGTTTGTTATGATGTCATGCCAGTTGTTAACCTCAAATAAGAAGGTCAGGAAAGGGATGTAAACGGTTTTATTTTCAGTTCTGGCTAAAACTTTCCGGTATAATGGCTTTTTGACATGTGATGTATATGTTTCCGAAGTCCCCGTCAACATGTTGGACAAAGTGTCTTAACTCACTTTTAAAGCCCAGTAGAGCTCTATTATGGGTGATGCCGTGAGATAAGAGCATACTTTCCATCTTCTTCTGACATGTATCAGTAGTTTAAAATAAGATGACACTTGGGTTAGTGGTCAAATGTGATAACCCCTGAACCCAAAGCAAGATGGGACCTGGTGGAAAAGCCTGCAGCGTTTGTCTGCTGCACTGACTGGGGCTGCTTGCTTTATTTTCTGTATCTTGACAAAGGAGGTGTTGGAGTATCTACGACAGGCTTCATGCAAGAAATTAAACAATATCCTATTTCTCTCCTGAGTTTTCATTTGGGCTGCACAACGTGAGGCTGGATTTATTGATTTCTAAATCAAAGCTTAAGCGCCTAGTGTGTTTTGGCAAATGGTGACTCAAAGTCAACACTCGCCAAATTGCAGTGGAGTCATGATGTGGTATGTAATGTGGAAAGTGGCCATTTTTGTGACACAAGGGGCTCCTGCGTCCAGAAACTGGTGGGATATGTGACTATAACAACAAAGCCAGGGTTTCCCAGGCTGCCGTGGTGGAAGGATGCAAATCTGTGGTTCTGCAGCTGCTTTGGTTAAAACTCACCTCTTTAATCATCACAAACACTCTTGCGTTCAGACGTACATCCTGTGTTTGGCTCGTTTATCCTGGTTGAAACGAGGTCTAAAATCAGTCTTGAATCAGTCCCATCAAAGCCCAGTCACCGGAGCACATACCTTGGTTTATATGAGGAGCGACGCGAGTAACAAATGCAGACCAGTAAACCCAGTACACGTGTGCAGCACTGGCAGACTGACCCCCTGCGCTGTTTAATGGCCACACACTGCCCCCCCCCCTCCCCCTCCCCCTTTCCACATGCTGGCTTTAACAGGCAGTCTGCTCAGGCCTCTTTAGTAAACAGCCTCCATCCCTGTGGCCGTGCTTTGGTATGCTGGTATTCCTTTTATGTGCTGCCGTCTCGTTGCGGACCAGGGACTATCAGAGACTTTGCGCCTCGAGCTGTGCAGGATGATTTGTTGATAAACTCCAGGTTTTGTCTTCAGCTGTGGTTCCCAGGAGTGCAGAGATACATGCACTTTAGGGATGATCGCTCTATAATGGGTAATGGGCAGAAGTCTGTTATTTACTGCGTTTATGTCTTTAATGACAGGCTCCGATAATCACCTACTGTTTTGTTGTCAGTGACAGCTGAAGGTAGCCCCACCAAAAACATATAACACAATGAAAAGGTTCCTGATCGGCCGCCCCAGAGGGAAGAACACTAAATGAGCTATGACATATGAGGCTGACATGGAAAAGTTTAGAAATCTTTAAAAAAAACAAATACTGTTGTGTTTCTGTAAATCCAACACCATGAACATCTGAAAGGAAAGTGAGAAAAGCCCTGGAGTTCCTACAAAGCCTGTAATTTTCAGCTTTTGTTTTGGGACAGTGACACAGAGGTATTAATTACTTTCACACATACACATGTTTTATGCAAAAACTACTTCTTTTTTTGACTCAGTTAAATTTCAAGCAAAATCACCAAACATTAGCTTTTCAGAAGTGTTCATTAATTACCAACATGACAAAATGACTGAAATAATCAAGAATTTTAGCTGTGAAAAACTCCAGGATCAGTTTACTTTTCTCATTCTGGATTTTGGGTAATCAAAGTCACAAAAAAAAAAAAGAAAAAACCAACAACAAACAGGTGAAACACCCTCTTTGGCAGAGGTAAAAATAGTTGTAGATCTACCTCACAGTTTCTAAGTTTATAAGTGAGTTTTATTGGCGTTTAAGCTGACACAATGATTCATACTGTGAGAGAGTTTAAAGTACAGCTTTTACTGTATAAATAAAACAATGTTAATTATATATACATTTAATTATAATGTAAATGTTTGATAAGTTGGTATATCACAAAAACACAAGAGCATTCAGAAACTTTACTGATTACAAGCGCATTCTGGGAGTGCATACCTCTGCCAAGGCCCCACCATCTGGTGTTTGAAACATAATATCTAACCATGTTAGAAAAAGTAAAAAAACAAGTGGTTCCAGGCACAACAAACCCCGCCCCTCACACGTACTGTAGCTTATTTTAGCATCGATCCAGCTGATGTCAGCATTTCATCTGCCTCTATATGTATGTGCCAAGTCTGAAGTAAATTGAAACAAAATTGATGTTTTTGTAGACATTTGAAATTTTGTCCATTATAAAAAAATATATATTTTAAAAATTTATAGAAAATGTGAACTTTGACCTTCTTTTTCAAAAATGTAATGACATCTATTCTGGGTCACTGGCAATCTGTAAACCAAATTTGGTGTGAATTCAACCAATAGTTTTGCTGCTAGAGTGTTAACTACCAAACAAACCCACCGGGGGGTGGGGGGGGTATAAAAAATGACAGCCTCCATCTATTTTAGTGGATGGGTTTGTGTTTTACTCACCTGTCCACCATGTTTCATGAAAATCAGTGCAGGAGTTTTTACACAAACCATGCACAAATGCATATGCTAATGCTAATGCTAATGCTAATGGTGGTTCTGTTATAGAGTACATATCGTCACCTCCCTAAAATAATTGCCGAAGGTTTTTTTGGGGTTTTTTTTTTGGTTTTTTTACAGATTTTCAGAAAACACAGTATAGAGTATTTGATGATTTAGGCAAAAAACCAAACAAACAGTCATTTTAGTCCAAAATGTGATGACATGATGGTCATGGACTTGACTGTGGTCCAGGTACATGTACACCAGTAACAGCTAGGTCACAGAATACAAGCTGAAAAGACAAAATCCCATAATGATCTGTTATATAAGGGTGGTAAATGTAATTTATGGCCTCATTTCTTCTCCTAGCCTGGTTTTTGACTCGATGATTGATAAGAGTTAAATCTATCATGAGACCAGGTGGTTTCCTACCAGGTCTGACCCCAAACATCTGGCCCTGCTCCAGCCTCCCTCTGACCTCAGCCTCTGCCTCATCGCTCATCCCATCCTGTCTGTTTCAGGTATGCAGGTCGACGCAGGGGACGCAGCGTTGCCTCAGGGTTCAGGTAAGAGCCCCGCGGTAGCTGTGGGGCCCGTGGAGGCCTCCCTCCCACAGCCGCCCGTCATGGAGACTGGTGAGGCAGGGCCACCTGGGAAGATGAGCTCGTCCAAGCTGCGCAGGGGCTCCGACGGCAGCATGATGCCTGTTCAGGGCTTCGCTGGGGCTCCAGGTCAGACACGCCCACGTACAGTCCGCGTCTCCTAGCAACATCTGACACCTTCTGATCCTTTTGGTTTTACTTTATAGCTTCCCCAAATAAATCCAGTGACTCTCCAAAGCCCATCGTGACACTAATTTCAGGTAAACGCTCTTGAACTTCTTGGAACCACATCATCTGATCAGCATTTTTAGACTTAATGACATAAGTTTCCTTTGTTCAGCAGATACGGACATGCCCCAGAACCCACCACCACAGAACGGTCAGTGTTTATTCATAAATATCTGACTGGCTCTGATGCTGCAGTACGTCAGGATGTGATGTTTTCTTTTCCTGTGTTCAGGTGAGATCTCGTTCTCAGCTGGTCTGACCCTCCAGCCTTTCCAAGGACACACGGGCGTCATTCGATTCAACAAAGTTCTGGTCAACGATGGAGGCCACTACGACCCACGAACAGGTACCCAACAAACTGTGCATAATGATAAAACTTGTACCAGCATCTCATAAACCTGTGCTAAAAGTGTAAAATGACCTTCTGCTTATACTAGAGCACTGTTGGATTTCAGGTCACTTTGTCTCTTATGGGTGAAATTTGGCAAAAACAAGCTGCACTGCAATACATAAAACAGAACACATGCTACTAAAACACATCAAATATGTGACCTAT
>JAPQRP010000015.1:18389258-18403727 GCA_037367295.1 Apogon hyalosoma | reverse complement strand
AGCTACTTATGGGTGAAGGCGGGGTACACCCTGGACATGTCGCCAGTTCATCACAGGGCTGACATATAGAGACAAACGATCACTCTCACATTCACACCTATGGGCAATTTAGATTAACCTTTTTTAAACTTTGAACAAGAAAATAATTTCCAACAATTTGAGATCTGTACTCCTGAATGTTGAAATTGTGTTCATGTGCATGATGGTGACCAACTGTACAGGGGACTACTCTTTTCAAGACTGACACCTATAAAAAAAATCTGCTTCGTAGCACAATGGTGCAGCATGGTTTGAACTGCCTTCCACTTATGTGCATGGAATACGACATCCTGAAGACCACTGACTTCAGACCAGTAATAATTCATGTGAGTAGTTGTTGTAGTGGCCCCAGTGCACTGCTTTGCCCGGGGGCCCCTAATGCTGTTAAGACGACCCTGATCTTAATATAAGGACATGTGACTTACACTGTTTCTGTTTCCAAAGGCTGCGTAGAAGGGATGTGTGTTTGGGTAGAACAGGTTCTTGATATCTGTGAGGCATTCGATCTTGAACTTCTCAGGCTTTTTTTCTATGACCTCTCTGACAAGACAAGAAAAAGACAGGATTACTTCCACATTTTGCTGCTGCTGCTATACCAAACTCCTTCAGATGAGCTTAGATTAATTTAGTGTTACTTTGAAAAGGATCAAAACAGATATCCACTCTTAAATGTTCAGAAAGTTAAATATTTAATGCTTATAAGCACTAAATGTCACTTAAGTGTGTTTAGATGACTGGATTGTGGACTGTTCAGTTGTATTTATCTTTCATTCCAAAACAAGCAAATGACAAAGCAGAATTACAGCAATTTACAAGTGAAAAAATACCTTTTTTTATTAAACATTTCTGCTTTTTTTCCAGTGTAAAAAGGTTGAAAAGCAGAAACTAAAAGCACCATTTCAACCTCCTGGCAGCTACAAATTATTTTTTTCTTCTAAATGCAGATTGACCTACTTAAAATCCAGAACAAAAGTTATAACGTTTAGTCTCTGAAAAGCCTTGTTACCTGTGGAAGGCAGAGAAGAGGCTGCTGGGAGACAGCATGAGGGGCCCCTGAGGCAGCAGCGTCCCCCTGTCGTTGACCCAGTGCAGATACCCTCGGGTCATGTCAGCCATGCCGATGGCTCGGGCTGAACAGTACAGGAATTTATACCCGTTCCTGTAAGAGACCAGACAGTGACTCACTGATGGACTGACTCTTTCATTTAACTGTAGTCACTTCACTGTTAAACCATCAAATCCAACAGATAATGATGAATGTGACTCTTACTCATGCACTGAGTGGTAAAGCTTGGCAATGCCCTGATGAGTCCAGTCCTTTCCCAGCTGAGGAAGGATCTGACCAAACACATCTGATCTGTGGAGAGGATAACAGAACCACATCTATTAGCTCTGATAAAACCATGTTAACCCTTTAACCCCTGACATATCTGTGGTAGTATGACTTATTTTAAATATTCCTAAAATTCAACCGTTTGCTCAATAAGAAAAAAATCAAAATGTACAGATAGAATAGACCTTAATCTTTCCATAGACATCTGAGCATGCTCAGTGCGTCCCCCGCTGCCTGTGTAATAGGAGGCAAATCACAGAGCGGTGAGTGAAAATAGACGGTTCGGACTTTTTTTACACTGTTTTCCTTGACGTTATTTTTTTTTACTGTTGTTTGCAGTTTCCTTTATTTTATTTTTTGACGGTGTTTTTACCGAGTTTTGACCATGTAACTGCTTTTTGGAGTTCAACCAGGGGCCAAAAAGCAGCTGGACTGATTTAGAAAAAAAGAACCCCAAAACAAAAACTACTGGGCCAAAACTGAAAATGGTTCAGTGTGTTCCAGTTCACAGTTCATGTTAAACATCCTAAATCTCTTATGGATGTACATTCTGAGTGCTTTATTTAGTGAAAACCTGTCAAACTTCAATTCCTCTCTTTGTCTTTTTCTGTTATTCCCTGTTTTGACACTTAAAACACACAGTAAAGCAAAACCACTGAAGAAAAGGAACACAAGCACATACTCACAGCAGCTTTTATGACACTGAAACAGACGACAATTCACAGCAGCTCAGGGGTTAAAGGGATAACAGCCTCAGAATTATACAATAGGAACAGATGAATGTGTATTTACTTGGTGATTGTGCCGTCGATGTCGGAGATGATAACCTTGTCGTCCCAGTTCCAAAGGTAGATGGTGCCCTCGCAGCGACACGTCCCCTGGTACTGGGTGGTGATGCTGAAGGTGACATCATTTGGCCCCTCCCTCAGCTTCAGACTGCTCTGTAAAAGAAATTATTATAGTTTTACAAGCATTTCCTAAACACATACGTAATCATATAAACTTAAAGAGCCACAGTGTTGTAGAAACAAAAGTCAGCATTCAGATCCTGATCTGTGGCTTTAGTTATGAGTTGTGTTCCATTTCCTGTGTCTTTATCTGTGTATAATTTACATGTGCGTGCTACTGTATTTTTCATGTCTCTGTAACTCATCTGGATGCAATTTCACTACTGTTGGCCTAGAGTAATAATGATCTCAGTACTGTTTTGTACACATTCATTTGCTATCCTTTTTTGCTGTAAGCCAACTTTCTGAACTGTACATCATCAGATAAACAGACACACAGAGGCTTCTGGGTTTGATTAGTCTGGATGGAAGGATGTACTCTATAGGAATAATCCCATCATTTTGAGACTATTCCAGTCAGAATTCTCTACCTGCCACTATCTGTTTGTCACCATAGCCACCCTGAAAATATCATGTTTTATGTGATATTTCTCTTGCACTGACATTTTAATACCACAGCTCAATTCCCCACATGCAAATGCTCCACCAAACCACGTTCTACTGTTTGGCAGAGGCTCCATCTAACACTTGTCACTTTCAATACGTTCAGACTGCAGGCAAATATGGCCCAAATCCGATTTTTTTGCCCATATGTGACCTGTATCCGATCTGTTAAAGACAGTTTTAACAGCACAAATCTGATTTTTTCAAATCTGACCCAGGCCACTTTCATATGTGGTCCTAAATCCAATACATATCTGATATTTTGCAATGCGACTTCAGTCTGAACGGCCGGGTCGCATTTATCCAACCTTAACATCATTGAAATGCGACAAAGGCCACAATTCTCCATCGCAGGAGAAGAAGCACATATTTACTTCTGTAAACACAGTGCACGCCTGCATGGTCACGTATTACGTCAGAACATCTTTTGTGCATGGGGGTCACTTCAGGGTTGCATTCAGTTCATATTCAAAATTGGTAGAAGTCACATTTATTGTGTAATATGAACAAGCACACAAAAAAAATCAGATTTCGCCCAAAAATCCAAATAGTGCATTAAAGGGGTCATATTTTGCTAAACACACTTTTATTAGTCTTGGGTTCATTTATTTGTGTATTTGGGGACACAGGCCAGACATAGGCCGGGACCTGATCACTCCCAGTCGGGACGCTTGGGTGAGGGGGTTTGAAGTTGAAAGACCCGAACCCCCCGTGACCCCAGGTACTATCACTGAAGATGTGTCCAAGAAACATCATCACAAGATGTGAGTAAGAACCTGTATTTGTGGGCCCTAATAGTTCATAAAGTTTGAATTTGAATCCTCCAGGTGCTGCAAAGATATCTTTAAATTTATTTTGGCAAAAATCATGTGGATTTCTAAAACCTGTTTTAATTCCTGCTTAATTTGTTACGTTTTATAACTGGTTATGTCGCAACGTGCACATATAAGGTCAAGACTTCCAATGAACATTTCTCTGAGTACAACATAACTGTTCATCAGCAGCAGCGGTTGTAGTCCATACTGAAAATATGTCCAAACTTCAAGCTGATAACTTAAAATGTTCAGTTGTTGGTTGTATAAACGAACACAAGTGGTTGAACAGGACAGAAAGCACTGTCAACAAACTGGAGGGGGTGGGGTTTGAAGTGGTTCATTTGGATTTAAAGGGCCAGTGCTCAAAACCACCTTTCTAGTGTCATTAGTCACAAACAGGGTTGAAGATGGACCTATGGAGTTGAATTAATGAAGAATTCAGACCAAAGCAGAGCATTTACAGTTTATGCAGACTAGAGGGAAATGTTTGAAAATGCAGAATTCCATTTAAAAGCAAAATATCACTCCTTTAAGACCTGCTGTCTGAATGTAGCCTAATTTATTCATAGACATTACAAACTATGCTATTCCAGAAAGACTGTGACTGAGCCAGAGGAAATAAGTATTCTAATTATATCTGCATTAAGTATCTTCTTACTATTTGGTCAGAAGACAGGCGGAGGGACTTCTTGTAGGAGGGACAAGGAGCTGGTGCTTCAGTCTGCACACGCTCAGTAGGTGCCAGAGCAGGTGCCACAGTGCTCAGTTCTTTAGTCTCGTCATCGCTGGACCACTCTGCTACTTTCTGTCTGCAGAGGAAAGAGACAGGCTTCAGGAAGTAGTAGAGAAGAATCCAACAAATGGATAAAGCGTTTGAATGTGTATGTATTATATTCACACAAGAAAATCTATGTCAGTGTTAAGTGTACAACACCAGAGGGCAGCAAACTCATCTACCTCCATTCTCTCTATAATTGAGTAGTAAATATACATAGAATAGAATAGAGATTTATTGTTATTGTTACAGGAGCAATGAAAATCTGTTTAGCATCTGTCTCTGTTTAGCAACAAACACTTGAACGACTAAAAATATCACACAAAATACAGAGAAATATTGGCTATGTACTACTAAAATACTATTAATTACCACTAAAATATACAAAAAGCTAACTCTATACTACAGATAAGACATATATACAGGTAATAAAAGGAAAATACAAGGTAAAATATACAAGGTGAGTATTGTATTGAATATACAGTATGGCTTTGTGTTTTACTTATTCTCGGACATAACATCATCACTACTACTTGTCTTTCAAACAGTATGTAAAGTGTTATTCCCAATCAGATGTTGAAATATGAAATGACAGTGCAGATGCCTGACTTAATATGCGACTTCATCCTGTGCGGGTCATGTTTACCCAACATTGCTTGTGTTGGTGCATGACTGTAGTGTTGTGATGAAGCCAGAGATTTGTTGCTGACTCACTGTGTTTCTGGGGCCGGGTGAAGGGCTGGACTCTCTCTGGTCAGCGACCCCTGTCTCTCTAATTTGGTCTCTGATGACAACTGAAAAGAAAAGTGGACACTGTTTTCCTTTTTTTAACCAGCTATAAATATAAAGACTAAAAACTTGTTCTAAATGACCTTTAAATGTAAATGTTTTCGCACAATCATGCAAAACAGGGGTGTAATGTTCTCTGAAGTATTTGGGCAACCTGTTCATTTGTCTCCAGTCATTTACAATGCAAAGTTACATGAATAGTTTGGGATTCTCACTGACCTGCTTTACGCTGCTCTTTCTCCAAAACCACCATCTTCCAGACTTCTTTGGCATTTTCTCCTTCACCCAGGCCTCCTCTGTAGTCTGCCATTCACAAAAAGATATGTAGAGATTTAAAGGTCCAGTGGGCAAGAAAAACAGAGATTAAGAAGGATGTAATTGCACAAATGGAATTTAATAGTGAGAAGTGTGGTTAAATTATTGGGTTATTGCACAAAATAGACCACTGAATGAAGCATTTACATCTAAAAGGGGAGTGAGTCGTGTTATTCTGCCATGATTCTACAGAACAGACCTCTACCGCTCATATTTTCTTATTTCTGTAGTTAATGGTATCTGGGTGCTTCTATGAAACTGGGTTCATTTTGGTATCTGGCACTTTGCCAACATTTTAGATCCAATAACAAGACAGAAATTTAGGCATATTTCCCCCAGGATGTTCCTAATGATGACTTAAGGTAAATGCAAAAAAAATTATACTCTTGCTCTGAGCCATCCCAAAATTAATGAATTTTTAATCAAATATTGGGACCAAAAATAGGACCAAAAGTGGGACATGAAAAGCTACCTATGTGTCAGTGCATTTGATCTGAAAAACATGGCTGTAAATGGTTTTATAAAGTACTATAAATAAAAACACTGTCAAATTTGATGACCCTAGTGGTTTTTCTAATCCAGACGTGGGTTTTTCATGAATCAGCAGTTGCATTCCAGGTTTCGTGTGTAACCCGTTGTGTCCACTCATGTTACTGCCTAACCTGCCCCTTTAAACACAAATAAATTACGAGTGATTTCACCGCAGCTGTCATTTTTGTACAACACTCTGCCTTGCATAATTAAGTTCCCAAAATCTATCAGTGAGAGAATAAGGACATTAAAAAAATTGTAGTGTGTAATTTTCATGTCCTTTTTACCATTACATTTAGATTTTTATATAAAAAATAATATAAATGTGTTTTATCTGAAAAATAGTTTCTTTTTTATCTCAGTAAGTATTTATTTTTAAAATAGACCCAAAGTGCTTTCAAACTTGCTTCATAACATTAGTCTACATGTGGTTTAAATTTTTAGCCCCTCTGTCCTGTTTTTAGGACCAGTTTCATAGAAGAACCCATTTAGCTTTAAGGTGCATTACAGTTATTAAACTCTCACTCAACTAAAAATCAATGGCCTTTCACATTTTTTTGCTGCCACCAGTGACAGTGACATGAGGTTGGTTGCATTCTCCAACTCCATTACTAGATGCATCTGACCATTACAAACTGAACCTATTAAATAAATAACCTATAAATAAAAACTATCAACGGTAAAGACATACCTTTGGCAGATTCTTTTGGAAAGCCTGCATACTAAGGATCAACGGTGCTGCCAGTGTCCAGTTGTAATATCTGTAAAATAAAGCTTCTTTAACTTTGATATAAAGATCATTTTGAGTCAGTGAATGTGAAGTTATAAGCTGTAAAAATCACCTGTTTGCAATTCTAACGACCAAATTAGGATTGTCAATAATAGCTGGATTTTCTGCAAATTCATTGTAGGTGATGATGTGCTCCATGAATTTTTCTGGAATAAATAAAGCAAAATGACTTCAGAAACAACTTCTGGATACAAATGAAATACTAAATAACTCATCTGTTCAGTGGTGTCACAGCTGATGTTGTAGGTAACAGATTGCTGGTTACCTTTAGAGATTTCTGAGTTTTCACCGACGCCTCCGCAGAGCGACAGGGTGACGTCAGGCAGGTCTCCAGCTGAGTCGGACAGACACTCGGTGCCGCTGTCTGCTGCTGCGCTCCCCACCGACTGAGGCGACTGAGACCCAGAGCGTCTGCCCGTCTCCTCCCAGTGCTTAGGAACCTGCTCCGACTCACTGAAACACACACACAAACAGCATAATCCCATTCAATACAGCAAGGCTGGTCTGGTAATCAAATCTTCACCAAATAGTGTATGTCTATACCATAGGTGTCAAATATAAGGACCGTGGGCCAAAGGATTCGATCCGGCCCCTTGGATGAAATTGTGAAATGCAAAAATGATGTTAAAATCATTTTAATTCTGGCTCTACATACAGACCAATATAATTTCAAGTAGATCAGACCAGTAAATTACTATCAAAATAACCTATAAATAATGACAACTCCAAATTTTCCTCTATTTAAGTGTAAAAAAAAAAAAAGTAAAATTACATGAAAACATTCACACTTACAAACTATCCTTTCACAAAAATGTGAATAACCTAAACAAATATGAACATGAGATGTCTTAAGAAAAATAAGTACAGTTTTAATAATATTCTGTCTGTTACTAAACATTTTGTGTATTTGTAGATCCACTGTGATCGGTAACTTGTAATGCTCATTGTATAAGTGATAAACTGGGGCATAATTTTGTTAAAATGGCACTTATTTTTCTTAACAAATTTCAGGTTGTTGATGTTATTTACGTTTTTAAGAGAACTTTGTAGATGTAAACATGTTCATAATATCATTTTACTTTTTTCACTATTATTTTATTGGTCCAGCCAACATGCAATGATATTGGGCTGAATGTGGCTCCCCTGGTCTACTATATATATAAAGTGAAAGCAAAACTTTTGAGAGCCTTATTTTGTATATAAACACACAGCTGATACGCAGTTTACTTTATTGACTCTTAATGTTGTTCTCTGAAGGCAGTGGTGAAAATGTGTTGATGTTTTGTTTAAAGAAAAACTCTGAATGATATAGAACAAATGTATTTTTACAAAACTCGTCTTATTGGTTAGAAGTGTGTAACAGTGGGTCATGACTTGATGACCAGGGTATATAGTATGACTTCAGTCTGTAAGGATTTCAGATTTGTACCTTTTAGGAAAGTACCGGGCAACAACGTCAGGTTCCAGTTTATTCAGATCATCCAGGTAAATGTCCTCTGGTCCCTGGTGCTGGCTCCTTTTTCTGACAGCTTATAAAACAAGACATTTACAACAAAAAGCTGACTTCAGTTTTTACACTTCCTTTTCCTTTAACTTCTGCCTGTGACTGCACAACAGCCCCAGACAAAGAGGTCCAAACAGAAACCACATCCTTCCTGTTCACATCATTTAAACTGGGTGTACATTACTACGACACACGCTGGAGCTTTGCTAGACTTTCCCACAACACCTGACGAGTAAAATATAAATGAATCTAAGCCTCCTCCTTTAGTTTAAAGTAGATAAAACACTCTCTCAGGACAGAACAACAGAGCACATTTACAGTCTGTGGTGTTACCTCTCCTCTTGACTGGGGACTCTGTGGTTTTAGATGAGGCTCTTGGTTCTTGACCTGCAGCTGCTGGGTCTCCAAACATGTAACTGCCTCCACCCGCTGCAGCACTGCTCTCCCTACGGCTCGGCGGTGAAGACGTCCATCTGGCCTTGCGCATATTTTTCTCACTGAGGTCAGAGTTACTGGGAGATGGCTCTGAGGTAAAGCTGCTGGATGCTAGACTGGGAAGGTCTGTTGGATTCTGGGTAATGTTTGGGTTGTGTGTAGAAGACCCAGGCTGGGATGAAGAATCAGACAGCTGTGCTTTGCAGCTGCACTGTTCTGGCTTGATGGTTCGAGGTTCTGGTTTTACAATACTGCAAATGGGATCTGTGATTCTCTCTGCTTCAATCGACTCTTCCTCCATGGCCTCAGAGCTTAAGATGACCCGAAAATGTGTGTTCTCAGAGGGGGTGATGGTCAGCGGCTTAGACTCTGACTTGTCCTTCTTATTGACCTAAAAACACACATTCAAAGTACAAAATAATATTTTGGTCAAGGTTACTATAGTTTACCAAAACCAAGACTGACACTACCAAAGAAAAAAGAGTTTGACATAAAAAATATAGTTTCAAAAATAACTACAATGAACAACGGGATATCAAATACAACCAAGTAAAACTGCAGGTAAAACATGCTTTGTTTTCATTTCTTCCAAATGCTAATGTTCATGGTGAACAAGACAAATGTGATAGTCCACAATAGCCACAGTATATTTGAGATCTTACATTCATTGATCCTACATTTTCCAGCTTCTGAAAACAACAGCTTTACTCAAAACTAACGAAAAACTAAATCTCATGCTGAAACTAAACAAAAAAAAGAAATTAGTTAATTCTTCAAATCAAAATTGCTACCAAATCTACAAAAGCCAAGTCTAAATAAAAATAAAACCCAAGACAAATGTCCAAAGCTGTATAACTCTGTTCTGTGTCAAAACTTTGGTTCAGATTTGGGCCAAAGACCAAACTTTAAGTCAGATTTCACATCCATAAACATGAACCATACCCTGGTGGATTCTGGGAACTCTCCCCAAGTCCACTGCATGTGGGACTCGGCTCTGAGCATGCTCTCTGCTGGCTTCACCATCAGCTCGGAGTCACTTTTCGGCGACATGGGCTCAGACATCTCCCTGCTGTAAACAAAAAGCACATTTCCACTGAGTCAGCTGGAATGACATTGTGGGAGAGGATTGCTTTGCTTCACTGGACCCTAGCTGTGTTTTGATAAATTAAAGTGGAAATGATGTTTCATTGTTCTTCCCTGTTTGTACTGGGTATGCAAATATTAGAAAAGTACAAAGGACAAGGGCGTACCTTGTGCAAGGAGACCAGTCTCCATCAGAGAAAGGGTAGCTGTCCCATTCCAGCCCAGTGGTGGGAGAATGTTTCCTGTGGTCCAGATCCTTTATTATGGACAGCGAGGACGCTCTGAGGACAGAGGCAAAAATGTATCATAAAAAAGCATGAAAAAACTTTAAAGTTGAGACTACTTGCTGTATATTTATTCTATTTACTACTCGTATCATATTTAATAAGATCATCATGTTTGTAGCGTCGATGGATGAAAACCTCATATCTTTAAAAAACTCAAAGATCAATCTGTCCTGATAGACAGGTTTCATTAACTATCAGTATTGGCAGAACTCTCCTACGATGATGGCTGATAGCTAATATCAGGCATCTCAACAGTAGCTCAAACAATAAAAATCGCACAGATTTTTTAGTGGTTAGCTTGATGTTCAGATCCAGGTGTATTTATGTATTCATGTGGGTATTTATTACTTTGTTGTGTTTTGCTCAGTGCTTGTTCCAGCTTAAAATAAAGGCAAATATACTGTAGCTAATTTCACATATCTGCTGTTTCCCCACTGAAAACTGCTGTTACTCACCATCAGCCAAATCAAATCAAATCCTTCATTCATTTTCTGAACCTGCTTGATCCTGACTAGGGTCACTGGAGCCTATCCTAGCTACTTATGGGCAAAGGCGGGGTACACCCTGGACATGTTGCCAGTTCATCGCTGGGCTGACATAGAAAAGAATAGTCACTGTCACATTCACACCTATGGGCAATTTAGATTAACCGATTAACCTATCAGTGTATGTCTATGGATGGTGGGAGGAAGCCGGATGTACCTGGAGAGAAACCACGCAGACACGGGGAGAACATGCAAACTCCACACAGAAAGGTCCCAATCAAATCAAATCAAATCCAACTCATATAACACTAAATCATAACAACAGTTTTCTCGTGACACTTTACATTTAGAGCTGCTCAAAACTATCATCGTCAATTGAATTCTATTGCGAATAGGACAGTTTTCTTGACCCATAAAGTAACATTTTATTCTTCATCTTATCACAAACACTCATGTTCAAAATATTTGGAGATGTGTGGTTTTCATGTGGATGTGAAATTATGAGAAAAGTGACTAAAGCTCTCAGACACATATAGTGTAGTAAAAGTACAATAGATGGCTCTGCAGATGTGGTGTAACAGAAAAATAAAGTGGCTTAAAATGGAAATATTTAATAAAATGCTTCCTATTTGCACTTAAGAGCAGTACTTGAGTAAAAGCTTCCTCTCTCCTCTGCTCTTCTATTCATGCCCCAGCCAATATATGTTACTGACTCTCCTTCTTCCCTGGAGTCTCTGTGCCTTATGTCCTCACTGGTTTTTCCTGGATTATGTCTGGACCTGCTGCTGTGATCCTGGTTCTCACCTGCCTCCATCATCAATATTCACTTATCCATATAGTTGTGAAAGTGTTTATGTAGTTACATGGATGGTAGAGGCTTCTGTTATTTGTACTAACAGCTGCAGTAGTCGTATATCCACTTGTATTTGGAATAGTAGTAGAAACAGTTATGGGTATTTGTACTAGTTAATAGTAATTATACCAGCAACAGCAGTTCTAGTTTTTAACAGTTATAGGTCAGTTTGCTGTGCATCCATGTGCCCCCCTCCCCCCTTTTAAACCCAACTGGTCATGTCAGACGTCCATCCTCCAGAATTGGGGTCTGCTCCAGGTTTCTTCCTGTTAAGATAGTTTTTCCTTCCACTGTCACCAGATGTTTGCTCCTGGTGGATTATGTTGGTGTCTGTGAATTGGCTGAAGAGTCTGGTTTAGACCAGCTCTAAATGTAAAGTGTCATAAGATAACTTTTGTTATGATGTGGTGCTATATGAATAATATTTGATTGATTAAAAAGTACTTGTGCATGTATTTACCGTCCAGTATGTGAGCTGGGTTCCTCATCTGAACTGAGCTCACACACCTCCACATCCCCTCCTGCAGGTGTGCTCAGCTCCTCCTTGCGGTGCTCTGCCTTGTGCTTTCTTCTGCGTCTCTTCTTCTTTTTGCCGCTGTTGTTGGTGCAGGACTGGAAGTTTCCAGAGGACAGGTCATCAGGGCTTGGGAGTTGTTGACTGCTCTCCACCGCTGAACCTCCACATCTGGACTCTCTGCTCCTGAACAAAGCCTCCTCTGTTGGGATGGGGGAGGTCACCAGGTGGGCTGGGATGACCTCCTGTGGATAGTGAACGATAAAATAAAAAATAAGCATACATAAGACGTGTCAAAGAAGTTATTTATGTTGGGATTTGTTTTTTGGTTTATTATATAAGGATAAAAACTCACATTTTGCTGTTCCATTTCCTGAACAAAGAAAGCCTCTCCATTGTCTCCCAGTTTCATGTGGAGCTCCACTGGTTCCCCATTGATTTCAATGTCAATCTGCAGTCAACAAACAGTTTTATTCATAAACACAGAATACAAGATACAAATTGTGTGTAAGGCTTTGCTGTAAACCAGGTCACAGCACTTGTTTGGGTGACCTGAAGCATTAACTTCATTACAGAGATTTGCTTACAACAGGAAAGAACAATATTTGTGTTGTAACAGGCTCATGTGCCACAGATTTACCTGAAAAATTAGTCACAGGAAAACACAGGTTGTTTAAAGGATCTTACTGTTTTTAGTCCAACAAAGGAAAGTATAATAAACAATAAACAAGTTTTACCTAAACAAAAAGTAAACATGCAGAAGAAAAGCTTCCTTTAGTGTTTTCCAAAAATGAAAGAGGCTGTTTGATTTAAGGTGAAGGTTCAGATTAACTGTTTTTTTCCTGTTTGGTTCTTTAACAATGAAAACCTGTTTCAGAATCACACAAACTGTCTTATCTGCAAACCACAGACTACTTCCTGCACTGTCTGACTCTACTCAGAGCTAATGAAAGTTAACGCTCCTGTGTAGGACACTTTTCATGAATGTGCTGAATATTTTCATCTTGGGAATATGAGGCTAAATTAAGCTTTATTCTGAGAATCCCTGACTGTTACACAGTGCCTATAAATAGAAACAGAGGGCGATCTGCTCTTCCGTGGAGCAGAAAGTGGATTGGATACTGCTGTTCAAAGTGATTTAGAAGAAAAAGAGGAGTGAAGGTGAAGGTCTCACATATTTCATCCTAATTTCACTGTACACACAGTGACAAAAAAGGCTATTCTATTCTATTCTGTTTTATTAAAGCAACAGGAATGAAATATACAGGGTTCCTACAGGTTTCTACAAGTTAAATTTCAGACTTTTTAAGACCTTTTTAAGACTACTTAGAACAGAATTTAGTGCCTATTTCATGGCCAGTGACTCCCAGAATTTAGGAAAATATATTTATTTTATTTATTTACTCCAACACCTTGATTCCCACTGTTCCCAGTCATTTCTCACCGGGGGCTGCAAAGTGAACAGTAATTGGTTCCTAATTTCAGTATAAACTGTGGGGTTGGAATGGGTGGAACTGAGTCGACTAACGTTACTTTCTTTGCAGTTTTGACATTTAACAGACACATTTAAACATAAAACATAATACAGCCAACAAGTTTATGGAAACACAACTTAAGACATATCAAATAAATACATTTAAAGACTTTTTTAAAAGGTATTAAATACAGATTTGTAAATTCAAGACTTTTTAAGACCCCGTGGGAACCCTGATATAATAGAAGAAAGCTTTTATTAAAGGACAGATAATAAACTCCACTCTGGCTGTCACTTTGTCCCATGTGGCCACTCACCACTTTCTCCCTGGAGCGCAGAACTCCCAGTTTTCCAAAGCGGACATGGAAAGGGGAGCACTGGAACGTCCCATCAGGCTGCCGAACCACTATCACATCAATGCAGCCTGACAAAGTGGCCTGATTGATGCCCTTATAGAGCTCCTTAACCGTCACCAGCACCTGGCCAGCCAGCTGCCCCACGTAGTTCATAGTGTCTACCTGTAAAGAAACACAATTAATTACACAGACACAACCATATTCCACGCAGCATACAGCCTGTGTTCCCTGCCTGATACAGCAGAATAAAGCCGCATAGTGCCTTTTCTGCTTCTTATTAGGCCACTGTCCCTAAGTGCTCCTGTTGTTCAGAATAGTCACCAACGGATGTCCAAGCCGGTCCCTAAGCACAGCGCTTCTGTCCCATTTTCCCGAAAAGAGACCTGAACTGATCAAGACTTAATCAGGCCCCGAATGCTGCAGCAAGACCGCTGCAGACCAGAGCACAGTGGACACTGATTACACCAACCATATTAATAATCAACTCACAGTACATACCGTCGCAGAAAAAGTCATTAGACCATCAAAAGCCATCAAAAACAGTGGTTATGCAATCAAGTACGAACACCTGTGTGTATCATGTGACTAAAACAGACAGAAAAGAAAACATGGAATGAATAAAAGCACTGTTTTTGTCAGT
>JAPQRP010000015.1:18371752-18389158 GCA_037367295.1 Apogon hyalosoma | reverse complement strand
TGGATGGTGGGAGGAAGCCGGAGTACCCGGAGAGAACCCATGCAGACACGGGGAGAACATGCAAACTCCACACAGAATATCGACTTTAAAAAAAAAAAAGGGGGAATTAATGGACATTAAAATTAAATATATAATACAAAAATTATCCATACATTTGGAACTGAACATCAATCTGCACCCAACTGTACATATGTAGATGGGACTATTTTTTTAGTTTTTCTGGTCCTTCACAGTTAGTAATTTCAGTTGAGAGGTCTGATTACTGCCAATACTGAATTCAGATTAAACAACAAAACTGTTTAATAATTGGTCGATCTCCCCTAAACATGTACTTGAAAGTTGAATATCTTTCACTAAACTAAGAAAAGCCAGGAGTCTGTAAATAGTACAGTAAATAATATCATAATAAAATGTGCAGACACTTCATGTTAGACCGATAACCCTCAGACTGATAGAACTGATCTAAAGATTTTTTTTTTTGCTTTTAACAGCTTTATTGTGATAGTTCCAGTGGAGACAAACTGGAAGGGTAGAGAAGAACAGAGGGAACCCAGACCATGTCACTACATTACATAGATGCTGTGAAGAATCAGGACTACCACTAAAGAAGAGGCTGTATATTCAAGAACAACAAAAGCTCAACCAGATAGAACAGAGCAGTTAAACCAGTTACAACACCATTTCAATGTGTTTTGTGTCAAATTTAATAGTCATGTTTCTAAGCTGCACATGTTAATATTGTCCAATAAGTGAAACAGATGGACGATGGAACTGATGCTGCATCGTTCTCATAATTGTATTACTGAGGTTGCTTTATGTGAACCATTTTAACACTGACAGCACATATTGAAATTACTCTGGTGTTTCCATATATTCAGACAAATCTGGTTCAACCAGATTTCTGTTTGTCTTTCATTCATACAATATCCCATTTCACTTCTATTTCTCAGTGTTTACCTATTGTTTAGTAACAAAGTTTATTCATATTTTCAAACAGTTCAGTGTTTCCTATTTCCTTTTAATGCACTGTTTCACTGAACTTTTTGGTGTTTACAATGGCATTCATCTTTTGTTATTCTAAATGTTTATGCATGCTCACCTTGGCTTGACACCTGTAATTACTCTGCTTCACAAAACACTCATTTTAATGCATTGCTTCATGTCATATATCAACAATTTGCAACAAATGTGGTGTTTGTGTATGCATGGTTGGAACAATGAGGCCCTTAACAGTATTTACAACAAACTATACAGACTCAGTTCAGTGTTCTCTACAGAGGACCAAAAATATGGAATCATCTGCCAACTCTTCTCATGGAGCTTCCTCAAATCCAGTTTTTAAAAAGCTGTGAAAACTCTGCTCCTGACTGACTGTAATTTTCCACATGGGATACATTTCTAAGTTTGGTATGTCATGGAATTCTATTTGTTAAAAATGCACTTTTGTGCAGCTTGGAATTTTTTTTTAATATATTTTTTTTAATTGCAGTTGTAAATAACCTTTGAAATCTGTTTTTGGTAACCATCCATCGCAATTTTTAACCAACATGTATTTATGTGTATGTTTTTTACAATGTGAAAATTAAATAAATAAAAAATAAAATAAGCTGTAACTGGATGGACTATGACACCATTCAGTTTTTAAGCTACTGAATCAAACATAAAAAAATATATTGAATGGATGTTTTAAAAAAAAGTCTCTGCAACTCAACATCTGCTGACAATGCATTTAAATAACACTCATAAAATGGAATAGTTTTAAAGATCACATTGTGGACTGGGCCGTATCCCCATATACTGCATACCATAGTGATGAAGGAAAGACCTTCAGCTGTTTAAATGTGATACTTTAATATTATCTGGGTACATAAATCCATTGTTAAGCCATGTTAATATTTAATCGAAAGGCATGTCATTTCCAGATTTGCCAATAAAGAGACAATGCTATGCATTTTTTTAAACAGTCAAAAAAAATCCAATGTGCATTTGGACAAATCCAGGCACTGCATTCCTTTGGTTTCTACTGTATGTATAGTGGACAGGCCTTCCTATTATCCTTTTTTTTGTAAAGTAATGAGTGAACAGCAGCATCTTGAAATATCTCCACTGCTTCTCCCAGGTTTCTGGTTTCTCCTTTTGGATCTTGTATTTGTGTAGTAACACAACATTACACTGTACATTATATTAAAGCATGGCAGATTTACTGTGTAAATTTGATTTGGTTTTATTTACACACCTAAAATACGTAGGCAAAAACATCATCTATCTATCATCTATCACAAGGGAGATCAGAGGAGAATTGCCCAAAAACTCGACAAGTATCATTCTTCAGGGAACATATTTCTTAAATTAATAATTTACATGTACTATATATAATTTAGATGTATGTATCAACAATTCTAGACACAGTAAAACACTGTGAAAAATGATACCCAACTACAATGCATCCTATATTCACTCATTACTGCAGTTTCAGTACTGTGCAAAAGTCTTAACACTTTAAGCTAAGTGGTTTTTGCATGACTGGAAATCGAATAGATATCTATTTACAAGTCTCTTTAATAACAGTGAAAAAATATAGATCATATGTGCAGTATTACTGCATACATATCATATTTTAGTTTTTAGTTAATGTCTGTTCTAGTTTTTTAGTGCCCACTTTCCACATGACAAAAAGTGGCCTAAACAATTAGAGATATTTGACATGTGTTGAATCAAATCTGGTGTAAAACAGCTAAAGGTTAGAGCAATAAACCTTATTCTCTGCAAAAAGATTTCAATAGGCTACAGATTTCATGCAAATGGAGGTCATGCTAAATACTTGGCACTTTGGTCTGTAGTAACCTAAATATTGTTAATACAAATGTGTTGTATCTTCATGGAGACATTAAGAACTACATCTGCATGGTCATTATAACTTGGTAAAACAATAAACTTAATGGTGGTCTAAGACTTTTAAATGAACTTGATTAACTTTAATTATGCTGAAGTCACTGTTCCAGCAGAATTGACAGTTTTTAACAGCTGAATGATGACAACTCTTTCAATACCTAAATGTAAATCAAAACCTGGACAACACTATTATTCTACAGTCCAACCCCGACTCACCAGCCTCCAGGGGGACTTAAGGTCCGTCCGCCGGCTCTGCTGCCCTACGGTAAAGCCCCCTGACAGCTCCATGTCACCTCAGCCGGGCTAATGAGGAGAAGCCGCTCTGCGAGGCCTTTTCTCCTCCTCTGCCCTTCTCAGCCACCTTGCTGCAGGTCAGTGTCATGCACCACAGATCCTACGACCCTCTCAAACCTCTTTAACTGAGCTCAAACACTGTGAGGGGAAAATTACCCATGGCCTCAGCCTTAAAACCACTTACTTACATAATGCCACTTAGCCTGGGCCCACCTCACCTTTACCCTGGGAAAAATCTCTCCAGAAAATCCAAACAGCCAAAAAAAACATTTTAGAAACAGATTATTCAAATGAAAATAAACTGAAATAAAACATAAACATCAGCCATTATCATGCGAGTCCATCCTGTTCATGCTCACACATGCTAATGCTAGCATTAAAGTATGTCATGAAAGTTTCCATTAATCTCATCTGAGGTCTAGCTAAGCCTTACAGGAATTCGGTCAGCTGTTTTATAGGTCAGAAAGTAAACAAACAAGCGTTTAAGGTTCATCTTAAACCTGCACCAAATTAAAAGAAACCCAGTTGCTAAGACACTTCACTGCAGACTAAACATGGGAAAAACTTAGAGCTCTGAAGCTAAAACACTAGTGTTAATAAATGACCATTCAGGGAGATTAAAATGTGTTAACAAAATAGAGGTCTAGTGTGTATTTTGGCCAATAGGGATAGAAACGTTTCACTTTGTCTGTGGCTGCATGCTACCCCACGGTGAACCATAGCGCATTGAACGGTACACAGTACAGAAAGTGCAATGCTCATCTAAAGGACAAAGCAGAAGTGTCTAGATGAGAATCATCAGTTATAACAACGCTGCGTGGCCACATCCCTCCTGTGAGCTGGTTACACACAGTCTGCATGTACACCACAACAAATTTAGAAAAGGCCTCAACTCCCACAGCTCTTCATATACCACTTCAAGTCTGAATACAGATGTAGTGGTATGATTAAGTTCTGCTTAGTTTCCCATGGTGTGTGGGTTCAAAAGTGTTGCAATGCTCCACAAAAAGCAAGATGAACACAGCAGAAACTATGTGTTACACTCTGAAGCAGCATGTTAAGATGTTCCTCATTAGTAACATACACTGGAATCAGACTGTGATGTTTTTTTGTTGCTTTAGTAATTGTCTATACCGGATGACACACAAGGCCTCACAACTCCACCTCCGTCACGACTCTCTCTCTCTCTCTCTCTCTGTCTCTGCATGTATGGGGTTAGAGGACCTTAAGAGGTGTTAATCCTGATTATGAGATTAGGACAAATCTAGCTTTCTCTGTCTAGGCACGTTTCACTTGACCACTACGTCCAAGGATTCTGCATCAGGCGATGTTGTTTTGACTCACCTTGTGTACTCTGTGTGTGTGCGCGCGCGCGCGTGTGTGTGTGTGTGTGCGTGTGTGTGTGTGTACTGGAAATTCACTGATCACATCCTCCAATAAAACCTAGCAAATATTTGGACATACCACCAGTATATAGATGGGGCTGCAGCTAACATTTATTTTCATCATGTTTTTTTTTTTTTTAGAGTTCAATTATTGATTTAGACTGTGAAATATTAGAAAATACTTTAAGTTTCTGGGGCCCTTTTTACATTTCTTCAAATTAATTGCTTTACTGACACAATACAGTGGAAAAAGCTCAGTTTACATCATTATGAAAGAGAGGAAAGCACTAAATATTTACATTTTAGGAAGTGAAACCAGAAGAAGTTTGCATTTTTACTCAAGAGATAAGAAGAATACATAATAAAAGAATCAGGTTCTTTCAAAGTGCCAGACAGTGTTGATAATGAAATCCAAATATAATGTGGATTTGTCAGAATTAAATGGCTAAAGCTTCAATCTCTGCAAATACTGGCTTTATAGCTATATGATTACATCTAGTTTCGTATCTCATCTCCGTTTATTCCTACAGTCTTAAATCACTCAAAATGAACCTATAATCTTTATAACCTGTAAATAGCTGTACACCTGTACATTAGTTTGGATATTGAACCTACAGGTATATAAGAAATGCAGTACCTTCGTGTAAATATATGAGGCGTTTATGGACACACACGAGACAGGGGAGACGCTGGTATGGAAAATACTATTATTTTCCTGTGTTAATAAGATAAAATAAGCTATTAATACTGAAGAGAAGGGACGTACTTTTACCAGCATTTGTTATTATTTCTAAACGGTCTCGCGACGTACGCACGAGCCGCAAACCGACTCCTCAGACAGGTTTCACGGACTCGGTTTTTCTGTTATTATCATTATTATTATATTCTAAATTTACACAAACGGCTGTGGGTTTAAAAAAAAAAAAAAAAAGTCGTTCCGTGTCCCTACCTGCTGGAGAAGAGGCTCATTGGTCACACCTTCAGGCTCACACACCGGCAGTCTGACTCACCGGACTCTCCGCTGCACCGCTGAACGCCACACGACCACGTGACATAAAGGTGCACGTGATTAACGCAGGCATTGAGCACAGGGCGACGTTCATTACAGAGGATTTAATATTTTTTATATAAACTATGATTCGGTGCCACAAGGACATTCATCCTGGTCTATACCTCTCATTTGCTATCCTTTGAACCCTTTAGAAAAATACATGTTAAAAAAACTTACAATAAAATCATTATTTGTACATTTTTTCTGCTTTTGGCATAAATCTCTTTAAACACTTCAGCTCTGCTCAAAGTCACCAACAGTTATATGTGTGTATATATATATATATATATATATATGTGTGTGTGTGTGTGTGTGTGTGTTTTCATAAATTACAACATTTTTATATAATGAATGTACATGTACAAAACAATGCCATAAAATCGTCATATACGAATATTTTTTTCAGCTTTTTCTGCAAAAATCTGTTAAAACACTACAGCTCTGCTCAAAACTACCCCAACATTTTCAGGATGTTAACCTTTTAAATGCCATTTGGAATACATGATGTCAGGATTTATTATTATTATTTTTTTTTTAGAAATAAATTAGATATCTTTATATAATCAATGTACATGCACAAAACACTGCTAAAAAATAATCACATAGAAATATTTTTGTTCTAGATAAATTTCTTAAAACACTTCAGCTCGGCTTAAAACTACTAAAACTTCATATCTTTAAAAAAAAAATTTAAAACTTTAAATACTGTTTGGAAGAAATTATGTCTGTCTTTTTTTTTGTTTTTTTTTCATAAACTACACGATTTTTATAAAATGAATGTACAGGTACTAATACTGCTATAAAATGATCATATATGAATATTTCTTCAGCTTTTTTCTCTTAAAACTCTTTAGCTCTGTTCAAAACTACCCCAAAGTTTCATAATTTTCAGGATGTTAACCCTTTAAATGCCAGTTGGAGTACATGATGTCAGTCTTTTTTTTTCTTTCCATGAATTAGATATTTTTTATATATAATTAACGTGCATGCTCAAAACACTGCTAGAAAATAATTACATAGCAATACTTTTTTCTACATAAATATCTTAAAACACTTTAGCTCTGCTCAAAACTACTAAAAGTTTCATAATTTTTTGAATTTTAACACTTTACGCCAGTTTGTGTTTGAGAGCTAACAAGATAAAAACTAAATAAAGGACAGAAAAATTCTAAGTTATATACAACAAACACATTCAAACACTGTTTTAATAGCAAAAAAAAGTCAGTTGTGTCCCTGAAATGTTCATTTCACGTGTTTCAGTTGGTCAGTGTCTTGTTTGAAGTGATTGTTAATGTTTTCTTTCTATCTGTTATTGATGCTAGATGAATTTAGTTCAGTATTGTTTGGATGGTGGAAGAGTTAATAAAAATGTAGACATTAAGGAAATTTATGACATTATTTAGTAAATTCTGGTCCCAACAAGACAACTTTTGTGTTTTGAATCTTGAGCTGAAAAGTCAGTTAATGTGAGGCAGTTCCACAGTGAGGACACCGACATTCAAAGCTCTGTGCTTGGATGTCAGAAGTCACGGTGTGCTCCAGAGCAGCAGCCCTGCAGGAAGCGGAGGATTTTCAAGGATTTACCAGAACCCGGTTCATCAGGGCAAGTTTTTGGCAGGTCTGGATCTGGATCCACTCTTAGAGGCCACAGTGGTGCCAAACTGTCCTGCCTACTGTAAGGAGGCAAGGAGGAACACATTAAGGAGCTGATCATGTTCTGACGTTCATAAGTGGAAGGAGATATTTTCAGTTCCCCACAATGATGATAAAAGATTTATATTTCAAAACTTCACAAATGCACACAAAAAAAATGATATCTGTGTAAGATTTGATTGTTATTCTATTCTATTCCTAATTCTATTCTATCATTCGCCATCCATAAAATGTCAGAAAATGGTGAAAAGTCTAATCTTTGGTCACAACACAAACATATTTACTTTGCTGAAACCAGGATACATTCACAATGAACCCCTTACTGCCCAAAAGTATTTGGGTGCTTCTATGAAACTGGGTTTATTTTGGTACCTGGCACTTTTACAGCTTTTTAGACCCAATTATAAAACAGAAATTTAGACATACTCCCCCCCAGGATGGACCTAATGATAACCTCAGATAAATGCAAAAAAAAATTGTACTCTTCCTCTGAGCCATCCCAAAATTAATGAATTTTTGATGAAATATTGGGGCCAAAAATAGGACCAAAATTGGGACATGAAAAGCTACCAAGGTGTCAGAGCATTAGATCTGGAAAACACTGGTTGAAATGGTCTTATATAGCACTATAAATAAAGACACTGTGTTAAATTTGATGATCCTAGTGGTTTTTCAAAGACATGCAGGTTTTTCATGTATCTCAGTCTCATCCAGGTTTTGTATGTAACCCATTGTGTCCACTCGTGTTACATGTGGAACCTGCCCAGTTAAACGCAAATAAATCGCTAATGATTTTGCAATAGCAGTCATTTTTGTCAAACATTCTGCCTTGCATAATTAGTTAAATTCCCAAAATGTACCTGTGACAGAATAAAGATATTTAAAAAAAAAAAAAAAAAAGTACGTACACATGTAATTTTTATGTCCTTTTGACCATGTTACATGCAGATTTTTGTATTAAATATAATGTCAAATATAAAAATGTGTTTTATCTTAAAAATAGTTTATCTTTTATCTCAGTAAATATTTATTTTTAAAACAGACCCACAGTGCTTCCAAACTTGCTTCATGACATTAATCTACATCTGGTTTGAATTTTTATCCCTTCTGTCCTGTTTTTAGGACTAGTTTCACAGAAGCATCCATCTATAATTATTCATTCATTTTCTGAACCGTTTAATCCTCCGGGGTTGTGAGGGGGCTGGACCCTACCCCAGTCCACCCTGGATGTGTCTCCAGTTCTTCACAGGTCTAACATGTAGAGACACATTCACCATCCGGGAGGAGACCACGGGGCCGACCCAGGACACGCTGGAGAGATTCTATCTCTCGGCTGGCCTGGGAACGGCTTGGGATCCCCCTGGAGGAGCTGGTGGAAGTGGCTGGGGAGAGGGAAGTCTGGGCTTCACTGCTGAGGCTGCCGGCCCCGCGACCCGGATAAGCGGATGAAGACGAGTACAAATACTTTGGATCCAGTAAAAATGTAATATGAAACTTCTGCAAGTACATCATGAAAACCTGAAGTTATCATTTCTAAAACACTGAAAATCAGCTTTTAGGGGACAGGAGAAGATCTTGTAGTTCAGTTTTAGATGTTAATTATATTTGCACATTCAACACTGCTGAACCAGGTAAAAGTCAATCATCTCAAAATAATATTGTATTAAAACATCAGTGTCTCAAAAATGTTATCACTTTTTCTATTAACCGTCAAATATTTCAGGTACTATCAATTTTATGCATTTAAAACATACATACCGTTTTTTCGCGACCGTAAGTCGCACTTAAAAGTCTTAAACTTTCTCCAAAATGGACGGTGCGTCTTGTGTTCGCCGACTTCCAAAACCTGCAAATGTCGTTGAGTAACTGACGAACGCTCCGCTTGACTGAATGAGAGCGTTTCCTGCCGACACGCAGCTTGTATAGAAGAAAGGCGGACGTATTTGAAGACGGCATGAGAACCTTAAAGGGGGAAGTGTGTGCGTGAAAGAAGACGCTAAATGCACGCTACCAGTGGGTAAGTGTAGAGCCGGTATGTGCACTCTGCTAAAAACAGAGACACGCTTACGAAGCACAGTTTAAACTGATCGAGGAGCCGCGAGACAATTCAAGATCAACGAATGTATGGAAGAAGGAGGAAGTGGAGGAAGAAGGAAAACGAGCTCCGCCAAGTTAAGAAGAGAAGCTGAGCGAGGAGGCCCGACCCGAGCAGCCTGGGAGGCCGCGCCGGGCGAGTTCTGCCACAACATGTGAATGGATTACGGATGCTTGGGCTAACGTGTCTGCTTGCACTGTTGTTCGAGCTTTCGCAAAAGCCGGCGTCATTTCTGAAGAGCCGCACGGCAACGAGACCGACTGACAATGAGGAGCAGGAACCTGGGTGTGTTCATGGAGAACTAGCCCAGCTGTTCATGTCGGATTCAGAAGATGACGACTTCTGTTCTCTGTTTATTTGTGAATGAGGATTGATCAAAAAATAACGTGTGAACATTGCTAAATACTTCAATAAAGTCAGTTTTGCTCCCGCTGCCTTTTTAAAAACACACGCTAGCATGCATGTTTTAAGCTAGCGTAGCGGTATGTTTTGCTATGCACGCGCTCTATAGTCCGGTGCCCCTAAAGTATGTGTTAAACACAGAAATAGCACCCGTAACTGAAACTGCGCATTTTAATACGCTGCGCCTTATTGTCGCGAAAATACGGTAGTCAAACAAAACAAGCTCATAGCATTGAAAAAGTGGTTCGATATCAGCAAACTTGCAATGAATCTGAGTAAAACAAAATGGACCATTTTTGGGAATGGAAAGATAATCAAAATAAATGAGAGAAATTGAAAGAGTGTTTGCTAGTAAGTTTTTAGGTGTTACCACTGATGGTAAACTTGATTGGAAGTTGTATATAAATATGTTGAAGACAAAATTAGTGAAAACCTTAGCCATAATTGGTTGAATGAGAACTAGACTTGATAAATATTCACTTCTCATACTATATAATTCTATCATTCTGCTATACCTACATTATGGTGCAGAAATCTAATAAATAATAACTGCTATTCAAATATTCATCCTATCTTTTTACTTAAAAAAAAAAAGAGAATAAGCATTATTACTAATGCAGATTTTTATGCACCAACAAACTATTTTTACCAAGCTTAATTTACTGAAAATACATGATCCTGTTGACCTTAATACAGTGGTAATGATGTACAAGGCACACAATAATCTGGTCCCTCCTCACATCCAGGAGATGTTTGAATGTAGGAAAAGTCAGTATAGCCTCAGAGGAACTGGCATAAAAAAAAAAAAAAAGCTGAGGCAAAAACAAATTAAACAAAAGTAGATTTTTTTCCATTAGAGAGGTTAATCTTTGGAACAGCCTGGAAGATTGATTAAAACAGTTTAAAACAAGATGTATAAATTAGCTATTATTCAAAAATACAGAGCTCAGAATTGACTAAAGAAAATACTTGTTTGAAAGACTAGGATCAGTATTGGTAGTTGAGATAAGGACATGATTTACCTGAATTAAAATTTAATATATATTCTCTTCTATTGTATATTTAGCAGTGATTACATTTAATTTTTTTTTTTTAAATGCTTGTTTCCATAGGGTTAAATAGGGTTAGGTAAAAATAAGTCTTTACTTCAGTCTAAACCCTTTTGGACACATTGTACATGGAACAATGGATATGTTGTTTTTGTTTGTTGTTTAAAGTAATTAACGACCAAATAAACTAATACTACTACTACATGAGTATTAAAATCACGTTTAAGGTTGACCGTCTTTCATGTTCCTCTCATATTGTCCCCGTGGACCTCTACAACCTTTAGACATGTTGAACTGAATTAATTCTGCTCAGTTTCATCCCAAGAATTCCTCATGTGTCCTTTGTTCTTCTGTCCAACTCGTGCCTCAGGTTTTTAAGCCTGAGGGTTAGTGTCAGCTCATTTCCCTCTGAATGTGTTGGTACTACAAAGACACAGTTAAAAACAAAGCACACTATGACAAGAACTGTTTTATTCAAGCAAATACAGTAGGATGAAAAAGGTGCAGTAAAGAAATTATTGACAGGATGATGTGATATTCAAAATGCAGCATCATTATTAGCTTTCTAATGTAGGATATCGACGTCATTAACCCATAAAGACCCAAAAATTCACTGGCATCTACTGATCTAAACTGTTTAATACCTGTTGATCCACTAATTCTATCAATTCATGTAAATAATTGGTGTAAAATGCAGTTTGTCATCTTTTCATGGTCATCAGATATGACTCATTTGGACATTCAGAGGCTGTGTAGTTACCATGGAAACACAGTCATCTTCTACAACAGTGATTCACCAGTCAAACCCATGGAGTTGGATCAGTGACAGTGGATGGACACACTTGTTTTTACATTCAGTTAATGATATATTTTGCTGAAAAGGTCACTCTTTCTTCAGTTTTCTCTGTTTTTGATATAATAACCCTCAATTTCAATCTGAGCTTTAATGAACATCTACATGATCAGTGACTTTAACCCATAAAGACCCAATGCTACTTTTGTGGCCATTCCCAAATTAATTTTTTCTCCGTATTGAACCTTTCTTTAGTGATTTATCACCATTTACTGTAATACTATCTTCTGTATTTTTTTTTTTTTCAGTAAAAGTTAGGTTTTTTTCCAATATTTAATTCACTGATCATGTAAATGTTCATTAAAGCTCAGATTAAAATTGAGGGCTATTATATGAGAAACAGACAAAACTGAATAAAAATGGACGTTTTCTGTAAAAATCTATCATTAACTGAACATAAAACAAGTGTCTCCATCCACTGTCATTGATTCAACTCCATGGTGAATCAATGCTGTAGAAGATGATGGTGTTTCCACGGGAACTACGGAGCCTCTGAACGTCCAAATGGGTCATATCTGATGACCATGAAAAGATGACAAACTGCATTTTACACCAATTATTTACATGCATTGATAAGATTAGTGGATCAATAGGTATTAAACAGTTCAGATCAGTGGATGGTTTGGGTCACCAGTGGTTGTTTATGGGTTAATATGTGAAAAAAACAGATTTTCACTGGGAAAAAAAGAAAAATACAGAGGATAATATTATAATAAATGGTGACAAAATACTTAAAGGATTAATAGAGAGAAAAATTAATTTAGGAGCTGCCTCAAAAGTAACACTGGGTCTTTATGGGTTAATATTTGACAGGAGCAAAAGCAACATCTAAACTGCAAACACACTCGTCACACTAACATAGTTTTGCATTTGAATATGTAAGCGCTCATTAGGTTTCTTTACTCTGCGTCTCGTCTTCTACTTGATGCTCATCCACATTCTCGTCTCTCTGCTCTGGAGCTTCTGGCTCTACAACATCCTCCTCCTCATCCTCTGTTTGTTGTTGTAAATCTGCTCCTTCTGCTTCTTCTACATCCACCTTCCCCTTGTCCTTCTGTTGCTCTGACTCTTTACTTTTACTCTCTTCTTTGCCTTCCATCTCCTCCACCAGAAGCGTCTTTGCTGCAGAATCTGAGATAATAACACAATGTGGAAGAATGAAGCCACACTGTGATGACTCAGATGCATAAACATGTAACATTTCGCTCCTCTCACCCTTTCGCTTCTGCATTTTGCTTCCAGTGACTGTGGTTTTCTTCTTTTCCTCTGGGGTGTTTGGGCCAAACACTACATTTCCCTCAGCGTCTGTCCAGTATGAGGTAATTCCTAAGTCAGGAGTTCCCTCTGTGACCTCCAGCTGAGACAAGATAAACGAGTTAGTGTGTGACGAAGCTCTGAAATCAAAACAACAGTCACACCAGCCAAAAAAATAATGTCCGCTACTTACCCAGGACGTTCAGAGAGGACAGCCCTACCACTGACACATTTATCCACCTCAGCTCAAATAATCAAGTCTCAACAACCAACCCATCACACGTTCTTTAGGACAACTTATCTCATTTCAGACACATTCCTCTGTTGCATGGAAACACGGGGAAGGATATTATCTTTGGAGTCGTGTTCATTTGCTGCAATTTTAACCCAGTTTCATCAACAGACTCTGACTAGACATCTAGCATTAGCAGTGCCATAAAAGTAAAAAAGAAAATACTTAAAAAACTTTTGATATTTTTTTTTTCATGCTGTCTGTTTAAAATATTAAACTTTGAAATTCAATGTTACCTACCCTGTGTTGTGTAGAAAACCTATAAAGACTAAACTATAAAGTTAATTTAATGTTTAATCTATCAGAGTTAAATTGATATTAGGGCTGGGCAGTAAAACAACAGTTAGTCTGATCATGTTCATTTTTTTTTTTTTTTTGCAATGTTTGTATATATGTTTGTAGTTCTATATTTTTCCTGTGTTTTACATCATTTTTGTCATATTTCATCTTTTACAGGGTGTTTACCTCTTTTTGTCTCATTTTGTCTCATTCTCTTTTTTAAATCTTGTTTTATCTTTTGTAACGTTTTGCTTTTACACACTTTGTCCTACTGCGACTTTTACATCATTTTAATGTCTTTAATGTTATTTTCTCTTTTTTAGTCTCATTTTATCTTTCTCATCATGTTTTATCTTTGTTTTCTTTTTTATTTACACACCATTTTAATCCATCTTTCATCTTCGTTTATCTTCTGTCTTGATTTGTCTGATTGTTTTCATGTTATGTTGTCTTTTACACCATTCTTATCTTGCTTCATCTTCAATGTTTTAAACTTTTACTTCATCTTCAGCTCATCTTTGTCATTCTGTTGCATCGTTTTCATTTGTTTTTATCTCATCTTGTCTTTTATGCCATTTTTATCTAATCATCACATTCTTAACAAGTGGTTCCAGGCACAACAAACCCCGCCCCTCGCATGTATTGTACCTTATTTTGGCAACGATCCAACTGATATCATCATGTGATGTCAGTATATCAGTTGCCTCTATATATGTGCCAAGTTTGAAGTAAATTGAAACAAAACTGATATTTTTATAAATGAAATTTCGCCATTATAAGTAAATGGGGAAAAAAATTTAAAATTCATAAAAAATTGAAACTTTGACCTACTTTTCCCAAAACGTAATCAGATCTATTCTGGGTCACTGGCAATCCATAAACCCAATTTGGTACGAACTCAACCAATAGTTTTGCTGCTAGAGTGTTAAACAAACAAACACACAGAACCAAAAACAATACCCCTTACTTCCCCTTTTTTTTTCGCAAACATTAAATATGAGGCCAATCCTGTGCCTCAGTGAGGAAAAAAAGCATGTTTTTTTTTATTTTATAAAACTACAGACTGATTCAGAGAGATTTTATAGAATTTTTGAAGCTGTAAATAGTGAATATGAGTGATTTTTGTCAGTTTATGACCTTATAACAGATGTTTTGCTGCATGTGTTTACTTTTTAGCAAGTGCTTCTCAGTTGTTTAATGGCAAGAGTAGGGAGACTGTTGTCACAACAACCGATGAGGACGTAGATGACACTAAGGTTGAAATTTTGAATTTCAGAGTATTTCAGTAAGTGTCTTTTTAAACAGTTAAAATTAAAAAAAAAAGTATGAAAATGTTTATCATGAGAACACATTTGGCGACATCACCCAGCCCTAATACAAAGGTACTATTGGTACTTTAGAAACGTGATGTAAAAACACACTTGGTCTACATTATCTACATTGTTTTCAGACTTAGACCTGCTAATCCTCATGTTCACTTCAAAAGCATGAATAAACCACTTTAATATTCTGCCTGAGACTTGGTTATGGGAAGTGGTTGCAGCAGTATTTTCCAGTTCTTTCAGATTTAAAGGAGCCACTGATGAAAATGACTATGATCATACTTTATCTTTCAGGAAAAACTATAAACAGATAATAGAATTTGTGCTGTATGTGACCAGACAACAAAGGGGAACAGCATTAGTCTTCTCACAATTACACTCAGATGAGCTTGATATACTGTCAGAGATAAACGTCACATTATTTGTTGGTTTTGGGAGCGTCGTAAATCAAGCTCGCCTTAGGTAATTGTACATAAAACAAATGTCTGGAGCAGGATTACTCTAGAAGGGAGGGTTGTCTTCATGCTGGTGGATGATCTTCAGGGAAGTCCGAGTCGACAGAAACAGTGACTGGGAGTGAAAGAGACAACTGAAACCAAAGAGTGGACAGTGAACGGAGTGACGGCGGAGTGACTGAGGGTCTTACCAAACTGAAATAAGACGACTCAAAGAGGAAAGAGAAGGAGTGGGAGGTGGGGAAGAACATGCTCATTTTTATTAGTCTCACCAAGAAACAGGGGAAAAGGACGTGAACAAATAATCACTACAGACTCGTATTAACAGTGACCTCGGAGTCTTTACAGGAGTGGCAACAATTTCATCCTTGTCGTGAAGAAAGGAGTCATCACAATCATTAATGAAGGACTGTGAAGGGGGGGTGGGGTCATAATGGTGAATACATAGATAATAATGATATGACAGTGAGCTGACATATTCACTACAGACATGGAGACAGTGAGGTGACATTCACAGTGACTGGGAAACAGTGGAGTAAACAATACAACAATGAAATGGCGTGTAACATTAAATGACCACCTTTTAGCTCCGTTGATAGCAATTTTGCAGATTTTCTTAAGCAAAAAAAAAAAAAAGTCATTTCTGTGTTTTCTACTGCTTTGAATTAAAGAATTGCTGTGAGTTTGCAACATTAGGGAGTGAAAATCAAAGTGCAGAGACCTGAAACTAGTTTGTGATGCTTAATCCACCTGGAAAAACCTGTTCTTACAATTAAAACAGAATCTCAAATGCATGGTGTCTTAAATTCCTAACAGCATTTGAATGCACCATCCAATTGCCTGACAGTAAATCTCGGTTCACGACAATAAAAAACATGTTTCAAGTCCCTGCGAGATGTTTTTTCCATACCTGAATTGGATGACGTTACAAAGGTCGACACATTAGACATTCCACACTAACTTTATAATTTAATTTCTAACTTGAACTATTACCTCTGGTTTTCTTTCTGCACATAAAACTTCCTTTTGTCTTCTGAGGCAAACAACAACTCGATACAAACAAAAACTAACTTTGCACCAGTGAAATTTTGAGTTGGCATAATGTCACAAAAGCCTTCTGCTGACATTAGATTTGTTATTATTGGACCAAATGTTTATGCACAGATGTTCATTTATGCCTTCAGTTTGGATTTCTCTCTGAACTCTAATGCGTTCAGATTGTTCAGCACCGTTTGACTTCATTTCCCACATAAACATCGAACACATCCTCAAGCTGTTTTTTCTTTTCTTTTTTTTCTTTTTTTCATTTATACATATTTACGACATGATTTGGACCGCTTTTATTTTTTCTTGCCGTCCGCGTCTTCAGGGATGAACACACTTACGGTGAAGTCCCCGCTCTCCGTGCCATACTTGTTCTTCACCAGGATGCTGTACTTGCCAGAGTCTGATACGTTCACGCCGGTGATGGTGAAACTGGCGAACTTGCCCGACTCGAACTTCAGGATGCAGTGGTCGTCGGATGTGATCTCTCTGTCATTCTTCAACCAGGTGACCTCTGGCACGGGGTTACCCGAAATGTTACAGGTCAGATTGAGGGCCTGAGGGGAGGAGAACCAGTCAAAGACCAGACAGACACATGGACTATATGAGAGGATGGAGTGAGATGCAGCGTCCTTCAGTTTACCTTGCCCTCCTGTATGGTGACTACATCAGGAAGACCTCCTGCTACACGAGCACGGTCTGAAAGAAACAAGAAGTTACATTTTTACAATAAATAAAACTGAGCCCAGCATTAGATCAGGCCGCCAACTCAAACAGCTGATTGTAAAACCATATCAGATGACTGTGTTTCTACGCATCATACGCTCAGGTTTAACCCATAAAGACCCAAACATCCACCGTCGACCAAAACCATCTACTGATCTAAACTGTTTAATAACTTCTGATCCACTAAAACTATCAATACATGTAAATAACTGGTGTAAAATACAGTTTGTCGTCTTTTCATGGTCGTCACATATGACCCATTTGGACGTTCAGAGGCTCCGTTGTGAACATGGAAACACTGTCATCTTCTACAACATTGATTCACCAGTAAAACCCATGGAGTTGGATCAATGACAGTGG
>JAPQRP010000015.1:18349207-18359484 GCA_037367295.1 Apogon hyalosoma | reverse complement strand
TACACACACACACACACACATGTTCACATCCATTTTACATCCGTTTACTTCATTGGGTGTTAATGATGTGGAGAAATCATACATTAATTCATTCATTTATTTGTGTTATTCATGTTCTTATCAGCTCACCTATGTAGATTTATCAGCAGTAGTACCTTTTCCATTGACACTCAAATTATGTGAATATAACTTGCGCATAAAAATTTACCTAATGGAAAAACGGCAATTTCGCCCAAACTCTCATTTTTTGATGAAAAATTTTTGCACTTGCAAGAGGTGGTTTTTCAGGTGTAACGAAATTGGTATATGCACAAAACTGCAATGGAAAGACCTTTTTGTGCAACTAGAGTCACGTGAACAAAAAACTGGATGTTGACGGCTGTTACGACAACCAAAGAAGAGTTTTAAAAACAAACATGATGCAGTATGTGTGGACACACAATTTAGTATGGGATAGAGGGGTAAACACCATTCTAGTGTCAAAACAACAGATATTTATGTTCGTCACCGTGGTTATGGAATGACTTCTTGCAACATCTCGCAATAATAAATGAACAAATCATCACATTTGTGATTTAATGGAAAAGCCAACATCACACACTTCTGGTTTTTTTTACATTTAGTTTTGCGCATATGTCCAATGGAAAAGCGACTACTGAAGCGTGAAGCGCTACCCTTGACTCAGCGGTCGAACCAGTCACATGGTGCATGTGTCAAATGAAGCTTCGGACGTCATGGGTCACATGATCGGCAAAATAAGTCATCAAGTTCTGATACAAGCTCCACTGAAAATTGGTTTGTTTTTCTGACACATGCATCAAAAGCTTTGGTGTCACAGGCAGCATCACTACATCTGAGAGTGTTTGGACTCGTGCTTTTGAGTCCTGGTCACTTTTCTTGTCCACACCTTAATGAATGTCTTTTCCGTGGCCTTGTTGTTGACGCCCCTCCAGGCCTCCTCTGGTGCCTCTGCCTCCTTGATGTCGATGTAAAATCCATTAACCGGATCGCGGCCCTGGTACACTGGTGGTTTCCATAGCAACACCACAGAGTCGCTACGCACCTCTCTCAGCTGGAGATCATAAGGAGGTCCTGTGGTCCAGTACACAAATATATCAGATAAAATATGATACCATCAATATGATACACTTTATTGTACTTTTAGGTTAATTTATGTTGGATCCCAAACAACAAATTCAAGAGCACAAACTCTAGCAAACTGTCTGGAATAGTGAAAATGTGCTCTTTGTGGTTTTTTTTTTTTATCTCCACTGATAAAACTAGGGTTGTATAGACATTGGGTTTTTAGATAAGGTTAGATCCGACTTTATGGATCCAACAATGAAGAAATTCACTGGTCAATACAGCAGCAGAATAAAGTGCATACACTAAGACAGCATAAAGATAGTGCAAAAGACAAACAATATAAACAAATAATAATAGTAGTAAGTAATAAAACTCTACAGGCTACACTGTTCTACAATTTCTTAATAAATATCTGCTTCAGACATTAAATGTGCTAAATCTTACATACTTTAATGAGCTGAATCAGAAAACAAATGACAAAAGTGCGAGTTATCTCACGTTTTCAATATATATGATGGCATGTTATTACACTTATGTTGGTTTATGTACATTTATACAATGGATTTATAAATGTTCCACTAGAAAGAACCTGAAAAGTGAATGTATTGTAATCTTCAGACACTGTTTTGAGGTAGATGCAATAGATCTGAGACAAACATTTCTTTTGAATAAAACTCCTTCTCTCATTTACTATCAGAATTTTACATTTTGGTCCAAGGCTACAATCAACTAGCTCTTTTGACTTAATTTTTCTTTATTAGTGACTCAAATTTGGTAAAGCTTAACTACTTTTATTCCGGAAGCATTTTACTTGTAGACCAGTGCTAGATACATATTTAGAGAAAAGTAAAACTGTAATATGCCAGACATTTATTTTTTCTCAGCCTGTACATACAAAATGGACATGTAACAGAATGTGATGAGATTTTGGCTGAATTTGACCCATAATGTACATGATTAAAATGCTTTATTCAGCTTTAAACCTGATCCAGAACTTGCTGGTTTTGAACTTGGACTTGACTTAGAACTTGTGATTTGCAAACAATAGCTGGGTTTCCATTACCCTAAGAAATGCGCAAAATGTCTATTGCACAATAGAAAACTAGTAATGGAAACACCGAAATGTCACAAAAATTGTCAAAGACCACAAAAAAAGTTTTTACACTCTCATGAGGTGGTTTTTGAGATGTTTCAATATAAAAGTATAGCGCAAAAGTGTAATGGGAATACATTTTGTGCATTTTCACCCATCTGTGCACGGTGGTTTTGCTCAGGCCAAAGGTCTCACCTATGATCTGTACTCACAACAGGTGGTTCTAGTTTGTACCAGTCAATAGACACTGGCTTCTGTGCAAGAACTGCTTCCTGAAGACAGGACAAGTCTGGTGCCATGAGAGGTTCAATAACATCACACAGTTCATTAAACTTTGCACAGGTCATTCAGAAATTCTGAATCCACAACTCATTGGTGAATTCCTGATGTACAGTTCTCTCCCAGAAATCCATTCTGCATGACCACTGCCATAAATACAGACTTCGCCTTGGGACGATGATACGTTCCCTTTTTCCTTCATTTAAGACAGTCACTGCAATAGCAGTAGATGAACCGACACTACAGTGCCAACACCGAAGAGGTTTGGACGGAAACTCAGTGCCTCCATCTTCTTTAAATGAGTGTCTTGTGAGAACTATACAGTATTTTACGAGAATTACGACATGTCACAAGACATGACTTTACTAGAATCATGCATCAGAAGCCAAACACTCTTCAATGGAAACACCTATAATACAGCTTTGTCAGAATTGTAGAAATATCGCTTTTATTTTGTGGAAAACTGTTATGGAAACCCAGCTACTGACCGTAATTGTCAAACCAAAGTTATATTAAAGTATTTTTGTGTAATGTTTGAACTGCTTTATAATCTTCATGCAGTGAGCCCATGGGGATTGTAAGATTGAGAGTTCGATTAAATCTGTCCACATGAAATGAAGGGTTTAGTGTTTCGTACCACCCTTATCTGGTCTCGTCCTACCTGGTACAGCGATGGTCCACTCCTCACACAGGAAGATGTCACTGGGCAGGGACGGGATGCCAACGCCCGCCATGTTGGCTGCTCTCACCTGGAACTGGTACTTCCTGTTCTCCTTCAGGTCAGACACCTGGAGACACACATTAATACTCATTAAAACTGTCCCATGGATATGTCAGAGCTTTACTTTTAGAGTGTGTTCCCCGTGGACTCACTCTGTAGGCCCTCTCGCTGACCGCCTTGATATTGGCCTCGTGCCACTGCCCTGGAACTCCATCAACCACCTCGCGGTAATCCACAAAGTAACCGGTGATTTCAGCTCCGCCGATAAAGCTCGGCTGTTTCCACCCGAGCACCATGGAGTCACGTACACACTCCAGGACACTGATGCCATAGGGTGGAGCAGGGGATGCTGGGATGACAGAAGACTCAAATGAACACCAGTACCTCAGAAGGGAGAACGTGAGATAATGGAACCGACCTAATGAAGTGGTACTTTTAATTTCCCAAAGATGTCCTTTTACTTCTGTACAGCAGCTCTGATTATGATGCATTTTACGACCTTCCTGGAGCTTTGTAGTTTTAACATGTCACTAATAAAACCTTTTCCATTTACAGTAAGTTTTGGCTGCTCTACTTACAACTGAAACAAATCACTAACAGGTTTGTAATTATCAGCCAACAAAAATTTGCTGCAGCTGATTATTATACAGTAACTAGCTCCAGATTTGGCCAGAATGTTTTGGGTTTTTTTTGTATATTTTTAGTATTTTTTAGCATATATTTTCAGTATAATTTTGTGTGATAGTTTTATATAGTCTTTATTTTTGCACTTTAAAAATCTGCTGCTGAACAGAACAGAGCTGTTAAACTGATTTTCATTGTTCCTTTAAAAGTGACAATAAAGACCTATTCTATTCTATTCTAGTTTTAATTTTGGTATTAATTTATATAATGAACTATTAATGATATTAATAAAAAAAAATAGATATATACTGACATAAATGGTAGTAAATATACAACAAAGGGGGAAACAGTGAGATCTGAAGCATTTTTCTGAAAAAGAGCAGGATCATGGAACTCGGTGATAGTAAATTGTTATGTCAAACACAAATAGTCACGTGAACTTGATACTCTTGTCTATTTCAGGTCGAGGGGGAGGTGGTCAAAGGATTGCACTTGAACATGTTACCAAAAACCCTCAGGTCACAAGTGTCCTGCTCTTATGTCAGCTGGATGACCCACTTTTCAAGTACAGGGTGTGATTTGTTGGCTCCTGTGGTGACATACTTGTGTGTGTTAAGTGCTCTGGGTACAGTGTGATAGTGGGGTGGTGGGTGACTGGAACCATACCTCAAATCAGGAGGTTGTGTGATTGTAGTGACCAGCAAAACATCTAAGAGTGACTTAGTCAAACCTTAATTATGTGGAAGACTTACCTTTGGGAGAAGAAAGCCAGAGCATTTCACCTACTTTTAACAGCTGAAGTATTTATAAATGTGACAGCAGAACCTTACAGAACTTATACATGTGACGGGGGACATTATTTTTGTATCAAAAAGTCAAATTGGGCTGTGGACTGGTAAGAATCTGATTATATTTATGAGGATACAACTCAATATTTGGTGATATATTCTGCAAATGAGCCATCTAATTTTAGAATATAATGTTCATTCTGATTTAAATTGAAGCTGAAAAGTCAAAAAGGCTAAAGAGAGATTTATTTTTCCATCTGTCTGACAAAAAAGAAAAATAAATGTTTATAAGTTCTAGTAGACAGTATGAACCTAATCGGACTATTAGGAGATTACAAGGGGGGTTAAAAACAACACAAAATAAGCCAATGCCTGCTATGACTCTTGGCATGTAAACTATTAAAGGTTCAGTGTGTAGTTTTTAGTGGCCTCTAGCGTTGAAGGTGTAGACTGCAGCTAAGTGAACCCCCCTCACCTCACCCTCCCCTACACTGGCTCTGACAGTAAAAGGAAGTGTTTTCTGAGCTACTGCACAACATGGGGAACGTCTGTAGATATTAACTGTCAAAACAAAATACATAACTATAAAACATGAATTTGTTTCTACAATTAAAAGAGCAGATGAGTGTCCTCTGGGTGAATTTTTTAGCTGCTGATGTCATGAAAAGTAGAGGGAAGACCTCAGTTGTAAAGACGAAACAGGACAAAAAAGATGTAAAAGGCATGAGATGACAAAAAAAACTGACATAAAAAGACACAAGATAAAACACTGTAAAAGACACACAAAAAAAACCCCATGTAAAAGATGGAAAAAATGAGAAGAATGTGTGCATTTAAGTAACTCATTAAAAAGCAAAATTAAGTTTTTGAATCTTGAGCTGAAAAAATATGCGAATCTCTGTTCTATAGTATTTGAATCATAAGAATTCTTATTTTCATGTGATGAATCCACCTAATTATGAACGGCAGACTACATTTTTGCAGTTGGATCCTGATCCAAAAACCTGCACACTGGACCTTTAATCAAAAAGTGCTACAGTGTCTGTGAGAATTAAAACAGAATCCTAAAACATAAGCATCACAGTACTGAAGTGTGTTGATGTTTTCTTGCACCTCTACTGTCAAACTGGAGCTCACCTGACGACTCTCTCCTGGGCTTGGCTCTCTCTCGATAAGCAGAGGCATCTACAGAGAACTTACGCACCTGCACCACCTCAGGCTCAGCGGCTACAGCCTGGACCTGAACCTCAGCGGTGACGGGCTCTAAGTGTGCAGCTGTGACTATGTCAGTAAGTGACTCAGAAACTAAGCCTGACACAGACTCTGTGACCAGGTCTTTGGCCAGGTTAGGGGTCCAGGGCACGCTGCGCCGCTTGCAGCCCTTGGTTCTACTCTCCACGGGGTCGGGCTGTGCTGCAGCTGCAGCCCCGGCCCCCTCCCTGGCTTCAGTGTCAGCCTGAGCTTTGCGCTTTTGCATAGTGTCAGGGGGGGACTGGACAGTTGCATGCGTGCCCGTCCAGCGTGGCCTGTGCTCAGTTAGTCGGCCCACTTTACCCCCTGGCCCCATCTCCGGCAACACACCGTGAGGAATGCCGCCCCCTACAGGAGTTAGCAGAGAAAAGCAAGAGAGGCTTCATAAAACAGGCAAGACACAGCTTTAATCTCCATCACACAACAGTCACAGAGTACAACAGCCTATCATATACACCGTAATGTGTCTTCATCTGACTGGACATGAAAAATGAAGACAAGATGACCAACATCCATGTGAGGAAGTGAGTATACGTCATTTTAGATTATGAGAGCATGCAGTCATGTGGCAGCCAATGAGTGAAGGAGGCTTTGCACCGACCCTTCATGAAAACAACACTGTACTTAAGTGTCAGTGCCAATGTGTTACGTCAGCTTCAGGAGCATCCATTCCAAGATGAAATAAGTGGTGAGTCACTATTAAATATGGCACCAAATACAGTTTTCTTTGTTGGGGAAAATACTTTGTAATACCAACTACACCTACAATAAAGCTGCTCTTGTATGAAATTTTGTTTGGTAAATTAAAACTACTGAGGAAGAGTAGTTCCTATTGGCAAAACAAAGTGATCAAAATTTAAATGTGCAACCCCTTTTACAAAAAAAAAAGTTTGGATTCTGTGTGAAATAAAACAGGATGCAACAATTTGCAAATCTCATAAACCCGTATTTTACTCATATCAAACATTGAAACTGGGAAAAATGTGCCATTTTAATCCGAAAATAAGATAATGTAGAACTGGATGGTAGCAACACATTTCCAAAAATTTAGGATAGGTGTAAGTGATAGTAAAAAACACAAATATAGGAACATTTTATAGCTAATTATGTTGTAGAATTGTGTTTTTATTTCTATTTTACACAGCATTTGGAACATTTTGGAAATAGGGTTGTGCATGCAATAAGAAATCCTAACAAAATAAGAAGCAAAAAAGCTAGTATTTCAATTGTTATTCTATTAGAACTTTAGAAACTAGACCTAAATATGGAAAACACGGATGTGCTCCTTTAAGGTTTATTACTTTATTCATCAGTTCTGTAATATCTTTAACTACAACAGTCTTCAATCACTAATTTATCGTGAGTGGTGGTGGTGTCTGATGCTCAGGATGAAATAAAAAAAGGAGGCGATTGCAACTGAACTACCTGCAAACTACTGCAAAAAATGTCAGCAAAGTACTAGTTTAACCACATTTACTTGGTTAAACAGTGAAACTTAAAATACTGCTACATTCTTTGAGCAGAAATGGATGTCATTGGCATTTTTACTGAAGTGTTTTTTCATAAGGGAACACAGAACATGCTGCTCAGTACAAAGCTGTCCAGAAAAGGAGTTACATTCAGAGGAAGAGGGTTGTTATTGGTCATATGCAGAGTCATATGCATAGGGGATTATTGTTATCACTATTATTATTATTTTTAAGAAAGAGCTTCTCAGACAGTAGTGAAACAGTGGCATAGGTCTGGTTTGTGTAGTAAATGTTACAGCTGTAAAGGAAAATCACTATGTATCAGCTTTATATAACATTTCATATAAACATATATTATAATAAACAATGAGAGTGTACTGTGTTATGGTGTATCCGTCTAATACAGGAGTGTCAAACTCATACAGACCAATATTATCAGAAGTGGGACCGGTAAAATAATAACATAATAATATATAAATAATGTCAACTCCAAACTTTTGTCCATGTTTTAAAGTGAAAAAAATAAAATTACATTGTGAAAATGTTTATATTTACAAACTATCTTGAAACAATTTGAATGACATGAACAACCATGAAAAAACTGAAATTAGTTCAGAAAAATAAGTGCATTTTTACCAATATTATGCCTCAGTTTATTTTTTACACATGTATATTACAACTTACAGATCACAGTGGATCTACAGATACACATTGTACTTAATAACAGGCAGAATATTGTTAAAAATGCCCTTATTTTTTAAAGACATATCATATTAAGTTCATATTTGTTCAGGTTATTCATATTTTTTGTAAAAGGATAGTTTCTAAATATAAACATTTTCATGTAATTTTACTGTTTTTTACACTAAAACAAAGATAAAATGTTGAAGTTGCTGGTATTTATAGGTTAGTATGGTAGTATTTTACTCATCTGACCCATGTTAGATCAAATTGGGCTGAATGTGGAACCTGAACTAAAGTGATTTTTAATACCTTAAGTGTAATTTTTGCATTTCACAAATTCATCCTACGGACCGGACTGGACCTTTTGGCGGGATGGTTTTGGCCCGTGGCTGTATGTTTGATGCCTGTGGTCTAGTAGAAAACACTTTTAACCCTGTGATCCAGCTCTGGTATGTGTGGGTTTAATGGGGCCCTTGATCCAGATTATGTTTTAAAACCAGACTAGAAGTATGAAACAACACAATGCCACTATCAGGTTAAAGCTGCAGGTGAGAGTTTTAGACACAGACGCTCACAGACACTCAGTGCAGTCAACAGGTACTGGACACGTACTGGGATAGGAGGGGGGAGGGGGGAGAGGAGTGTGCACTGGTACCTTTAGCACCATGTGGGGTTGCCGACACGTCTTGTGCCCAGGATAGGAAAAGGAAAATGGAATGAAGGTGGTGGCGTGTGTGACACTGGGCTGGTTTGTAACGACCGCTGAATTGGATCGCACTGACCCAAATTAGAGGAAGTCTACAATTCCTGACCCTGCTTCAGGCTGTGCAGGGAGGTGTGGGGTGGAAGTGGCCAGACAGGGTGGTGGTGGGTGGGGCACACGACAGTGCACAATAGAGTGACAGGGTGACGTAGTGGAGCCATGGTGCAGAGAGTGTGGGAATATACAGTAGATGCTGGTAAAATAAAAGAACTGAAGACATTTGTCTCAAGTGAACAGTGGTGGTTGAATACGTCTGTGAAAATATCATCTAAAACAGCTAATACTGACGTCTCAAAACATTTCATTAAAGGAAAATTCCACCTTTTCATTATTATGTGATGCACCTACACTTCACAGGTACATGTCATGGTACAAGTCACTGGGACATGTATATGAATATTTACCATATTTATTATATATATATTAATAGGAGTTATGCTAACCTTAGTCTAGTAGCTGCAGTCAATAACATATATTAATATGTGATCACAAGCATTTGTCATTGTTTGTTGACTGAAATATTACATATGATGCCTGATCGATGTTGGATACTATTTTAAGATTTATTCATATTCATCTACTCGGAGGTAAATGCTCTTCTTTGTTCCGAAATCTGAATTTCAGGGATGAACCTACAAGCAATATGAAAATCAGATGGAAGTGGACTTTTGGAGAAGCAGAAAAACATACAAATACATATTCAGAGATTGTACATTTCTCAGTGAGGATGGAGGACATTTCTTTTTAGCACAGGTCTTGAGGTGTTGAGAAAACATATCAACTATTATTCAGTGCAGAGTACATTCATCATACCTTAAACAAAGAAGGTGGAGTAGTTTATTTGATCTAATAATGACCCTTATACAATATAGACAGAGGCCCCACATGTTTATAAAGTACATTAAAATAAGTCCTTCTACTTAAAATATGACTGAAATGTGTTATAACAGTGTCTGCATCTGGACTCAAATGCAACCTGCAACGCCAACACTGTCCATTCAATAACAAACGCATTTAAGGTGGATTTTTTTTCCTTTAAGAAACACCTCAAAATAGCCGTCCATTAACAGGTCGTATTGAAGCATGACTCCATGTCACTCACCGATAGCAGCCTTCACCTCAACGGGCTCAGATTCTGGGGAGAACTGGCTAAGCCCTGCTGCGTTCACTGCCCTCACTCTGAAGATGTACTTCTCTCCTGTGACCAGACCATGGCAGATGAACCTGCAGACAGAGGACAGCAGGTTCATACCAGTACCGAACAGATGCATTGTCAAATATAACAAAGGACTAAGCTTTACCTGGTAGCATTTACAGGTTTGTTGTTGCAAGGCTCCCAGACATTGCTGTCCACCACGCTGGTTTCAATGTAGTATCCCACCAACTCTTTGGCGTCGCAGGAGGCTTCCCAAGACACAACAACTGATGTGTCAGTGTTCCTGGTGGGGACAACTTTGCTTGGAGCAGCTGGGATATCTGTTGATGACAACATTTTTGAGGAATTACCTGAGAAACTTAT
>JAPQRP010000015.1:18308512-18325618 GCA_037367295.1 Apogon hyalosoma | reverse complement strand
TTATTTTAAGTGTGATGAGATATTTGGACAAGAAATGAGAAAAATACACTTGGTAAGATTTGGATTTTTGCAGTGTAGTCTCATCTGATTTAAGGATCCAATGCCATACTGTGACTTACGTGTTACACTTGAAAACCCTTGGACATCATACAACAAATACAAACTAAAGCCAGCGTGCTTTCTCACAGTGAAGAAAACAACTCAAAGAGGACGTTAAAGAGATAAACTCTCAAACAAACCCGTACAATCTGACAATCCTGACAGGATTATCTCAGCATTGCAGCCGTTTTTCCATCCTGGATGTCAGTTCTCCATCATACTAGTGCCTCCACACTTTCTCTGGTTGAAAGGGCAAGACTATCTGAAGCATTTACAGAAGGGTGGGGGGAGGGGGTTTATGGTATGAGATAGCAGGGACTATATGATATGGAGACTGGGGCATGAGGGGTGACAGGGCATCTGGCCTTGTTTTTCCTCTATCTATGTAGGTCACTGTCCCCTCCACTGACCAATCTGATGTGCATACTTCTCCTGCTTTGACTGTGTTTTATCAAAACATGACAGATAAAACATACATGTGTACCTGTCAAACCATAATCACATCATAATACTCCTCAATGCAGATTCAGTGTCTGGAGTCCTATCCAACAACCCACAGCAATGAGTGTAAAGACAGATGGTGTTAGTAAAACGTAAGCCCTATCTGTTCACACTCTTTGGGCCGGTGTATTTTAAGATTGCCAGACACTGTAAAAGATAGGATCTCTGTAAACAGGCTGTTTTATTATTTCACCATATCACTGTAAACTGTGAACTAGGTGTTTTATTCCTACTATTAAAAAAAAGCCAATTATACATTTGAATCCAGTCTCTGTGAATCTGGATGGAAGGTTCAGTGTGAGGGTGAGTGGTGCAGTGGATAATGCGCCTGACTACAGATCAGAAGATTCCAGGTCCAACTCCTGGTTAATTTGAGACTTAATTTAGTTCATTTAATGACTCACTGTTCCTTAATTTCCTAAAGGCTCTACCCAAGGGATCAGTAAAGTTCTATCTAATCTAATCTAATCTACTAATGATTGTAAATTCACAAAGATCCAATCTATCCTTGTCTTTGTTGTCTGTTGTTCCAACTCCAATAAATGACCTAATTTAACTCCAGGCTTTAAAACTCTTCATATTTATCACTTTGGAGTCACCATTTCCTTTAGACCAACAGGAGTCAACATTACTCACAGTAACAAACCACTTCATATGACAATCGTAACACTGCATTTTTATGAAATAAATGATAGTGTTAACAGGTTGTAAGGATTTTTAAATGGTGAGTTTTCAAGAGGACAAGCGTGATCAACTGTCACTTGTTACTTTCCATCTAATGCGGTATGCACAGATCCAGATTGCCTTTCAGTCTATATATACCATATACCATAACTCTACTGTTACATAACAGTGCATCCCCTTACAGTTTGTCTGATAAATACTTTTGAGAACAAAAACTGGAAAAAAAAATTCTGAAAAATGTTATGAACTCTTTTAGTTAATTAACCTGTGGGTGTTGTTGTAAATGTGACAGCGTGCTTACAATCAGACAGGGAATCAGTCCCACAGCATGCATGCAAGAAGCATGTTAGGATTAAATGCAGGAATGAGGATTGTTCTTAAGTAGGTGTGTATGAGGACTAATCAAAGTGGAGGAGAAGTCACACAGGGAAGGATGGATACTTTGGCGTCATTCTGGCAACAAAAGCAGGAAAGATGATCCTGTAGCGAGAGGATAAATGATCCGGTAAAGGTGATGGAGGTGAACTTGATCAGCTGGGGAGGGGGTGGATGATAGTGTTAAAGGGGGCACTAGGGCTTTCCTGTCACAAAGAAATGGAATGATGAAGGAATGATCTTCCATCCTCCTCCTTGTCCTCTTTACCCCTCCTTACCCCCCACTCCTGCTGGCCATGGAGGCGCTGCTGCCAGCACTGTATCTGCTGCTGGACTGGTACTGGCTCACAGTGGACTCCGTCTCCTTCCTACGGTAGCCACGGTCATAGTGGCGATGGCGCTTCTGGTAGAACGGTATAGATCCAGACATGCTGCAGGCTGCTCCTGGGATGAGCCTTTAATTTCCACGTTTCTTTCTGCCTATGTGTTTTCTCTGTCTGGTTAGTTAGTGTTCAAGAGCAGGTGGAGCGTTACAAAGAATACAGTAGCCTCATCATGACTTTCATTTAATAAAAACTTATGTTACTAATTTTATAGAAATCAGTGATTAAAAATGTTTTAGCCAAAATCAATATATTTACTTGATTTAAAAATGTAAATAATACGAGGCTTTTTACAATAAGAAACCTGTGAGTTCAAACCTGCAAGACAACTAGCAAGACATTAAAATATTCAGGCAGTCAGGCACTTTCCCATCATGCTTAGAAAGACACGTCCAACAACGACAACCGGGATTCTCTCACTTTTCATCTCTGCACCAATGCCCCCACTTACCTGGACAAAAGGTCCAAGGTTTAAAGGAAAAGGAAAGGATCCAACAAGTCCACACTTTAAGCTTGATATCCCAGCAAACCTACAGCAGGTAGCGGGGCAGTGCTGCGGTCTACACAACAAAAATAATATTGGCCCTCGACAGAATGTCCAAGCACCAGTCCCGTCCTTTTATGGTGAGGGTGGAGATAAATATAGCTGAGAGAGTTGGGGGGCAAGTCAGCTCGCATAGTGCAACACATTTATGGGTGCAGGGCTTTGCCAGTGAATGTTAGTGCCTGTTATGCAGGTAAACACTAATTTAAGTCTTATTTGTGTTAAATTTAAGGAGACTTTTAGACTTTTTATTCAGTTTAATCAGGTATGAATCTGACTGTCTAGGCCTATATTTGCATTGTAAGTATGTATGAATATGCTGCATTTATTCACATATCCCCTTTTGTTCATTGTGTTTTATTCATTCAATCAATACAGTCTTAACATCTATGATCAGGGATGTAAATTAATGATGACAATACCATACATCTCTTTATCAACTGCTAAAGTATATTGAAAATTTACTATCCAACCCCTAAAAGTGCTTTTAATTCCTTCATCTAAACACTATATTTTCTTCTTTTTGAAGTCAGACTAAATATGCCTTGTGTTTGCCCACAGCATGCTGGGTAATCCCCAGCAGCTTTTGTGTTGCCTTTACAGCAGCAGTCTCAGCTGTGACCACGGCTAACTTTAGCTAGGCTATGCTATTGTTAAGGTTACACTTCACATACTGAAAGTGCCAGTTAATGTGTCTTTGTCACTCTCTCTTTCGGTGTCATGCATCTAATCCTCACCCTCACCCTGAGGACCCCCCCCCTGCCCTTTCTGTCATAAACAGATACTTAAATGTAATAAAAAAAATTTGTTTTAAATAAGACAAATGATGTTTGAGTTGTTTCCTCTTTAATCCATGAAGACCCAAACATCCACCAGTGATCAAAATGGTCTACTGATCTAAATTGTTTAATACCTGTTGATCCACTAATCCTATCAATACATGTAAATAATTGGTGTAAAATGCATTTTGTCATCTTTTCATGGTCATCAGATATGACCTATCTGGACGTTCAGAGGCTCCGTAGTGAACATGAAAACACTGTCATCTTCTACAACATTGATTCACCAGTAAAACCCATGGAGTTGGATCAATGACAGTGGATGGACATACTTAATGTCCAGTTGATAGATTTTACTGAAAAAAGTCACTTTTTCTTCAGTTTTCTCTGTTTCTGATACAATAACCCTCAACTTTAATCTGAGCTTTTATCTACATTAGGGGTGTCAAACTCATTTTAGCTCAGGAGCCATATTCAGCCCAATATGATCTAAAGTGGGCCAGACCGGTAAAATAATAACAGTGACAAAACTAAAATTAAATCATGAAAATGTTTACATCTGCAAAAATCTGGATAACATGAACGACTAGAAGCATCTTAAGAAAAACAAGTGCAATTTTAACAATATTATGCCTCAGTTTATCAGCTTGTCATTACACATGTGCAGTACAACTTGCATTACAATTACAAATACACAAAACATTTAAAAACAGGCAGAATATTGGTAAAATTGCATTTACTTATCTTAAGACATTTCAGGTTATTCACATTTTTTGTAAGAGGATAGTTTGTTAACATACACATTTTCATGTAATTTTACTTTTTGACACTAAAACAAAAAGAAAATTTGCTGTTTTCATTAATTTTATGTTTAATATAACAAGATTTTACTGGTCTAATCCACTTGAGATCTAATTGGTCTGTATGTGGAATCTGAATTAAAATCATTTTGACATCCTCGATTGTTAATATCTTCAGTGTAATTTTTGCATTTCACAAATTCAACCTACGGGCCAGATTAGACCCTTTGGCGGGCCGGTTTTGGCCCCTGGGCCGCACGTTTGACACCTGTGATCCACGTCATCAATAAATTAGATATAAATACTTGATTTTCACTGAAAAAACACAAAATACAGAGGATATAGATATTAGAAATGGTGATAAATGACTTTTAAAAGGTTAAATAGAGAGAAAAATGCATTTGGGAACTGCCATAAACATAACACTGGGTCTTTATAGGTTAAATAAAGTTTTTCTAAGGTCATACGTATGATTGACACCTTTAATGTGGTTGCCAGAGATGTTTGGACATTGTTCTGGAAAGTCACTGTATTAACACACCTGGTAAGTTTCCACATCAAACTTTTCTGAGTTAATCACTTCTGTGTTAAACATTCCTCCTTTTTGTGCTTCACTCACCACCGTCCATCCCACATGAGGCAGTGGTCGGCATGTCATCACAGCCGCCGGCCCCCACGCTGTGATGACAACCTGAAATGTTATCGCAGTAATTTGTATCTGTGGATCTAATTCAGGAGATTACGCAGGGTCACAACACTGCATTCTGTCTAATAACTACAGGACAGATTTTATTATCAGAACGTGTTACCAGCCACGTGCTTGGAGGTGCTGCACTTCACATGAGGAAAAACAGCAGAATTACCATGCTTAGCTTCTCAAACTCGCCTAATGACTTCATCCCGTTGTAACCTACGGCATCTGAGGAGAATTCAACGCAGCATGAATCGCTTTCAGCTACAGTACTTGACAAATATTTGAAATGAATGTCATCACTGTTCCTACAGCTTACAGGCATTATCAGTTCATAGGAGTAAACTCATGCAGCTATAGTGCAATACACTGTATTTGCCCTTGAATAAGTAATTTATGACCCCGCCCCCCAAAGGGGAGGCAAGGGGTTTTGTTTTTGGTTCAGTTTGTATGTTTACTTTTTTGTTAATTTTCTAGCTGCAAAACTATTGGTTGAATTCATACCAAATTGGCTTTATATTGACAGTGACCCAGACTAGATCTCATATTCTGGGAACAGTAGATCAAGGTTCAAATTTTTTATGAATTTTTTAAAACTTTTTTTCCCTCATTTACTTATAATGGGTGAAAATTCAAACGTCTGTAAAAACATACATTTTGTTTCCATTTACTTCAAACGTAGCACATATATAGAGGCAATGGATATGCTGACATCAGCACACATAGACATGATGACATCAGCTGGATCGATGCCAAAATAAGCTACAGTAAGTGTGAGGGGCGGGGCTTGTTGTGCCTGGCATCACTTGTTGATATATTTTTTAATGATTTTATGTGTACAAATTTTAATTTCAGTAACGTAGTATGTTTTGTTTTTATTATTAGCAATTATTATATTTTTAATATTTTTAAATAGGTACTACTGCATTGGTGCTGATTGTTTAATGGGCAAAGGAATAAGAATTAAAAAAAATAAAATATGTGCTGTGGTTCTACTTCTCAATAAAGTATATTAGACAGATTTTTGTGGATTCATCTTATAAAACTACACAGTGACTTGCCCTGGATCTACACTGTTACTAATGCTGTCTTTGAAAGTCTATTTTTATGTAAGTTTTCATCTTGTCATTTTCACCATGTTAGCTCTTTATTCTTATTTTCAATTTTATTTACAGTTTTACATCTTTTATGCTGTTTTTGTCTTGTTACATCTTTAACATTACATTCATACTTTCAGATAATTTTAGTCTTGTTGCTCCTTTAACTTAATTTTGTTTTGTTGCATTAGTTTCGTCTTAGAACTAAAACCCCTCCTCTGCCTCTAACATACTTTTGAGCAACAGAAAATTTTCTTTTCTGTTAATACAGAAAATCATATTATTGCCACAAATTTTCCTCTGAAAATTGTTAACCCATTGAAAACAGCTCTGTGTGTATTGGTGTGAACGTTCAGCTTTAATTCACTTGATTTAACAAAAATATTGCAGTGATTGTTTACAAATTGCAGGGGTTTTAAGCATGATCCCTTCATTTTCAGAGGCTAAAAACTAATGAGACATCGTTATCACTATGACGATTGTTTTTAACCCTTAAGGACCCAGTGTGACTTTTGTATCAGTTCCCAATTGAATTTTTCTCTGTATTTAACCTTTCCTAAGTGACTTATTACCATTTTCTACAATGTTACCCTCTGCATTAAGCATTTTTTCCAGTGAAATTCATCTATTTTCCTTTGTTTAATTTACTGATCATGAAGATGTTCATAAAATCTCAGCATAAAGTTAAAAGTTATTATATCAAAACAGGAAAAAAACTGAAGAAAAAGTTACTTTTTTCAGTAAAATATAGCATTAACTGGACATAAACCCAGTGTCTCCATCCACTGTCATTTATCAAATTCCATGGGTTTTACAGGTGATTCAGTGTTGTAGAAGTTGACAGTGTTTCCATGTTCATTACAGAACCTCTGAACGTCCAAATGGGTCATATCTGATGGCCATGAAAAGATGACAAACTGCATTTTACACCAATCATTTACATGTATTGACAGGATTAGTGGATCAACAGGTATTAAACAGTTTAGATCGGTAGATGCTTTTGGTCAGTGGTGGATGTTTGGGTCTTTATGGGTTAATACTAGGTTGAAAATCCTTTACAGTCAGTGCCTGAAGTCTGGAACCCATGGACATCACCAAACATTGAGTTTCCTCCTGGCGATGCTTCAGAATTTGCCCTGTTTTATTAGCAGTCACATCAGCTTTTCATTTGTTAATTTACTTTTCAGCCTCTGCAAATGGAGGAACTGCATTTAAATGGATGTAATTCCTAATGGGATAAACCAATTGCACTGTTAAACCCCTTGAATTAAAGCTGGGAGTCCACACTTCAATCACATCTAGATTGTTTCATTGTAAATCCACTGTGACACTGAACAGACATAAAATTACAAAAAAAAACAAAACTGTGTCACTATCCAAAAACATATGGACATGCCTGTACTTCTGATACTATTCCATATGTGCCTCCTATTGTCTGTCAGTTCATATACAATGTTAATTTTAGCAGTGCCTCTCTGCGTTCAGCTGTCCAGGACTTTTCAACTATATGGTCGTGGCATGGCATCCATTTGGACTATTTTTATTGTTTTGTTTTGGTTCCATGAATTGAAGTTGTATTGACCTTTAGATGAACTTTTCTGGACACTGAACACCATTGATGTCACATAGGATTAAGTCATTTATAAACAAGTGGCACACAGGACCTTTAGACTTTGGAATAACTCAAATCAAATGAAACATTTCCTATTAGACTAGCACCCTCTAGTGGATAAATGTGGCACTACTATCTGGAATAAAAATGTGAGTGTATTAACAAGGATCACATAAATGCAAAAATTATGATCAAACATTACAGTTCTTCAGTAACTTTGTATTTGTCTCTACATGGAAGGTTTTAATTCCTTTATATGTATAATCCCTTTATATTTAGAGAACTTGGAAACAGATGTATTTAGCCTGAGGAAGGTTCTGTAGGATGATTTAAAACACTAAACAGATTTTGATATATTTCCTTTATATTGTGTCATCTTGGATTTTTTTTTTTTTAATACTTATTAATTGGTGATGCAATTTTATGAGCCTCTTTGGATTTTTAGTCTCACCTGCAGAATGTGTTGCATTTTACTTGTTTGTATTATACATTTTTTTAATAATAAAAAAACACAATTTGGATTTTCCTCAGTGTAACGTAGTCCTGGAGTCATCCTGAGTCCACACATACCATGTCATTCATCTGCAGAGTGGTTTGTTTGGAGACATAGGCTATAGCATATCTATAAATACCTCATAGCAGATGCATTGTTCAACCATTTGTTATTAACTTTGTAAAGTGATATGATCCCTGGAGTAGGAGACAAATGCAACTGGTTTTAACTTGTGACTCAACAGTTCCACATCCCTGTAGCTGTAAGCCTCTTTTTACAGCAACTGTACCATCTGTTGTTTGACCAGTGTTTGTGGTCAGTGCCTATAATTACCAATCTATCAACATTTTTCACCTCATTATTTTTGGTTACAGCTGCCTTACATGTATTTTTGGTTTTGTTAGACTGAATATCATGTTGATTCTGATGGAGACACACCTTAAACACAGTTTATCTTAAAAAAAACAAAAAACAAAAAAAACAAAATGTAGCTTTGGTATTTGATAAATGAAAACAATCCCAGCAATGTAAGTTGAGTGTTTGAGTGAGTGTTGTGCATCATGGAAAGTTATTATTCAAGTATGTTTTATCACAGTAGGGGGAAATAAAGAGAAAAAGGCAGGAAAAGACTACTTCAGAGGAGATCTCAGATATGTTTGATGACTGGTGTTAGTGGCCTTTGGATGTCTGATGATTTACCTTATCTTAATTGCATAACGTGGAGGAGGATGCGCTCGTTCTTCCCTTAAAAGGACATATCCAGGAATGTCAACGCAGGCAAAGGAGTGTTTTGAGGAAGCTACCTTTACTCCAACGGGGGGTGTGAGCATTTATTGTGAGTTTTATTTCAACGCGTAGTTTAATTTTATCAGATGTTTTTCATTAGAATATAAATTAAAAAGTATAAATATTCTTACCATTGCCTTTAAAAAACACTCATTGTTGTTTCTGATGTGTAATAATGGCACTTCCCTTACTGACTCCCCCATCTTACTCACTTGGTTTGCTCCGTCTTTTCTGTGCGGAACCAACATTATAATCAGGAAGTGAAGGGCGGTGGTTGAGAAAAGAGCAGCACCGGGCTAGCTGTCGAGTACTGGGTCGTTGTCAGGTAAAACTACGTTCTTTTTATATATCTGTCTATTAGATAGTTAGCTGCAAACGTATTTATGCTATGGCTGGAAAACACACAGATTTATCGGTATTTAACTCACTTATCCGGTTAAGTTGTTGGCGTTATCCTTTTTGAACTAGCGATCTTTAGCATTAAAAACACGGCTGGTGTTAGCTATGTGGCTAAAGCAACGACGGCTAACGCGAAGATGACAGACTGCCTTCTTATAACGGCAAGCTTACTTATATGTGTTAACATTTGTAGGTACATTTTAATTCTGCGAAAACAGAAATCATGTGCTGTCCTGACTGAAGTAGCTGTATGTTATAATGCTTTTATTTTTTAAATAAGGGCCAAACCAGGCCGCAAAGCCGTAATGTTCAACAGTATGTGCGTACTGTGATGGGCGATTAGTGTAGAAAGAAAACCAGCCTTTGCACAACATACAACACATTTTGTAGATTTGTTGTGGTTGTTTTATACTTTGTTACTCAAACATTAGTAAACTGACGTTTTCGATGTTAGATATATTTACAATGTTAATCTATTGACTTAGTTAATAGCGACGAGGCAATAAATTCCAAAGATATTACGAACGCTAATAATAATAAATTGAGTAAATCGTGCGGATATAGATGTAAAAGATGATAAAGTATGACTTCATTTGGAGAATATCTTGAGCAAATATGCTGTCCGTGTAGGCAGGAAGTTATAAATGGGACAGCATTAGCCTCCATAAGACATTGCCTGATATGGCCATCTGTCCTCACATCAGTAGTTTTCCAACCCTCAATGAAGGCAGCAAGCACATCAACCCAGAAAGATGAGGAACATTTCCATTTATAGCCCAGCGCAGGACACCACACTGGGGAATCACAGCCACAGAATTAAATTAGCCTGGCACCGACTTATGGGTGCAAGTGACAAAATCTTATTTGGAGTAACATCATAATCCACTTTACCTCGGATCAGATTGTATTTTAGAAGATGTCATATCTAATTTCGGCTGCCTCACTAGGTTTTTGTCATTTTCTTGTGCATTGCTTCTACTGTAAAGTGATGTTGAGTGTTGTTGTGACGCAGGACATTTCATCCCCATCTTTTATGCATTTTTTTGGATCTCCATTAGCTTTGGCCATCACTATTTTTCCTGGAGTCCACACCCAACACAATTGTCTTTACATCGCAGTACACAAATCAAAAATCTTACATTAAGCCGGTAATAGCTTCAAGACACATAGCAACAGTCATCACTCATGGAAAAAACTGCATACAAAGTTTTATCTGTTTGCTACCATAAATGGCTTTATTTATAACATGCCATCTTAACAGTGTGCATTGTGTTCTGTCCATAGAAATAACACCTTCAAAATGTCAAGCAAAAAGGCAAAGGGAAAGACCACCAAGAAGCGCCCTCAGCGCGCCACCTCCAATGTCTTTGCCATGTTTGACCAGTCTCAGATTCAGGAATTCAAGGAGGCCTTCAACATGATCGACCAGAACCGTGATGGTTTTGTTGACAAAGAGGATCTTCATGATATGCTTGCCTCACTCGGTGGGTGGGAGACTTAATGAAAAAGTTTTAAAGATTCTAAACATATTTGTAATCTTTGTTTTTTTCTTTAAGTAGTATAGACACACTGTATTGTGTATGTAATTAACAGAAACATTTCAAGTTGACAGACTTTTCTATTTGTACGCTGTCATTACTTGCATCATTTGGGTCAAGTGGATGAGTCAGTGTTCGTTACACTTGAGCGAATGTCTAGAAATGATGTTATGGTGCATCAAGTTTAAGAATTGATGTGCAAAAAGATTTTATATACAAATGTAGACATAAATATTTGGATTTGTTTTTGTTGGCAATGTATTTTGCAGTTTGACCCATGTTTTTTGCTATTAACTCTGAACATTTCAATATAAATGCACTGTTTTTCTTGGTATATAGGGAAAAATCCTACTGATGAGTACCTGGAGGCTATGATGAATGAAGCTCCCGGACCCATTAACTTCACAATGTTCCTCACAATGTTTGGAGAGAAGCTCAATGGCACAGACCCTGAGGATGTGATCAGAAATGCTTTCGCTTGCTTTGACGAGGAGGGGACAGGTAAGCTGTGATGTTTTTGTGTGTAGACAAGAATGTAAGTTTAAAAATGTTTAAAGTGTCTTGTAATGGGTAAAAAGTACAGAATAACTTTACACTGTGCAGTTGTTTTGTATTGAAAATGTCTGAAATGTAGGAAACTTGTTATTACAAGCAAAAGCCTATTCAGCTGTTTGTATTATTTAAACTATTTTGTACTTATTTTCTCTCAGGTTTCATCCAGGAAGATTACCTCAGAGAGCTGCTCACAACAATGGGTGACCGGTTTACAGATGAGGAGGTGGATGAGCTTTTCAGGGAGGCCCCCATCGACAAGAAGAGTAACTTCAACTATGTGGAGTTCACACGCATCCTAAAGCACGGTGCCAAGGATAAGGACGATTAAAGAGCTAGACCATCATCTTCCTCTCCACCCTCCTCCTCTTTCATCAGCTAGATGCCAGTGCTGCATGTCTCGACTCTCCAGTATGAACCCCATTTTAAAACAAACCAAAGCAATAAATATCCACTGTTTGCTGTGAACCTCCAGTAATGCCAGATTTACACATCTATAATGAAGAAAAAAATATAAATTTGTCAAATGTTTTTTTTTCTGTCGTGAAGATGTGGAGTGGCAGCACACTGGGAGCTCTAAGGGATAAGTCTTTGGAATTCATATGATCGGGCTTAGCTGACTTTTTACATTTTATAATATAAACTTTTTAAATAAAGCCCTTTATCAAGTTGTACTTTGCCGACTGTTTCCCTTGCATAAAAGACAACTGAAACTAGTACTGCATTACTCTCTTTATTTTCTACCTGGTGCAGTGAAAATGCTTATGCACCTTTTTTCTATTTTTCAAGTTATGACAAGTTGACTCCCACCTCACCACCACATTCAGTCAGCATGTGCAGACTCGCGCTGGCTGAAATTCCTTCTCTAAAAAGGTAAAAGACAACAGGGCTCCAGCTGTAAGACTGAGTGTGTTTTTGTAGACTGACAGTGAAAGGGAATCTATGAGGATGACCTATGAAGGGAGTGGGGTTATGTAAAAGACAGTCCTTATCCGACAGAGGAAAGAGCGTTCAAATGTCAGACAAACGTGACAAAGCTAATCCTGTCCTCTCCCGATTAACTTTGCTCGCACTTAATTCAGTAGCGAAGGAACTGTTGAATGAATGCCATGACATCACTGAAAGCCAAACTACTGTAGATACTGTGGGTAAAATAAGTACTGAACCCATCACCTTTTTTATTGACAAATATATATATTTTAAAGGTGCTATTGTCATGCTATTTTCACCAGAAATTCACACAAAGAAATGAAACCATAGTTGTCCATAAATTAAGTACAATAATGTGAAAGGACAGAAAAAGGACAGATGAAGAAAGTGAAGGAAAAAAGACAAGACACCAACCCAAGTCTATCACTAACTAAAAAGCAGTCCTGTTCACAACATCAAACAATGCAGTCCTAACTGATGGTCTATATTAGGGGTGTCAAACTTGTGGCCCGCGGGCCAAAATTGGCCCTTCAAAGGATTCAATCTGGCTTACAGGATGAAACAGAAAAGGCCAAAATTTACACAGAAGACAGTGAACCTGTTTACATGACCATAAAAGTCAGATAAGTGGGAGTAATCAGATAATTGTACTAATCAGATCTGACACATTTACATCACACTTTAAGAAATGCAATAAAAAAAATTTAACAAGCTGGTTTAGACGCTCCAGTCCATTTTTGGATTTCTTTTGGAGCACGTATGTATGTAGTTAAACTTCCTGTTATTGTTTCTGCACACGTTTGACTATGTAACTTCTGTTCTCTGCGATTTTAGTTGCGTTTACACATGCACAGTCATAAAAGAAATACATCAGATTAATCTGTATACATGCAGGAAGACAGAATACTGGGGAGAAATCTGCGTGTGTTAATGTGATTTCTGCCATTATCTGATAAAGTGTATCAGATGATCCTGTTTACATGATCACAGAATATTCTGACAACTTCAGAAATTGGATACTGATCGGAGTATTGGCGTGTATGTAAACTGGCTCACTGACAGTCAAGAGTGTCAGTGAGCCTAGTATTGATCATAAAGTTAAATGCTATATTTTTCAGTTCCAGATACTTGTTACAAAATTACATTTATAAATGATAAGCTGAAGCATAATACTGTTAAAATTGTACTTATTTTTCTAAAGTAATTTCAGTTTTTTCATGGATGTGCAGGTTACACACATTTTATTTTGAAGGATAGTTTGTAAAGATTTTCATGCTGTAATTTAACTTCTTTGCACTAAAAGTATTTTGAAATCTTGGAGTTGTCAGTATTTATAAGTTATGATGTTATTATTTTACTGATCCGGCCCACATGAGATCAAATTGGGCTGCATGAGGTCCATGAAATATAAAATAATATACACCCCTGGTCTATATAAAAGTGTCTTATTACCAAAGTGTCACACAAGAAACATCTCATAATGCAGTGGTTCCCAACCTTTTTTGTTTTGTGACCCCATTTTAACATCAAAATGTCTGGTGACCCCAAACACTCAAAACAGACTTTTTTTGTGCTAAAATTAATTTGTTTTTGATCATGTAATAGTTTGCTATACTATGTTGCAATAAACATACATTTTAGACACATTTAGTCTGTAAAATGTAGATTATTATGGATGGAGGCAGAAAAGCCAGGTGTAGATTACTGCACAAAGGGAGGATTTTATTTTCCTTGGTCAGGATATGTACAGTCAGTCCAGCTTGGATTTACAAGGCTGACAATGAATACTGAACAAACAAGAACTAAACTATGAATTATGAAAGAGCTGCAGCATCTGAAACCCACCACAATGAACATTTGACAGATAAACAGTAGCACAGTGCTTCAGTTTCAGACTCAAAATTTGTCATGTTCATGGATTATGATTATCTCTCTCAACTCACCATACAGTTTTTCATTAGTACTTTTTTCTTTCATCAATTACTAGAAATTTCAGGCGACCCCACGTGGGCCCCGACCCCAAGGTTGGAAAAACACTGTCATAAATGGGTAAAAGTAAAGAGCTCTCAAGGCCTTTGCAACCATATTGTTGGAAAACCTTCTAATGACATTGGTTACAGAGGGATTTCTAACCTTCTGAATGTTTCAGTTTGCACTGGTGGGGCCATAAAAACATAATTTCACCATAAACTGGCCATAATCAGGTGTTCCTCTGGCAGAGGAGTGAAAAGACATATCAGAAGGTTGTCCAAGACCCAAGGACCTCTCACAGAGAGCTTCAGAAACACTGTTACAAAGAAAATAATGCATAATGAACTCAACTGCCATGGCCTGTGTGTACACTCATACAAGACTCCAAGGAAAAGCAGATTAGAGATCGTTTAGCGTTTACTGCACAACATTTAAACAAGCCTGTGAAATACTGGGAGAATATAGTCTAGTCAGATGAGACCAAAATTGGACGCTATAATACACATCATGTTTGGAGGTTAAATGGCACTGCACAAGTTTGGAGGTGGGAACATCATGGTGTGTAGTAGTTTTTCAGAGTGCGGTACTAGAAAACTAGAAATTGCAGTCTACCAAGATGAGCAGGACTAAACCAGGCTGGACATTTCAGCAAAACAATGATCTCAAACATTGGTTTCATAGAAAGAACATAAAGCCGCTACACTGGCCCAGTCAATCACCTGAACTGAATGCAATAGAAAATCTATGGAAAGAACTAAAAATCGAAGTTCTTAAAGGCCCACAGAACCTTTGATATTTGATGATTGTCTGTATGCCAGAATCAGAATCAGCTTTACTGGCCAAGTATGTGAACACATAAAAGGAATGTGGCTTCGGTTTTTCTTTGCTCACAACGTACAATTTCAACATAAACCCAAACACACTTAAACCTAATATAAACAAACATTCGACAAGAGAGAAGGACAACAATGGGTTGAGAACAGGTAAGACAAATATGAATAACTGGGTAAATGTGTACAGAGAACAGATCTATTAAAAATATATGTCTATGTATATATTATTTACAGTGGATTTATATTGTCAATATGTACAGAGTACAAATTAGTCAGAGTTTGGGCCAAAATCACACCTGAGCAATATATGGGACTCGTTCCCAACAGAGGCTTGTGTATGAAATATTAAAAACGTTTCATTAATCATTTTCAACACATTCCCCGGTGTCATTCCATTTTGTTACACATAGCTTAGTTTCTGATTTTTTTTTTGTTTGTTTACATGTATGGATTATTTGGGTGGTGACCAACATTTGGTGAAAATTTCTTTTCAATATAAACATATTTTCTGACAAAAATGGTGATGTGTCCAATACTGTTATTTCTCTAAAAGGTTTTCAAGGCAGTTAAAATTCACTGGAGATGATAGGGAGGATTATATGATACAATACTACAAACACCGATTTGGAAATACTTTTGTTATGACAAAATGCATTTTAAGCTGGTCTGAAATTTAATGGGTTAGAAAAAACCCTTCAGGTTGAAGATGATAAATTAATAGATTTGTACTGGTTAGAGCCGAGTGATACAGTGATGTAATCATCAGTTCCATTCATTTAGCAGCTAAGATAAGATTAAAGGTGGGGTACAAGATCTTAGAAAAACGTTTCAGCAAGCTACATTTTGAAAATACACAATTCAATAATCCAAACCCCTTCCTTCAGACATCCCCACAAAGCCAAGCCTCCAGAATACTGGCACGCGCAAGGCTTGTTCCTGAGGGTTCACGAGCGCTGCACAGCAACAAATCACCCTGCTCCGGCTCAGGCTCAGGCTCCGACCCTGGCTATTGCCCCGGTTCTGGCCCCGACTCGGACACCAGCTCGAGCTCCTACCCTGGCTCCAGCTCCAATCCATACAGACCTCCTTCAGTCTCCTCCAACACCCCCGCTCTTACAGAACAGCCCCAGTTCATACCTATCTGGCTAATGTTACATTTCCTAGTCTTTTATTTTAGTGACAAAACAGTTTTACAGTGAACTTTACATCCTAATATAGCTCAAGCTCTAGCTTCGTTTCCTGTACTAGTGCTCCAAGCCTCTGAGAATGCATTATTCATGCACGAGGAGGGGTACGAACAGAGAGGGGAGGGACAAATGGCAGTTGAGTTTGATAGACATATCATCGTTCAATCATTTTGATTGGGCGCTTAAAATGATTGGATGGTGTATTTTTCAGTCCTGTCTGTTCCAATGGTGACTACATTTTTTAAATTTTTGTGATAGATCATTTAATTAATTGGTTGTAATCGGGGTGTGAAGGGGATTTTATGCAATATAGTAAAAAATAATCAAGGAAAACATCTTGTGCCCCACCTTTAATCCATTTAAATTTTAAATGTAAGTCAATAAAATCCAATAACTCAAATCCCCCCTCTTTTCTAGATCCTGAAAGTATGTCTTTTTTAGGAGATGCTTTTTGTTTTTCCCATGTAAAATTGATAAATTACTCATTTATTTCTTTAAGGGTTGAATCTTGAACAAATAGTGTCAATGCAGGATAGAGGAGCCTTGAGACTCTTTCAGCCTTGGTTCAAAGTATCCAACCCAGAACAGAAAGATCTGCTTGAAGCCACGTATTCATAATGCTTTGAGCTTTTTGGATTCTGGGTGGAAAGTTGAATTGTTGTCTAGCTGTCAAGTCTTTCGTATTATCAATACCCAAGTATTTGATTTTACTGGCATGGAGTCTATGCTTTTGTCTGTTTTGTTTAATATCATGTTAACATTTCACATGTATTTGTGTTTCACTGTAAACCTGAGACATTGGAGAACATTTGAACCAATTCTAAAGCTGGAGCTAATTGAGGTTTATCTTTT
>JAPQRP010000015.1:18292429-18308412 GCA_037367295.1 Apogon hyalosoma | reverse complement strand
GAAACCTTTTTTAAGCCTGAATGGAACATACAAAGCAACGACAATAACAGTTATAATAGCAATAACAATAATGTATATGTGTGTGTGTGTGTGGGGGGGGGGGCAGGCAGGCAGCTGCTTTTGAGTTGTCTTATGGGAGGCTCACTGTCCCGCATTTTGAAAACCCCTGCTCTATAATCAAATCCCTTTATTATACCGCCCTCTAGTGTGCGAGTACAAGATGTGATGACCCCTTCACAAGTTGTTGGGAAAAAAGACACACAGGAAGTATACAAATAAAATAACCAGACATGATGATTGGATCACAATGGTGGCTTATTGATTTTGTGTTGTGTCCAGATATGCCAGAGGTTTAAAATTAGAAAGGTTAAAGATTTTGATTATTTTATCCAAAGAAGAACAAGAATTTTCGATGATACTTCTCAAATCGTATGGGCGGAGTTAATGTAGAAAGCTATGAGGCACCGTGAACGCATCGCAGCTCTGCGTCTTACGGAATGGATCCCCGTCCTCCTCGTGAGCAGCACTAAGGCTCTTTACTGATGTTTTAACGACCAGGTAAGAGTGTCACTGGTTTCATTTTATCATTACTAGTTTATTTGTCATCGTGAGACAGACTTAGCTTCATTGAATAATAATAACTAATTGAGAGGTATGTAACTTCCAGGCTAGCTATGATGCTAAGCTAACTGTTAAGCAACCTTCAAGGTTGGTTAGCTAACAGTGTGTTTAAGGGACTGACAGAAACACCAGGTACAGAGTGGATTTTAACTTGTTCAGTAATCCTTTAAAATGATTTGTTTCGTGTTTACCGTTATTTCCATATACTCTCTTTGGATTAGATCTGGGCTGTCCTGGACTGGGGTCATGGCTTGGAAACTGGTCAGCAGACTCGCCATGCTGGGGAGGTTCGGGATTCACCGGTACCCTTTTATCGGTCCTGTTCGTCCCTGCGCCGGGCTCAGTCCAGGTCTTCCCGTCTGTGTAGCCTGCCTTTGTACCTCATCCAGCCACTGCATCCGAAGCCACGGCTGCCGACAGCTAAAGCCAGACTGCTGGAAAAGAAACCTGACCACCACCATAGCCCGGGAACCGAACTTTGTTGGCAGTAGTTCTGTTGGACTCCACAAAGATTCATTCCCTCGGTTCCGTCTGACCCAGCGGCACAGACCCACAGCCTCAGAGGAGGAGGCTTTCCATCGGCGTCTGAACAGCTGCTCATCGTCCAGGCAGGTGCTCAGACTCCTGCGGACAGTAGAGATCATGTCTGACACCATGGCTGCTGCTGTGCTTCACTGTGTGGCCGATCTGGAGCAGGATGGTCACTCTCTAAAGGACCCCTCAATCCTGGAGAACGTCACCATCAGAGCCCTGTGCCTTCAGCTGGAGGAGGACTCCGGGCGCCTGACAGATGGTGGTCTGGTATCAGCTCTTCTAGCCTGCACTCGCCTTTACTTGGATCCCTGGAGCACCCTGATGGTGCGGCTGGTGTCTGAGAGTCAGGAAAGGCTGGACAAGGGAGAGATGACTGTGGAGCAGCTGTGTAACTTGGGACAGGCACTGCTGGCCATAGAGGGTCCTGGTTCTGTGATGCTGGAGCAGGTAATGTCACAAATTCAAAGACAGGAGCCTGCTCAGTGGAGCCTTAAAGACCTCAGTGCTGTTTATAGACTTCTGCAGAGTGGTGGTGGTCTAGATGGAAAGTACTGGGACCTGCTGAACACCATGCACACCCATGCTGTGACAGTCACCTCCCGTATGAATCCTACTATGGTTAGTGAGCTGCTCAGTGTTCTTGTGAGCTTAAATCAGACCCAGGCTATGCCACTTGTGATCAATCTATGCAAGCAGGCAGTACGACACATACCTCACTTTACTGATGAGGAGCTCACCGTTGTGCTAGGTGCGCTCATGCACTTTGGTCATAGTGATCATTACTTTGTGCAGGCAATGGAGAGGTATGTACCCACAGTAGCTTTCACATCCCACCCAGAGACTGTTACCAAGGTGATGCAGTTCTTTAGTCGCAGGAACATCTTATCGCCGTTGGTGTTTGACTCTGTGGCTGAGAGCTTTGTGTACCGGGCGGATGAGTACAACACCAGCCAGGTGGCCAGACAGATCATGGCTTATGGGAAACTGGGCTACCTCCCACCCAATGCAGGCGATGTGTTCAGGAAAGTTGAAACAATCCTGCAAAAACGATTTTCACATTTCCAGCCTCGGACATTGCTCAACCTGCTTCACTCCTGCATCCTCGTTGAGAGATTTCCTGTGAATTTTGTCTCCAAAGTTTTTGGAAGTTATTTTCTTCAGCAATTGCAAGGTAAGCTTTAAGTCAGATACCTGCCATGTTCTGAATGTGAATGGATACATAAAGGTGTAACATGAAGATGAAAGGATTGCATGATATTGACACAGCATGCATTGTGTTCTTTTTATTCAGAGCAGGGCACTGGAATGGACCGATATGTTCTGTCACAGCTGACTCAGCTTTACATAACTGTGAAGCTGGAGTGTCCTTTCTATGAGGTAAAGTATTTAAACAAATATATCAGTTAAAGACGAAGGTATAAATCACAATCACTTGCTTTAATACACACCCTCATACTTAACATATGATTTCTGTGTGAAGTTCAGTGGATTACAGTTATGTGATAGTACTTGCACTGTCACAAAAAAAACAAAAAACAGATGTGAACTAGTTATTACCATGTGGAGGTCAGATGGGCGGAGCCATTTTCTAGCTAAAGTACACATAGTTGTCCTCAAGTACATGGAAGAGAAAAGTCTCTATTCTAGAATAAAAAATAAAAACAGTATATTTGTGTTACCGTTTGTAGTTAGGTGATTGAGGAAAAAATAATTAATTGCAGAAAATGAAAGCCACATGGACACTAGAAAACACATCACACTGATCTCATTGAACTTGTCAGCTTTTGTCCATTAAAACTATGGGACAGATTCTGGCCTAATCCAAAACAGTGGTACAAATATCCTAATTGTACAACATGATACTGTCTTTTGTCTCCTCAGGGGCCCAGGCTCCTCCCCAGGTACCGTGTAAAATCCTTCCTCACACCTGGACGCTCCTTGGAGACGGCCGTGGATGCACATCTGTACAACTCTGTGAAAAATGGACTGTTGAATTTACTTGGTGCTCGGTCATACTTTGGATCCAAAGTTTTGACGCCGTACTGCTACACAATCGGTAATATTCTAATAACATTAATTTACTTCGTAGACATTTCCAATCCGTGCATGGTTCTTTCATTGATTATTTCGTTTCAAAATAAAATGAGAAAAACTAAATTTCTTGCTGTTTTTTAATTTGTCTTTTTAAACAAAATTGAAAAACCTTAAACCTAAAGTGAAACATCAGACTGTTTTTTAGTTATACAGTGGAAAGAAATACTGAAAAAACAGCTTTTAATCTTTTGTTTGATGTTGTTTCTCCAGCACGTATTCCAGTGGATATCAAGTATCTGTCATAAACTTCCGTTCATAGGCCGGACCTGTCTGTAACAGACATAGATTTTTTTTTAGTGCTAAAGACTAAAACATCGTGTGTAAGAATAAGATTTACAGGTTACTTCAGATTACTGCACATACCTTATAAATCGCAGAGATCGCTGCCACTGCATAGTTTGGACATCTAAGGTTGTGGTGCCAGCAGAACCTCCTTACTGTCATTACAGAGCACTGTGTTGCTCCCTGGAAATATAAAGCATCTCTGATTTTTGCATGAGTCGCCCATTTGTAAACAGCTCTGTAATGAAATCTGCCAAAGGCTCGAGTGCAGCCAGAGATACTTTAAACTACTTTGATAAAACTCATCACATCACACTTCCAGCAATAATGATGAAACCAAAATAATATCTTCATATTTTTGTTTTGAATGTAAAACAAAGCAAAATTACACAGGTATGTAAAAAAGAAATAGATAATACATCTTTTTCTACCCAAGTTTAGAAAAGGAAAAAACAAAAATAAAACCAGTAATTTTTTTTTCTGATTTTATTTTGAAACAGAATAACAAATGAATGAACCATACACAGATTGTTTCCTCTTCCAAGGGTCTAATATTTTCTTTCCACGTATAGATGTGGAGATAAAACTGGATGAAGATGGGTATGTGCTACCTGCCAGTTATAACGATGACGTATACAAGAGGTAAAAATTTTCACGTTTCATACAGGACTGTCTCTCAACCTACGGCAATCTTTAAGAGGTGGAGCAAAATAATGTTTTGTTTTTCTCAGTTCATTTTCATTTGTGTTTGCAGGATAGCGCTTTGTATTGATGGACAAAAGAGGTTCACTACAAACACGAGGCAGCTACTCGGTAAAGAGGCCATTAAGCAACGACATCTGAGGCTTCTGGGATATGACGTTGTTCAGGTTAGTTTCCTTTTATTTCTCTTCACTTTAATTCGCTGGAAGATGTTGTAGAAATCTGCTTAACCTTTATTTGGAACACACGTAATGACGTTTTAATATTTGAGTGTTAGTCTTATACTTTGATTATAAGGTTACTGATGATTATTTTGTTTTTTTTCTAGATTCCTTTCTATGAATTTGAAAAACTACAAACCAAGGCCAGTGTGGTGCAATACCTGCACCAGAAGATCTTCCCTCACAGTTACAGACTGAGCTGGTGATTAAATGACAAAAGAAATAACATGATAGAAGTGAAATGAAGGGTTGTTTTGTTTTATGGTTTAAATAAATATTTATTTTTGCTTATGAGTCTTTGCCAGATTAATGTGTTTTAGGTCACTGATTAAGTGCAAATACATTTGTACAATGAAATGGGTTTTATTGATGTATCATACAAATTGAAGATTGTCAAAAAATATAGTTTATTTTGTTCCCGGCAACACCACGCTTCAGAAAATGTACAAAGTTAAGCGACCAATCTAACGATCACCATAGATACATACGAAATAATTAACTTTAAGCCTGATATTCAGTTGAAGTTTCCATCAATCACTGGACAGAAGATACTTTGGTTTTCATTGAGCTCTACAAGGCAGGGAGTGTCAGTTCGATAAATACAAAAGGCTATCATACATGTAAAACTCAATGCTGTTGAGGGGTTAGTTTCTTTATGTAGCAGGAATCTGGGGAAGACCAAACTCATCGACCAGAACACCATCCTGAAACGCAAAACACCAAAATTAAACCAAAACTGAAGTCAAACTGCAATATCTACAAAAACCCCAGAGCTGTGATTTACCCTGTTGGTCGACTTGTCACCAGGCAGACCCTCTGGGATTGAAGGAGCTGTCGAAGCCTCGTCCAGGTATGAGCTGTCATCATCCAACAGGAGCTCATCTCCCAGAGCATCCAGCTCTATACGCACATAAGACAATTATAAACACTAGAATCTAACAAAATGAGGAGCAGCGTTGGGAGTATGTTGGAAATTACATCATCTATTGCCTTAAGAGATGTACACGGGGTGTCAGAGTGATTGCAAAACTATTTTACATTCAAAGTCACAAAATGAGGAAAAATGCAGTTTTTTTTTTACACTGACCTGCCTCCAGGTCGTCCTCATCGATGTCAGGGGTACCATAGCTTCGGCCCAGCGCATCCTGGATCTCACTGGCATCTTCCATCATGTCTTCTAGCTGATCCTGAAGATCCTGAATATTAAAAAAATTTAAAATGTTTATCTGTCATACACCCACATAGACTGAATATTAAAGGAAGGCTTCATCCACATTCGTCTGAAATTGCCAGAGGGACAAAATGTAAGGGTTTGTCCAGTGAATGCCATATTATTTAATAACCAATTAAATTAATACCTCAATCTTGTCAATTTTCACATTCTTGTATGCTTTCTTCATGTCTTTGAGGCCGACTTTCATGGCATCAACCTGTAAAAAATCCCAGATGTTAAAACTAACCCCATTTTCTTCCCACATCTCTGGGGTGACTTAGTGTCTAATACATAATTTCATGCATCTTACTGTGGTTTTAGTGTCTTTAAGAGATTGGATTGTGTAGTTTGCTTGTTCCATGTTGAACGACTGCTGCATGAGGTTGTCTCTCTGGCCTTCATACCTGCGGAAGACACAGAGGAGATGAAATAAGGTTTTTAGGATCCTCATACGGAAAACATCCCTGGAGGTGTGAAGGAAACTATCTGAGCTTTCATATTTTTATGTGGTTAATCAATAAAACTGAATTAAATTACTTACATTCTTTTCTGCTTCAGAACCCTCATTGCTTTTTGCTTAACCATATTCTATGAGGCAGAGAAAAAAGCAGTATTTATTAAGTTTCCAAAGGTTGTGATGCGAGGACTATATATGACAGCACTTCGTAATTTTTTAAGAGACCAAAATATGTGAGTATGTATAATACCCTGTTTAATTTTTAGAACTGATAAGAACTTTAAGTTGTATACTAGTAACACAACTGCATAAGTGAAACATTTACAATATTTAGGATTTTACTCAATCAATTATATGTATACGTTTCACAGAGGTAAGTGTATTTTATATATGACTTGTTTTCAGTATGAAACTACTTGTTCCCATGTTGACCAGGACTCCATGGAGGAGGAGATCTTGTGTCTCAAAGGGACTTTCCTGGATACAGAGGTGTCAAGTAACGAAGTACGAATACTTTTATTACCTTAAATGAGTAGAAATTTTGGTTATCTATACTTTACTGGAGTAATTATTTTTCAGCTGACTTTTTACTTCTACTCCTTAGATTTTCATGAAATGATCTGCATTCTTCTTCTTATTATTATTATTATATTATTTGCCAAGTGCATCCCACATTTTTCAACATTAACATTTTAATGTAACATTATAGTCTTTATGGCCTTCAGAAAAATGTTTTTTGGGAGGTGGGTTAGTGCACTATAGGCCTCTGTGGCGCAGCCTATACTTTGGTCCTAATGGCATTTTTTTCCCCCTTACATTAAATTTTATACTTTAAGTAGTTTTCAAAACAGTACTTTTACATTTTTTTTACGTGGGTAAAAAGCTTGAGTTGATACTTCAACTTCTACCTAAGTCTTTAAAAACCCTAGTATCTATACTTCTACCTGAGGAATGAATGTGAATACTTTTGACACCTCTGCCTTGACGTTGATATTTTTTGTAATATAACAACCATATGATATGAGAAGAGGATCATTCAGTGATTGTCTAGATGGAAACACACTAAAGCTCACCTTTGAAGGCCCATCTCTCATTTTTTTCATCTGATCCTTGTACTTAACAAGTTCAGCATCTAGTCTGGCAATTTTCTTGTCAATGGACTCCGTCCGAGAATCAACCTTTAACAGAAAAAGACAAATTGTTGGCACTTGACAGTTAACAGCTGAATTAACTTGATTGGTTCTTGCAGTTAATATTAGCTGATAAGCTGTAAAATGAGGTGTATGGGTACAGTGAAACTGAACCAAACCCATATCATTAGGTGTGTTCATATGGTTTCTTCCTGTCTGGTTAACTCTGATAATAGCAGCTGTAGATTACCAACCAGTCAAACAGGTTAATGCCAACCATGTGACTGAATGGCATTTACCCTGTTGTATACATACTGAATGACTGACATTCCTGTTTTAACTTACATGATACTGATTCCCAACTTGAACAGACGCACTGATTGTTTTGGTTCAACATCCTGTTTTTACTGCGTAGCGATAAATAAAACTGGCGTCATTTATATGTCAGTTCTCGTCCTTTAACAAGTCCTTTAACATAGCAAAACGCCGGTTAAATATCGCAAACGCCGACTGTGTCTGCTCATAAAAGTTGGCGAACAACGAGCTAACTCAGATCATCCATCTTTGTTTACTTTCCTCAAGATAGTGCTCCAAAAAAGTTTTTTCGGGACAATACTTACGTTTCCTATACAGTCCGAAAGGTTGGGCGGCGGACCCTTAGCTTTTCCCCTGCCAAATATGCGGTTCATTTCGTGGAATTAAAACTTTAATCGCTAAAAAATCAGAGTTGTGTCGCTGACACAGTTCTCCGTCCAGCCGAAGGAAAACACCCGGAAAAGACCGTGGTGACGTCAGAGGCGTCACATGACCATCTCTCAACGAATCACACCATCCTGCTCATCTGGTGTTTATGTGTCGGGCTTATTTACTTCGTTCCATGGAAGAGGAAGGATTCTGGCGTAAAATACTTCCTGAAAAATACTGAAAATACTCATGTTAAAGGTCTGCATTTAAGTCAAAGTATGGGAGTCTGTTTCATGGTGTTTTTAGATTCATTTATGCTGTATTTATATGCTGGGTAGATTATCTCATCACTGCCTGTCTCAAACAAACAAACAAAACAAACAAACAAACAAACAAACAAACAAACAACAACAAAAAAGAATGACAGTTTTTTAGTCTTGGACTAGGCTGCTTAATCCATGTCTGGAAAACTGCCCCACTGAGCTTGTGCAAAGAAACATACTTTTCTTGCTCATGGCTTAAGATGCATTTAATGGAACATTAACTCTCTACACCAAGGTGCATTGCCAGGAAAAGATAAAAAAAGACACAATATTTAATTGGATCACTTTTAGCTTTGGTTTTGGGATGCTTTCATTGCATCATCATTTATGATACACAATGCCCATGCAGTGTCACCATATATACCACAAGACATATCTCAAAATGTATTTATTTATTTATTTTTTGCAAAAGTCTTTTATTTATGGAATAGTTTTGTGTAAAGTCTTCTCCATCATATCCCAAAGATTCCCAATGGGGTTCAGGTCTGAGCTTTGTGGTGGCCAATCCACGTGTGAAAATTGTGTTTCGTTCTCTGAACCTCATGAATGTCTGCATCATTAGGGAAGAGAGAAAACCACTAATGTTCAGACCTGGTCATTCAGTATATTCAGGTTCAGCTGACCTAACCTAGATCTGACCAACTGAACCAACCACAGACCATAACATAGGCTTGTACTGGAGGCACTAGGCATTATGGGTAATCACTTCCTCCACCTCTTTTCTCACCCTGATGCACTCATCACTCTGGAACAGGGTCAGTCTGGACTCATCAGACCACATGACTTTTCCCCATTAAACATAGTCCAATCTTTACATTGTATATGTTGTTTAATAAAATGAGAAACTACTGCATCAGTTAGAATTAAATACATTGTTTCCAGCTGAAATGTATTAATCATCTGCAGCAACTATCCAATGGATGGATATTACTTATTTGTTTAGGGTTTTTCACCAGGAGGAGAAATTTCAATTCAACCCATGAAAGAATACTTCATTATTCATTTTATCCAAACATTCAACAGCATCACATTTGGAGATGTGTGATTCTCACTGCAGAGGAATGAGATGAAATTTATAATCTTAAAAAAATGTAGTAAGTTAAATAAAGCTGTCAAACAAAGGTCATGGAGTGTTTCTGGGGTGTGGTGGAGTAGAAATATTAAGCTTCACAAAATGGAAACATTCGAGCAATGGACATGTACCTAAAATTGGTTGTGTAGAAAACATACTTCAATTATTTCTGCATACTACTACTACTACTACTACTAATAATAATAATAATAATAATAATAATCTGAGTTTGTTTTGGTAGTTACTTTAATATTAAACTTTATATTTCATTATATTCATATGACGTCACTCATTAAGAGTACGTTTTTTGTGTATAAACTGCTTGGCCTAAATTCTGTTGCATGGCTTTTGTGGATAGTTCTTGCATTTCACTCCTTATACCATGAACATGTGACATTTTTAAAATTTAAAGTAATATAAAAAAGCAACAAGTACAAACTCAGTTGCATTTCTGAAACAGCTGCATCAAATTCAGTATTTTATGTAACTGCTGAACACATTTATTTCAGCAAATAAGACTGGAATTACGATCTGTAAATGATTATTAAATCAAATATGCATTAATATCCTGTAGATGGCAGTCATGTAAGATTTGTGCCAAACCTGCCTTCTGTTTAGTAATTACATGTTCTTTCCTCTGGGGGGAGCTGTTGCCACAGAATGAAATTAAAAATACAGCAGTTTTTTTAACCTCTTACCACAAGAGTTCATGTCTGTGCAGCAAATTGTGTCTAAAATTTGTGCTTTTCTTCTTTCAAACTGCGATTCAGATACCAACACGATGTAGAACAAAGAATAGATTTTATCGACTCACTCTACAGAGCATTTACACATGAGGCTGAAAATGAAAACAATCTGTGAGGGTTTGTTCAACTTTAATAATACATAGTTCACAGACGGCATATTTTGATCAGCACATCTCCTGTTTGGTCGACAGTAAACAAAGTCAATATACAGTAGCAGAGCAGCACAGTTGGGAATTAAAAAAAAAAAAAAAGCCTTTTTCTTGGTGAGTTTTGATATAAGTGTCTTTTTTAACAGAATTTTTGTGCTATGTCTTTATTTATTTTTTTTATATCTATACCAGTGCACATGTTCAGGCTACATTTTAACAACTGAAACAAACAACAACAAAAAAACAAACAGTCAAAGTCCTGGTTCCGGGGCATTAATACTGACATGAAACAGGCAAAGATGGTACAGCAACCAAAGTTAATTTGCTTATGGAAATGAGTTTTATTACTAAATGCTGCTCTAATGAGATAAATGACTTTCTACTTTAGGTAATCATATTATACACAGTCTATTTGCAATACATTCAACAGCTCACAGCACAATCGGACAAGCATAAAGGCTGCAGATGTTTCATTTTCATAGCAATGATCGTTGTCATGCTATAAATTCAATATATTTCAGTGACGTCTGTTCAAATAGCTTGTGTTTTGTAATCTGTACATTATATAATCTGTACATTTGTCAGAATATACTGTATATACACTCAACATGTGAACAATTTGTTAACAGTTTTTACTTCTCTACAATAATAGCATCATTATTTCAGACAGAGCTACATTAACTATGGTACAAAGCCATTCACAGCACATGTGATTGAATTAGAACTTATCAAACTGGACATAACTCCAGAGTCAAAGCTGTTTTAGAGCCCTCTGTCAAATTTAAATGCACATTCAAGTCCAGGATGTTCCTTTTCACACTTCCCATTGACAATCCCACTTGTATGCACAGCTTTTTTTTTTTTTTTTTTTTTAACCCCCAGTGACTCAAAGTCAATTATGAGTCAATTGTCCAATATCATGGTCAAACCTGCACAATACAAGCTCTTCACACCTTTGAAGAGGATTTTGGCACATTATCTGCTGTCAGTGATTCATGCAGCTGCCACTGACATGTTAACAGTGTAAAATAAATAAATATATAAATATTGTGTGTACTTGTAAGTGCTATTTGACCCTAAAATCCCTTCCACCTGTACACAGAGCTGGGTTATCCTGGACTGTTAAAGGCACATTTGGCAAATGTTACCAAAGGAAATTAAAAATGAATGCGGAACATTACATGAACCGCCTTCGGGCTTTCATGCATCTCAACTCATTTTCCCATTCAGCATCTTTCTTGTGAAGTGATGGCACTGTATTCCAATGAGTTCGACTGGTTTGACTGCTACCAGCAGGTATGTTTCCATAAACAGGAAAATGTTCATTGAAAAAGCAACATTTGAGAAACACTTTGTGAATTTAACACAATTGGGCGTTCACTGGCGTGATGTGCTTTTGATTTTTTATGGAACGAGTAAATGTCCATAAGAAGAAACTGGGAAAAGTCTTTAAAGCTCTTATTTAACAAACATTTAATTCATGTGACTGATCAGCTTTTTGCCACTGCTGGTACAAGTTGTGTGGTTTGAGGAGGAGACCATCCCATTTTAACCCATAAAGACCCAGTACTACTTTTGTGTCAGTTCCCAAATGGATTTTTCTCTATATTTAACCTTTCTGAAGTGATTTACTACCATTTATTATAATATTCTCCTCTATACATTCCATTTCTTCAGTGAAAATCAAGTATTTTCCTCTATTTAATTCACTGATCATGTACATGTTTGTAAAAACTCAGATTAAAGTTGAGGGTTATTATATCAGAAACAGAGAAAACTGAAGAAAAAGTGATGTTTTCAGCAAAGATACCAATAAGTGAACATAACCCAAGTGTGTCCATCCACTGTCATTGATCCAACTCCATGGGTTTTACTGGTGAATCAATGTTGTAGAAGATGATGTGTTTCCACGTTCACTATGGAGCCTCTGAACGTCCAAATGGGTCATATCTGATGACCATGAAAAGATGACAAACTGTATTTTACACCAATTATTTACATGGATTGATAGGATTAGTGGATCAACAGGTATTAAACCATTTATATCAGTAGATGGTTTTGGTCGACGGTGTATGTTTGGGTCTTTGTGGGTTAAATGAGTCACCATGGCCAATTCAGATGGACAATAACTGAATGTTCTGCTTCTTCTACTGTGTTTATTAACCTACAGTGCCACCTGCTGGTGACACAACACAGTCTAATTTATTGGCTCCAAGCAAGTTTATGGAAATGTAATTTACATTTTCACTTTCGTGACTTTTCAAAAGTTTGCTTAAAATTTGCTTGACATTTTATGGAAACACGGCTACTGTTTATTTACACCATCCAGGAGGTCACAGCTGTTGCAAAAATGAAGCTTTTCTATCATACAGTTGGTGTTTTTGTGCAAAGAGTAGTTCACACCCATCTTCAATCTGACTAAAGACACAAACTGTTACAAATTGTCAAGAGGAATGAAATTAATCTTTTTTTTTAAACAGAGGACCTTGATGTTTCCTGTTCCTTGTGGAATCATGGAACAGATGCTTTATAAAATGCATGCTACTTGATCTCCAAAATTAAATCCTATGAACATTGGCACTGTTTTAACCCAAAGTGACATGTCCTGAAACAACGAGTCCTCTTCAGTCCCACAGTCTATATGTTCAGTCTACATTGCTGATGTGACGTGGGTCAGACCCAGGTCATGTGAGTCTTCTTTTCCAATGTGGGAAATTGAAGACAGTTCCACCGCTAGTCATGTGGGATTCCCAGTCCCGTCTGGGTTCTCCAGGGGAACAGCGGCCTCCCGGACTGTGCTCAAGCCCCTCTTGCTCCCTGAAACTTTCTCTCCTTTCAGCTTGGCCGAGAGGCAGAAGTCTTTGAAGCAGCGTTTGAAGTTCTCGTCCAGAAAAGCGTAGAGCACAGGGTTAAGGCTACTGTTGGTGTAGCCCAGAGCCACGCAGAAGAAGTAGGCGGCCATGATGGCGGTGGTTTCAGGCACGCTCACAAGCGCCTTGACCAGGATGAAGATGTGAATTGGTGTCCAGCAGACCACGAACACGGCCACCACCACCACCACCAGTCTCGTGATCCGGCGCAGATTGCGATCTTTCTCTCGTGAACCGGACAACATTCGCACGCTCTTTAGCCTGAGGACCATCAGGGAGTAGCACACGGTGATGATGAGCACAGGCACGACGAAGGCAAAGACAAATACACAGATTTTCATCAGTGTGTCCCAGTAAACGTATGGCTCTGGAAACTGTAAGGCACACTCAGTAATATCTGTAAAAAGAAAACAGGAAAGAAGGACATATGAATGAAGTGTACAACTGGAGTTCATAATAAATAAAGCTGCACTCTTCCAGTTGTTACTGAAGGACAAGTCTGCTCTCAAAGGGGAACATTTTGCACTAAACTAAGCATTCATATTCAGGAAGGATGATGCATGATGTACCGCTAATGGAAAACACTGACAGATGATCTTGTTAGAATATTTTTCTGCTCTTAAAGTATTACCAATGCATACTTGATGAGAATCTCCTACACTTAAAACATCGACAGAAACTTTTCAAAACTTCAGACATAATGAAAGCCTGTCCTCACCGCTGTTTGTCTGCGTTCCACCTAGAATAAAAGCCGGTATCCCTGCAGCGGACGACAGTATCCAGATGCACACATTGATCATCTTGGCTTTGATCGGAGTACGGAAGTCCAGGGCTTTCACCGGGTGGCACACGGCCACGTAGCGGTCCACACTCATCATGGTGAGAGTAAAGATACTGGTGAACATGTTGTAGTAGTCGATGGAGATGAAGACCTTGCAGACCACCTCCCCAAAAGGCCAGGTATTGAGCAGGTAGTCCGTGCTCTGGAAGGGCATCGTGGTGGTGACGAGGGCATCAGCGAGAGCCAGGTTGAAAATGTAAATGTTGGTGGCCGTCTTCATTTTTGTGTACCTGTTAAATATGCAAAACACAAGGCTTTCCTGTAATGGAATTAACCATTCACTGAGATGGCTTCTGTGGCTTTAGAGAACCTTACATCTCGTCTCATTATGAATAAAACATTGGTCATTAGTCCACACTGCTTCTTTGAATGAGTAATGTAATTTTTCTGACTCAGTGCTTCATTGTTATGTATAGTACACTCCTGATTTTATGCCATGTGCAATCAACTTGTTTACATGTTCATTCTGGAGGTTAATTTAAAGTTTTAATTTCTACCACTGGTGTCGCCTACAGAGCGCTGAGGTTAAAATAAGATCCTTTTGAACTGCTCATGGGATGTCTACAGGAATGGAAGACCTGTTTTTTTGTTTATAATGAAAAAAACAAAACAAAAAAAACCCCCAAAACACACAATCAGTTCCTTAGAGCAGATTGATGTGAACACCCCAGGGGGTATGTGCTTGTTTGTTGGTTAATGTTGACTGTCCTGCTGTTTCACCCAGTATCAAAGCCATGAATAAAGGTTCAGGGATCAAAACATAATGGGTTTTCATGATCTCAGCTGCTTAAACCTGCTTGAATTGATGTTTTTTTTAACCCATAAAAACCCAGTTGTATTTTTGTAGCAGTTCTCAAATAACTTTTCTCTATATTTAATTTCTAATTTAATTTGTAATTTATTAGTTTATTGTATCTTAGACAATCCCAATTAATGAACTGAATCAATAACAGTAAAAAGGGCAGCTTTAGCCAACATGGCTAGTATCCTGTTGTAGTCCCTGGCCTGATGACAACAGGCACCCTAAAAAAAATCAATATATTAGAGCACATTTAGCCTTTCTTAAGTGATTTATCAACATTTATTGTAATATCATCCTTTTTAGTTTGAGTTTTTTCTGTGAAAATCAGTTATTTTCCTATAATTAATTCACTTATCATGTAGATGTTCATAAAAACTCCAACTACATTTAAAGGTCATTATCTTAGGACAGAGACTTTTTCAGTCAAATACATCATTAACTGAACATAAACCAAGTGTTTCCATCCACTGTCATTGACCAAACTCCGTGGGTTTTACTGGTGAATCAATGTTGTAGAAGATGACGGTGTTTCCACGGAAACTATGGAGCCTCTGAACGTCCAAATGGGTCATAACTGATGACCATGAAAAGATGACAAACTGCATTTTACACCAATTATTTACGTATTTTGATAGGATTAGTGGATCAACAGGTATTAAAACATTTCCCATTGGTGGTTGGTTTTGGTCGTCAGTGGCTGTTTGGGTTTTTATGGTTTAATCAGCACACTAAGCAACTGTGACCACCTTATAAAGCTGTTCCAGTAAACATGTTGGTCTAAGCAATTACCTCAGACACAAGCAACATTAGCATTTATTTCAATGTATTTCATGTTGCTGGCCACGTCCAACATTCTATTTACTTTTCTTTACTCAGCCCTGGTGGGAAATGTGTGGCCCATTAGCTGCTAAATGCACCCACCGTGTTCACTAAATGTATTGGTCTGCTGTTTTGTTCAGATGGAGCATACAGATGAGGGCTGATAAATGCGACTGATGAGACAGGTGGAAGAAATGCTTCCAAATGCAGGCCATAAAATGTAAAACTGTGAACTGAAAGAAGCTAAAGCACTCAGTACACTGCAAAAATCCAAATCTTACCAAGTGTATTTTTCTCAACTCTAGTAAAAACATCTCATCACACTTAAAATAAGACAGAATCACCTAAAGAGTAACTTTTCAGTGAGGATATAAGAACTTATTTTTAAGTTCTTATAATTTTCACTTGTTCCATTGGCAGATT
>JAPQRP010000015.1:18279395-18281891 GCA_037367295.1 Apogon hyalosoma | reverse complement strand
TACAACACTGATTCACCAGTAAAACCCATGGAGTTGGATCAATGACAGTGGATGGACACACTTGGTTTATGTTCAGTCAGTGATACATTTTGTTAAAAAAGTCATGTTTCCCCATTTTTGTCTGATTTAATCTAATAATGTTTGAATAAACTGTGAGCTTTTATCAACACCTACATGATCATTCATTCATTCATTCATTCATTCATTCATTTTCTGAACCCGCTTTATCCTCACTAGGGTCATGGGGGTCACTGGAGCCTATCCCGTCTACTTATGGGCGAAGGCAGTGTACAGTTCATTCATTACCGGGCTGACATATAGAGACAAACAATCACTCTCACATTCACACCTATGGACAATTTAGATCAACCAATTAACCTATAAGTGCATGTCTTTGGATGGTGGGAGGAAGCTGGAGTACCTGGAGAGAACCCACACAGACACGGGGAGAACATGCAAAGTCCACATAGAAAGGTCCCACCCCCATCGACTGGTGTTGGAATCGAACCCAGGACCTTCTTGCTGTGAGGCACGAGTGCTACACAGTAAAATTAAACATTAGAAAATACCTGATTTTCACAGAAAAATTGCAAAACATAGAGAATAACATTACAATAAATGGTGATAAATTACTTAACAAAAGGTTAAATGGAGAGAAAAATAATTTGGCAACTGCTACAAAAGTAGCACTGGATCTTTATGGGTTAATAGTATTAATAGTCAAGGGTATCAAATTAGCAACTTGATAGAGACATAGTGAGATACAGGGACATTACTCCTATTTTTATAAACAGCAGCTAATTGGTGACAGTGGTATTACAGTCAGTGACATAAGATGAGCTGTTTAAATCTGTCGTTAAACATGTTTAAAAGCATTGGTCAGGCTTCTTAAAATGGGCATTTTAATTTATGTTGGTTTCATGATATTTGAAATGACATTTACACTATTTTTTAATCAGTAATTAGACTGAACACATGACACACACAAATGTCAAACATATAAGCAAACACACAAATGTCAGATGATGTAAATGTAAATGAATGATAATATTATACCACCTTAAAGTTAACGTGACTCAGTTTTATTACCACTATTACTATGATCTTATTTTAAATTAAGATTATAATGAACTACATAGGTTTTTATGCCCAGTTTAATTGGTACAAAGTTTTTAAAGTTAGATGTTTGATAAAACATTACAATGTATTCATTCCATTCATTCCTTCAACTCTGTGCTCCACATATTGTCTTTCCCTTCATTATCTTTATAATTTTCATGTTTCGTACTAAACCATGCGGCCAGGAATCAACAGGCCTGGGTCCATCATCGTTGTTGTCATGTGACATGCATTTCACACAAATAATTGTTTGATGCCTTGCTGTGAAAATTCTAAAAAAAAACAGTAATTGATTAGTGGCGTAGTATTCATGTTCTATGTGAAAGTACTGATTAATGCTTGCAACACTTTGAAAAATACAATGACAAGTGAAATAATTGCAAGAATTGTGGATTGATTGAAAGTCAGTATTTCCACATCAGATTCATTTTGTTCCTTGCTTCATGATAATATACTTAGAAATATACATACATGTTTACTGCCTTCTTTAATCCATGTTGATAAGGCTGGTAAATCAACATGTCTACCATTTTGGACCAGTTCCGACTGACCTGTAAACACATACAAGTATTATTATTATTATTATTATTATTATTATTATTGGTTTTTAATGATGTAGTCTGAGGTGTCAAACATAAGGCCTGCGGGCAAAAACCAGCTGTCTAAATGGTCCAATCCGGCCTGCGGGATGAATTTCAGAGGTGCAAAAATTACACTGAAAATATAAAGGTACCATATACAACTCAATGTGATGTCAAGCAAAATAATAAGATAATAACCTATAAATTATGACGTCAAATTTTCTCCTTGGTCTAATGTGAAAAAAAGTAAAATTACATTATGAAATGATTTACATTTGCAAATGTGACTAACCTGAACAAATAAGAAACCTTTAAGACAAATAAGTGCAATTTTAACAATATTCTGCCTGTTACTAAATGTTTTGTGTATTTGTAGATCCACTGTGATCTGAAAATTGTGTTGATAATAAACTGTGACACAATATTGGTGAAACGGCACTTATTTTTTTCAAAGATATCTCAGGGTGTACATGGTTCTTCAGGTTCTTCACATTTTCATAAAATAATTTAACTTTTACACTTAAACAAAGAGAAACATTTGGATTATCATTTATAGGTTATTATTCCGATTATTTTATTAGCCCCGCCCACTTGAGATCACAATGGGCTGATTGTTGTTCCTGAACCAAAATGAGATCTAGTTCTTTCCAGTTCTGTTATATCTTTTTTTTTTTTTTTTAAGCTTTGACTTGTGTAACAATTTTTGTATCTAATTAGCAAAAAATCTGAATATTCCCTTTTTTTTTTTGCATGGTCCTTAACACTACAACAAATCCATGCATTTTCTGAACAAGAA
>JAPQRP010000015.1:18269395-18274395 GCA_037367295.1 Apogon hyalosoma | reverse complement strand
TGGAGCATATTTTCACGCAGGGACTTGATAAAACTAAACAAACTGACCACAGATTTCAAATATAAACAACAGTATTCACTCAAGGCTTAATGCCACATTCTGTTCTAGAAATGAAAAATTACAGTTTTATATACCATCCTTCTCCCTTGTTACATCCCCCATAGCTGGAGTCACTCTAAAGAGGATATAATAATTGTTTACACTGCATCGCTATGGTAACCAGCCCCATGGGGGAGTACTATATCTGCAGTGGAATACAACGACCCATGCTGAGTCAAGGCCAGTCAAGCTGATACTGTCACTGGAAAAGCACCACATATAGACATTATAGTCAAAGTCAGCTTTAGTATCAGTTTTGCCGAGTGTGCATCGCATACAGAAACCTGGAATTACAAAAATACGGTGCAAAAATGAACATACAGTCATAGAAAAAAAATACAACAAAATACAAAATATATAGAATAGAATATAACTATAAACAGAATATAAATATAAACATAGAATATAACTATAAATGGAATATGACTATAAACATAGAATATAACTATAAACAGAATATAAATATAAACATGGAATATAACTATAAACAGAATATAAATAGAAACATAGAATATAACTATAAATGGAATATAAATATAAACATGGAATATAACTATAAACAGAATATAAATATAAACATGGACTATAACTATAAACAGAATAGAACTATAAACATAGAATATAACTATAAATGGAATATAACTATAAATAGAATATAACTATAAACATAGGATTTCATCTATAAACAGAATATAAATATAAACATGGAAAATAACTATAAACAGAATATAAATATAAACATGGAAAATAACTATAAACAGAATATAAATATAAACATGGAATATAACTATAAACATAGCATATAATTCTAAACAGAATATAAATATAAACATAGAATATAACTATAAACGCAATATAAACTGAATATAACTACAAACATAGAATATAACTATAAACATAATATAACTATAAACATGGACTATAACTATAAACAGAATATAAATAAACAACAGGGGGGTTGAGGAGACAATAAATAAACAATAAAGATCCAACAGTGAAGTTGTATGTAATTTTAAACTTAAACATAACGAGATGAATTAAATGAAGCTCCTGAGCTTAATGATTCTGTTTTTAATCTAGTTTTAGATTGCAGCCAAACAAATACCCCACTCCACCCCCTCCTTTGGTGGCCATAAAAAAGATGATGATGAAAAAATGATGATGATAAAATTATGGTCCTCATTTGATCTGTTCTTGGCTTTTAGCTACAAACATATTCACTAATAAGGACAGTGTAACAACATATAGATTTGTGAGTATGATGGGGTTTAGGAATGAATGTGAGGATGATGAGGATGTCTGATCTGGCAGGGATGAAGGAGACTCAGTGTGGGGGTGGACAGTTGTCTTAAGCAGGATTATTGACCCTCGTGTTGTGCTGGATAAGAGAAGAAAGGAGGCAGGAGGTGATAGATGGAATGAGAGAGGGATGAGAAAAGGGATGGCTGGTTAATGGATGGATGATGGGAGGGGTTTGAGAGAACACGGACAAATGGTGCTGCATAAGGTGAGCAGGTCTGAATAGACTCGACAGGTGACTGGAGCAATGGTTAGGTGTAGCATTGCTCCAGAACCAAACGATATCCTGCATTTGATCGACGTCATGTAAACAGGGCTTTTCTATTGGAATATTCACAATCAGGCATTTTTCTAAATGGAGCATTTTCTGATTAAATCATGCATAGAATAGAATAGAATAGAATAGAATAGAATAGAATAGAATAGAATAGAATAGAGCTTTATTGTCACTGTCAAAGGAACATTGAAAATCTGTTTAGCAGCTCTGTTCTGTTTAGTTGCAAAAGTTGCAAAAAACACTGTAAAAATAGACTGTATAAAAATATTGCTCAAAATACAGTTGGTTTTTTTTAATTTTTTTTTTTTTATGAGGACTCTTTGGACGTGTTCTGCTGTTTGTGGTCAGATGGAATTAAAACAAAGATCTTTTAGAGCAGAGATACTGTATGTACTCTGGGTCAGACGGAGTAAGATACCTGCTCTTAAACATCACAACAGAGGATATAACCAAGTTTATAGATGTGACCTAACACAGAAAATCCAACCTTTTCCAGATGATTTTGGAAGCAACATGGGTGAGGCTTCCATCAGTGGAAAAAAAAATCCACGTTTTATGAACAGGATTATTGGTGGAATCTTTAACCATGTAAACAGCTCATTGGTTAATTTTGTCTTTTTTCAAAATAAAAGCAAAAACTAAACTATTTTGGGCATGTAAACATAGACATTAATCACCTGTAAAACAGAAAAAGGTGAAGTCCAATCTGAACTATTGTAGAAATATAGCAGTTCATCATCAGTAGATATAAATGACCCATTCTACAGAAACAAAACACATAATGTTTCTTATTGCCCTATGATTATATACTGACTGACATTTCTTTATTTTAAAGGTTCAATATGTAACTTTCACATATTGTTGTGTTTATGTGGAGGCTATGTGGCTGTGGGAGCTAGCTGTTTGATCTCATGTTAGTTAACTCCATTTTTAAACATCATGGACTTGGTTACCCAGATCCGGTTCACTGATTAAATAGAGGACTAGAGGTTGGTTTAATGTGAAAATCATTACAGTCACTCTTAAGGTCTTTTATACCTCTCATGTGCTCTTCTACAGCAGCAACATTGTTTGTTTGTTTGTTTGTTTATTTTGAATATTGCATTAAAATCAAACAACAAAAGAATTATATAAAAGAAAGTCAAACATTTGAAAATGAGCTGGATGAAGTTTAATTTATAATCTGCCTCCTAACCCCATCCTTCATCTACCCTAAATTCCTGTGTCAGATTCTCTAAGTAACTCAAAAATCCTCACATATCAGACTAAATTCTGACTAAGCACAAAACACAAAATTGCTATACATATCAAGGATAGACTGTTCATTTTGCAGCAGCATTTTGCATTAAAATAAACTCTGCCTTTTACGACACTTGCTCCCCTTAGGCCTTAGGCCCTGTCCATACGAAGATGGTTTCAGTAGTATCCGCAAAAGTTTAGTACTAGATAGACCTTTGGTCCACATGAAACTGGTGTTTTCAGTCACTGAAACCGCAGCTTTTTGAAAACAGATTCCAGAGTGCATCAATTTGAAAACGCCAGTTTCGCGTCTTTGTCTGTTCGACCAAACCATAACTTTTCTAAAAGGATGATGTCATAGCCTCACCTCTCTACCCTTTCACCCCAGAAGCAAGACGCCACTTCACAACAACAACAATGGCGGACTAACAGCTATTGAGCTTATTGGAAATAATGAATCAAAATCTTTGGCTACTCTTTTATTACAATGAGCAACAAACAACCATAGCTAACAATATTCACTACATGCTCCTGGATCTACCACAGAGAGTTGTCGTTGTTCTTCTTCTCTAGTCTATGGTTTATGTATGAGCTTTATTTGAATGCTCCACGTCTTCTTCTCTGTTTTTTGTGAGAGCATTACAATGCCACATACAGGCCTGGCATTTGTACTACATCTTTTTCAGTGGTTTTGTGTGGATGCAGATATTTCCTGAAAAGACTCTGTGTTCACAGAGCACTTATTTGAAAACAACAAAAGAAAAGATCAGATAGGAAATAATGCGGGTTCGTGTTGACATGGCCTTAGTTAACCCTTCATAGGGCACTCATTGAAATACTCTGAAATTCAAAATCTCAACCTTTTTATGCTATTGGACATCCTCCTCTTGCCATAAAACATCCGAGCAGCACTTGCTAAAAAGTAAACACAAGCAATAAAACAACTACTAAAAGGTCATAAACTGACAAAAATTACTCATATTCATGATTTACAACTTCAGAATATCAATTAAATGTCTCTGCATCACTGAATAGTGTTATTAAAACCAGTGTGCTTCTAAACCTCACTGAGGCATGGTATTGGCCCCATATTTAATGTTTGTGGAAATTACCAAAAATAGTCACTTGTCTGATAAAGGGTTAACATCAAGAAACAACACAAATGTCCTGTAAATGAAAAAAAGCACATGCAAATTTTAGTCACTGAACCATTAAATGACTAAACTGGAAACATAGGCAAGAATTCCATGTGATCAAACAAGTTTATAAGAAACTACATCTGACACAGTAGAGCAGGGTCAGCCCCATGTTCCCCAGTCCAACATATGTGACAGGAATGTACTTCCATATGTGGGGACGAAGGCCTACAAACCATAACTGGAGGTAGTGGTATTTTACTAGTTTCACCAAGGGTATGATAGTTGACTGATTACCACCAAAATGTAATACATTTTTGAGGCAGACAAACAAATGCAGGTGAAAACATAACCTCCTTGGTGGAGGTGAAAATAAATAGACTCAAAAAAAAGCAAAAAATTATTATGTTTAATTAAAATGTTCAATACAACAACTTGACGTAGTGTCAAGAATGTTTCATGCAATTGTATTTATTTTAACTTTGTGATATATGAAACATATTTGAGTTATAAAGGCAAATAATTATTATTGGACTCAAATTGTTTTTCGAGTTTTGTCAATCCTCTTATATATTGTATGGCGTTAGTCTCTGATTAATTTAGCACAGTTTAATATAATGTAATCACAGAGATGAATACTTTGTCCAGGGGGAACACAGATACGCTCCCAGTAGAACTACAGTGAATAATCCATTTATTGCCTGAACTCTTTCATCCTACACTTTATTTCCAAAATGCTGGACCCAAGTGGACCTGTTTCATGCTTTGAAATAAATGTATTTAACCCATAAAGACCCAAACATACATCAGCGACCAAAATCATTTACCGATATACAAAATTAAATCCCTGTTGATCCATTAATCCTATTAATTCATGTAAATAATTGGTGTAAAATGCAGTTTGTCATCTTTTCATGGTCATCAGATATGACCCATTTGGATGTTCAGAG
>JAPQRP010000015.1:18256206-18269295 GCA_037367295.1 Apogon hyalosoma | reverse complement strand
AATAACTATTTGAATTAAGGAGGCCAAAAATGAAGGATGATCAGAAAAAAAAAAAAATGGGGCGGCCAAAGGGTTAATATAACCTTCAACTTTAATCTGAGCTTTAATGAACATCTATATGATTTGTAAATTAAATATAGGAAATTACCTGATTTTACTGAAAAAATGCCAAATAAAGAAGTTTCTATTTAATTAATGATATATTTTACAGGAAAAGTCACTTTTTACTCCATTTTCTCTGTTTTTTTGATATAATAACCCTCCATTTTAATGTGAGCTTTTATGGACATCAATCATCATCAGTGAATTAAATGTAGGAAAATACCTGATTTTCACTTAATGCAAAATACTGAGCATAGTATTAGAACAAATTGTGATAAATCTCTTAAGAAAAGAAAAAAATGATAAAAGAAATATATTTGGGAACTGCCACAAAAGCAGCACAGGGTCTTTATGGGTTAATCCCTAAATGTGGCTAAACTGTATCTCCCGGTTTCATACGTATTCAGATGGTTTACAATCTGATAAGCATCAATGGAAAAGCAGCTCAGTGCAAACACAGCTGTTAGTTTCATAAATACATGCACAGTACAACAAACACATCCATTTTATTTTTCCATTTTTTATTCATTTGCTCAGATATTATCGATCCTGGTCCATTGTGCTGCTGCTCACGGTGTAACATGTCCTGGCCCTGTTTGCATGCCACATTAAAGCTTCTCGCTGTGATTTCCCGCCACCAGTCAGGAGGTGAAACCGCTAGCTTCTTGATGGATGCCTGCGACTTAATGAGAAGTGAGAGCTGTCAATAGAACAGACAGAATCAATAGGCATGTTGATGCATATCTCAGCAGCCTCACTTTATACACATACCCCACCCTTGACTCGGAGCGATGCAGCACTACAGAATCCCCCTCACACACATGAATACACACATATATATGGATGCAGAACTCCCAGCAGACCACGCATTTACTGTGAAACTCAATACATCTGTGGACGTAGAGCCCATGTACTGACGCTGACACTGCAAACCAGAAGTTGTTTTTTGATGAAGTTCACATTAGCGTGCCTCACCATACTTTTTACATCACTTATGATTATTTACATTATTTAAAATAGCATCACATATCCCAGAGAAAGAAATCAATGTGCTTATTTGGAGCTTCTTGCATGAAGTTGCTGAACTACACATTGATCTGAGCTTATTAATACCAGGATTCTGCAGATTGTTAAATGTATGTAGAAACTTTTTTTAGATGATGAAATATCTCAGAATTCTACATTAGTGTCTTATATGTGACATGCTTTTGCAATATGATTATTTTTCATTTATGCATCGTATTCCACTGGGAAAATGGAAAGCACTTTATCTCCCCCAGTTGGCTGATGTTGCACCAATCCCCAGGATGATTCTTTTTCTTTCTTTTTTTCCCTTTTTTTTTTTTTTTTTTTACATTAGTTGCAGAGCGACTCCACACTATTTGATGGCTTTTTTGTGATATGGAAAAGATGTGTTTGTTAATTCATGTCTATCATTCATTATTTGACAGTCTATGCTTCACATTTGTCAGACCCTCAGCTGTTTAATATACAACATATTGTTTTGTGTTCCTGTTAGTATAAATATGGAACTTTATTAATAGATACACTCCCAGTGGAAAGCTTAATGCGTCTCCATTGTGATCATTTCAGTAGGACTTTAATCTCTGATGGAAACACGTAATTATACGTTACTGTATGTGGTACCGTATGTGACACGCTATGACACATTTGGCATCAGGTGTGTGTTGGAGAGCTGAGGGTGAACAGATGGTTAAAACAGTGACAACATCATTTACATTCTGTTCCTCTGAGTCTGAGCACTGCAGAGAAAACATTCAGCACCTCAACATATTTGACTGCTATCTCTAAACCTGTTTGACAAAGTGCAAACATGAGTGCAATTACCAATTAGCTCACACAGTCATCAGTACTGCCAGAAAAACTGCCTTAAACATTCTGTTCATGAGTGATGGCACTAATTACAACTGGCTCCCTGTGACTTTTGAATTGACTTATTTCTAGTTTACCAAGATGTTAACAGAGTAAAACTCTCTGTTTTATTGACACAACCATTAAAACAACCATTATACTGACATGTAATATGTTACTTCAGTATCTCTGAAATGAGTCAGTTTAAGTCTATTACTATTTATAATTTCCTATTTTACTCCTTAGTGACCCCTCAGGCCATTTTTGTACATTTTTCTCTTTTCATTTGGTGATCATTATGAATGTATTACAGGTTATGAAATTAATTTCTGCAGAAATGTTTGTTTTTTTACATATTATTGTAATCTAATATGAGTTACTCTTGGGGTGACATGGTGGTGCAGTGGATAGCACTCATACCTCACAGCTAGAAAGTCCTGGGTTCAATTCCAACACTGTCAATGGGGGTAGAGTTTGCATGTTCTCCCTGTCATCCCCACCATCCAAACACATGCACTGATAGGTTCATCTGTGATTCTAAATTGCCCACAGATGTGAATGTGAGAGTGATAGTTTGTATTTGTATGTCAGCCTTGTGATGAACTGCGACATGTCCAGGGTGTACCCTGCCTTCGCCCATAAGTAGCTGGGATAGGCTCCAGTGACCCCCGTGACCTGAGTGAGGATAAAGTGGGTTCAGAAAATGAATGAATGAACAAGTTACTCTTATAATATGCTACGGACACTTCTTGCACCCTCTAGCTAAAAATGTACATGTAAGTAAAAAACTGCGATAAAATCATCATATATCAATATTTTTTCTGCTTTTTTCTGCATAACTCTCTTAACCCAATTCAGCTCCGTTCAAAACTAGCAAATGTTTAAAAAATTTCAGGATTTTTACCCATTAATTGCCAGTTTGAATACATAATGCAATTTGTTTTATTATAAAAGCAGCACAAAATCTGAGATTGTTCCATATAATACATGGACATTGTTTCATAGCAGAGCCTGGGACCTGTCAAAGACAAGCAATAACATGGATTTCATTGCTTTAGTATTGTTTTAGCATTAGTTTTAGTATTAGTATTGCATTAGTATTAGTATTAGTTTTATTTGTCATGAGGATACTGCTGTGCACAAAAGCCACTAATGCAATGAAATCAGTGTTATTGCTAACATATAATATGGCTACGACTCTGATATAAAACAATGCCACATCCCTCCACCCCCCCATTTAGAAAATATCTTGTATTTTGTGTTTTGTTTTTTTGTTTGTTTTTTTTCCCTGTAAAACAAGTGGTATCATGTATTGAAACTGGCATTTAAATGGTTTAAACCTTGAAAACACTTGAACTTTTGGAAGTTCTGAGCAGAGCTGATGTGGTTTGAGAGATTAATGCAGAACAAAAACAAACAAACAAACAAACAAACAAACAAAAACGTGATTTTATCGCAGTATTTTTGTGCATGTGCATTTTTGGCTCGAGGGTCCCCAGAGGGCAGTAAATAAAACAGATCCACAAGGGATACATTGTGAAATCTAAGGGTTTTTTTGTCCTTACATGCAGAAGTGTAGAATAATAATGTCCTACATCTTTATTTTAGTCAGAGTTCGTCAAAGTCCCACTAAAATAAAGTTCCTAAAACTCCAATATTCTCATCTACAATAAATATTTCCTGTCAATGACTGAGCCAGTTTGCTCGTCTTGCTGTGTAGTGTCAAATGTGATGATTAGAAAATGATTTTCAACATTTCATTTAATATTTAATTTAATATATTATATTTGCCTACCCAGTATGTGTTTGTGCACAGATGTAATCATGTTTTATTAATAAAAACATGTCTTATTGCAATATGCTCTCAAACAAAAACCTATAAATGAAGTCCATGGCACCATTGCAGACTTTATTAAACTTAGATACACATGACCAGTTTTAAATAATGCTTAAAGTAACCTGTCTGACTGATATTCATTTTAAATCAAAGCACAGAGGAAGAAGACAAGACAAATAATTATCCGTTGGAACTTTTTTTCTGTTTGACTGATGGAGTGCAATAAGTATTGGCTTATGAAACAAATGAGTTCCTGTTCCTTCAACACATTAAAGCAGAGCATTAGCATAGAAACAACACTGGAAAGATGTCGAAGGAGTACATTTTAATTTCTTTACCAAATGGAATGTGAAATTTTAATATCGGACGATTTGTGTCTCCTTCAGAAAGTTGTATGTTTAATGGATTCATCATCTGCTGGTGTTTCATCTGCAGCCTCTCTGCATCCACTGTCACACACAACACAAACTTTATGTCATTCAAATGATGTTGACGTCACAGAAATTCCCTTTAAGATTTGCTGGTCAAGTGTACTTATTTTGTTTTCCTGCTGTGCTAATGATTAATCGTCTTGAACAGTGGCAGATTTACCTACTGGCACCATTGAAGCTGCACCCCCCCCACACACCACCACCACCACCCCATTTGGACATGTAAAATATTAGAAATAGTATAACTCTTGCTGAGAGTCGAACCTCAGTCTATTGCATGGTAGACCATAGTGTTACTGAACTATCTGTCTATGTGTACTTCAAAAACCCAAATGTATGTGTCCCAAGGCTCTCCTATCTATTGTGTTGGAGGGGATCTACTGAGCACGCTCTATTTAAGAGTCTATATGCTAAAGGGAGTTAAATCTAATCTAAACTAAAGTCTAATCATGAAGAGACAACTGTCCATTCAAGCAACATTTGGGTGTGCATCAGAGTGCAAATTACCCCTCCATAACTGAGGGGTACTCCCTTCACTTCTTCTATGACCATCATGCTCCACTACAACATCAATACGAGTGATGGGCAATAATATGAAGAGGATTTATTTGGAAAGATAAGCACAGAAATATTTGTTTTTTCTTCACCTCTACAGAAAATGTTATATGAACTGAGCATGCTCAATTGAAATGGTGAACTATGACTACGAAATGTAAACTGGCACAACACTGTCACTTAAAATACTTTATTATTCACAATAAAATGAGAATGGAAACAAAGGTAGTTTATTGCCTTGGAAATTATAATCAATTTACCTAAAAAAATGTAACAAGCTTGGTTTAAATAGAGACTTAGTTAATCTTGCTAAGAAGTTAGCTAATGTTAACGTGGACTGTACCAGCCTCAGTGGAACAATGTTTACTAAGTAAACTTAAAAAGCTGCCAGCTTGTATCCATAAACTAACAAAACACTTAAATAAGGTTGTAAAATAATACATTTCCAACAAGCTAGATGTCTGCTAGCTACTTCCATTCACCAATCTACGTCAGTATCATGACAGACAAACCAAATTTACCAGACAGTCCCTGTCACTGACATCGACACTCAAGAATTAAATTGAAGTTGGTTCTCAGTTGCTTTTAGCGCCACTGTGGTTCAAAATGGTATGATCCACAACAGGGGTGTCCGAAAACATTTTACATCAAACTGTTCCTACACTAAGAATGGAAGTTGACTTGTATCATTATTTTTTCACAAAATCAGAAGAATTATTCAACCCCCCCTAAAACTGATATTTTTGTCTCTTTAGGGGGGTCTGGGTCTTCATCTGGGGGTACTGACCTCCCCAATAATAGAAAAATACAGTTTTATGTAATTTGAAGCATTTATAATATTTATATTGCTTTGCTTCACCCCCGGGAACTCTCACTGGTAGGCAGCGAGGCGTGCACCTGTGATTTGCACTGTTAATTTTCAAAAAGCAAGGCCAAAAAAATGTTTTTATCAATTATGAATGTATTTTTCTCTTACCTTGTCATGGCCAAATTTTGGCTAAATCCATCTATTTTTCACAAAAATGAAGTGAATCATCTATTAAGTAATGAGCAGGGACTATTAGAGTGTTTCTCAACAGGGGCAGTTTTTCAGGGATGGGGGAGTGACAGGGGGCTCATGACGCCGTTGCGCTATGTGCCTCCCTTTTATGCCCACAGCAATATTGCACACCCTGTTTTTTTGGATTTTTTTTTACACATCCTGTTCCACCATTTCTGCCTAATACAGTGCCCACCAGAGCTCCAACCCTGGACCCCACCATTCTCAAGTCTCCCCCCCTTTAAATTTTTTTGTGGATCCGCCATTGGTCTTGAGAAATAACATGGTTTTGAACAATATGCAACCTTTAATTGACATTAATTGTGTAAATCATGCTTCGATCAATCAATCAATCAATCAATCAATCAATCAATCAATCAAATTTCATTTATACAGCTCTACATCATAACAAAAGTGATCTCATGACACTTTACATGTAGGCCTGGTCTAAACCAGAGTCTTCATCTCATACATTCTTTTATTAGACCCTTTTCAGCTTCTGTAAATCAAAGCATTTGTCATAAAACTACCTGATTTCTCAAAATAAAACATGAAAAAAGCACTAATCCACTTGGAAAACAAAACTTAAATAAATAAAAAAAAAAACAAAAACAAAAACAAATGAGATGACTAAATAAAAATAAACACTGGTGATCTTTATAGACACTTTCAGGAGTGGGTCCCATCTCCCTCCTTCGTCTACAGATGGATGAACACAGTCCCACAGACAGATGGCCATAGCGATGTGGTTGGAGTGAATCATGCTGCTCTGTCGCTGCCAAAGGTAGCAGCAGCGAGTGGTGACCTTTACTGAAGATTTGTACCATTTTTAATACACATTTAAACACTTTTCGAGGAGCTCAGGAGGAAACTCTGTGACTTATAGAGAAAAAACTGAATAGGAACGGTACTGAGTTACACAAGCCTCATCAATCACAAATAACTGCAGCAAAAAAACCTCATAATGAAAATGACGTCGCGTCTGCTCATTAAGGCTGTGCCATAATGCTGCTTAAAAATTAATGTTCTATTACAAATGCTTTTAACAGTAACTGTGTGTTTGCATGTGGTGTTGTTTGCTGATCATTGTAAAATGAATGGCCATGTCAGATTAACATCATAAATCATCCCGATGCTGAGCTGTGAGCCTGTGGGCTGTGTGTTTTATGTTTTTAATGTGGCTGGAGTAGCACTGATTTGACTTTACATTAGCGTGTATAATGGAGGTGATGAGGGTAACGCCACTGTGCATGAGGCAAAGGGAATAAGTGATTGGCCTGAAAAGCTTTAGTGTTGCCACATTATTAATATGGTTTCATCATCATCACTGATGGAGTGGCGGGGGCATAATCAGGGACACCACACACATGTTAATAACAGTCTGTGACATTGACACTGCTGACGATAATGACCCTGTTCTATTAGATCAGTCTTCTTGGTGAAAATGAACACAATTTGTCCAAAAAAGTCATTTTAAGTACTTTTCACCTTCACTTCCCTCCTTAGTGACCAAACAGCCAGGAACAATAAATCCTCAAGTTGCTCAAATCTGAACTAGAAACCGCACCCCCTGTTTGAACATGTAAAATGTTGAAAATAGTCAAAGTGTTCCTGCTGGGATTCGAAGATCATAGACTGTAGCATTACTTATTGAGCTATCTGTCCACATATACTTCGGGGGCACAAATTTATGCATCCGAAGGTTCTCCTATATCTTTTACTGGGAGACGAGAGTCTGAATGTAACTCAAAAGTAGTCATGTAACACATTACAATTCTGAGACAGTAATATTGTAGGACAGTGTTGTGTGTAACGCGTTACAATAACATAACTATGTTTTTGGAGTAAAAAGTAGTGTAACGCATTACTACTGAAAATTTGGTAATGAAACATAGTTCCTTTTTCAGTTTGGCACAACATTACTTTTCTTAGGGACAGATTTTTTTATGCCCTAAAAATTATGTGCATGCTCCAAACCGTCGGGCATATGCAAACGCATTCTTTTCGATGTAAACATCCAGTAGTGAAACAGCTGTGTCTGTGCAATAGTCATGGACTCTCATTTCACCCCGTTTCACTAGGTAACTGAACAAGAGTTGGACAAAAAATGAAAAGCCCTTCTGTATTTTGTGTTCATCTATATGCCCATCAGATGTACGGCTGTGTTATTTCTTATTGTTTGATAGGGCTTAGTTTTGGTGTTGAAGCCTATAGTAGTCCAATGTTTTCTTATCAAGTGCTGTGTTTGTGGCATTTTTTATAATAAAGAGCACAAATGAAATACCTGTTATGTCCTTCATAGTAGAACCTAATGTAGCCCTACATATTTAGGAACAGATGTGGTCCTGCCCAAAGTCGAGCAATATAAAACTAATGTAAAAGAAATGAGTAATGTGAAAAGTTACTTTCCATAGAGGGCAACTAAGTAAAGTAATGAATTACATTTTAAAGAAGTAACAAGTAACGAGCAAAAGTTACTTTTTAAAAGTAACTTCCCCAACACTGTTATAAGGTACAGAATTACTTTTAAGTAACAACAACAAATAATCTGTAATGTATTACAGTTTGGGAGTAAGTTGCACAACACTGTTCAGAGCCCATTTGGCATAATGCTCTCAGAGTTTGATGCCATCAGTTCTGCAAGTTCAAAACACAATGAAGCAAAGCTAATAATCTGCTGCTCCATAGTCCATACTGATCCTCAAAGCCTTGAGCATTTCTTTCCTTCTGTGGAAGCGTACTGTACAGAGACTGGAAAGTCACATTTCAGAGTGGGACTTGAGTCATTCACTCACATTCATTAGACAGCTGCTTCTCGGAAACTGGACAGGACAATATTAATAAATATATCAAGCAGAGAGGGATATTAAAAGGGCTAGGAAGTGCATTTCTATTAAGTCTTGTCAGCAGCCTTAAATTACCAGAGCATAAAGATAGGCAGTGAGGCAATGTAAGAGCTGATGGCCACAGCTATATATTCATACTCAGCTTCACATCCACTAAAAATCAGAGCAGAGTGATGGAGGTTCATTGACTGCCATATGGGGAGAGACAGCACTATATATTGGGCATAAATGGTGCAAAAGAAATATTCTTGCTAAATGCTCAAACGAGGTAGAAAGAAAAAAAATAGAGCTTACCTTTCTCTTAATTAAAATGCACCCCGAGCTACAGCATAATGAAGCACCTAATGTGGCAAAAACCGCCTGTGTAGTGTGGAGATGTCAGGCAAAGTTTGGCCATGAAGTGTTTTGCACCTCGACACTCGATGCTTTGATCCAAAAAACTCTGCAAATGACAGACTCATTAAAACATGTAGCCGATTGTAGCTGCACAGCAAAGAGATTATGCTTCAATATTAGTGTGGTGTAAAGTACAGTACAGGCTGGTTCTGCACTCAGCACTAAAGAGTCAGCCCCGTCACCCAGAAATGACATTTATTTGAAACTAAATTGCAGGTCCTCATGTACTTTTGCAAGTGATGCTGGCAGCACCAGGCTATTTTCAGAGGCAACATCAGTTCTAAATGAATGTAGCATTACATTTGCTTTAGGCAAGGCTTAAGTTTATTTGAAAAGCACATTTCATGTACAGGACCATTCAAAGTGCTTTATATAAAACATAAAAGCATCACAGGAGAGGTATAAAAACACATTTAAGATGAAAGAAAGTTAAAAGACATTAATTATATTAAAAACATTAACATTAAAATTTAAGTACTTACATGGGTATTGGTTGGAATGGATGGAGCACTGTGATTTACCAGTAAAAAAGCTTTGTTTCTGGGAGATGAGTCTGATTCATACCCTAAACAGATGCACACACAATCAGCCATAGTGGTATTAACATTGATTATCTCATTACGATGGGACCCGTCAGTAGGTGGGATATATTAGGCAGCAAGTGAACATTTAGGCAGTGAGGTTGATGTGTCAAAAACAGGAAAATGGGCTCAAATGGGGATGTGAGCAACTTTGACCAGTGAGAAATAGTGATGATCAAATCAGTAAGTCAGAGCGTCCGCAGATCTTGTTTTTCATTCCGGTGTAAAGTATTTAAAACTGACCAAAACTGGTCTAAAGAACAACCATTCGAGCATCTACGGGAACAAAACATTATCACCACCTGTCTAATATTGTGTAGTTTCCTCCTTTTCCCACAAACCAGCTCTGACCCGAGGCCTGGACTCCACCAGACCTCTGAAGGTGTTCTGTGGTATCTGGACCAAGACGTTACCAGCAGATCCCTGAAGTCCTGGAAGTAGAGAGGTGGACCTCCATGGATCAGATTTATTTATCCAGCACTTCCCACAGATGATCAACTGTCCTTCCGTAGTCCATGTTTGGTCTGTACTAACCACTGCGGACCAGGACCAAGACCTGCAGCTGTAGAGATGTTCTGACCCAGTCACGGACCTGGTCAAAGTCCAACTCTCCAACACACACCCAACACATCAGCTTCAACGAATAAATGTTCACTTGCTGTCTAATATTATCCAACCCACTGAAAAGTACCATTGTAATAAAAGAATCAATATTATTACCACTTCTGTCAGTGGTCAGAATGTTATGAATGATCAGTAAAATGTTGTCAAGCAAATTATTAATTTATTAAATAATCTTCTTTCAGAACATATATCTCAATTTGTTTTAAAAAGATTTTCCACTTCATACAAAGATAGATGTAACCAGTAAAAAGTTAAAACAGTGTTTTATATAATATCTCAAGAGAGGAATAAGATTATTTTTCCAAAAATAAAACTTGCACAGTTTCTTGGTTAAATTAATACAAAACTTCTACAACTTTATAATTTAATTAAACAAGTTCTGCAAATACACTCACACAATTGTTTTTCTTTGGCTGTAAACTCAGTCTGAGAGGTTTGTTTTTATTGCTTAATCTATAATAACTTTTATTGTGTTTTTTTTTTATTATTCTTTTATGCATTTTATTTGTTTTTACATCTGTGTATGGCACTTTGGCCAAATATATTTTTTTAGAGTGCTTTCTAAAGATGAGCTGAATTGTTTTAATAGAACCTGAACCTTTGGGACCATTTTTTACTCACAACCAAGGATGGAAGTAACACGGAACCCCAGCACCGCTAAAACAGTAACAAAAAGATGATGTTAAATAAAGTTAGCTCGACTAAACTGTAATGTTGAATGTTCAGAGGTTAACTAAGTGGTGTGTGTACATTTACAAATAGAGCGGTTTTTTGCAGTTTTTTCGGTGCATTACAAAAGTTTCGACAACAACAGCACTTCACGTAGGAAAAGACTGGCTTTATTTAAATAATAAACACACCATGAGTCATTTTTCACCAGTCATTTATAATCACACTCTATCTCTACCTCATATACCGTATGTGCTATAGGCTGACTTGTCTAACATGCGTCTTCCTGTGCAAACTAGTGATGGACCGATGCCTATAAATTAGCAGCGAATAATGAATTGCAAAATGAACCTGGAATACAAGAGTGATGATAAGGGCTTTGAACTAACCATAGCCAGCAGAAGGATGCAGCTGAAAGAACACTAGAGTAAATCTCTGATTAATTATTCATAGTATATACTGTACATGTAGTGATGAATGTATGTTCAGTGTGACAGCGTCTACAGCAGAAGAGACTGATGCAACATCACACAGCTCAGACAACAAGAAGACTCTGGTATGACTCCATACATAAACTGAAAAAAACATTTAGAACCTGTGCTGAGTTCACTGGAGTTTTATTTATTTACTAGAGTTAACATAATCCAGGAGTTAAAGGTTATAGTTCAAGGTCATCGTTTGAGTATTTCAGGGACACATTTGGGCGAAGTCAAGGGAAGGTTATCGTCTGGTCCAAAAAAATGGAATTACAATAATCTACACCAAACTTATATTTCTAGGTAGGTATTTACTTATATTTTCAAGAAAATGTGTTTTGAAATGAGAAAAAAATTTGTGGAAAAAAAATTTGAGGAGTTTTATGAGTGTGAATGTTAGGAAAGTGACAGTTTAGTGCCATCATTCTGGGTTCATTTTATATTACATTATTTATGTCATATTCTAAATACAATTAATAAATAATAAAAAATAATAAATGCATATATCTATGCAAAATACATTTGAATATAATGACAATATTATTTGGATGTTGTAAATATTGTAAAAATAAATGTATATGACATTAATAATTGAAATAAAAAATTTTACATTTATTATTTACTTTTGTTGTCCATCTGTGACGCTGACATTTTTCAAAACTCTTGCTATTTAGGTATGATCAAATATTTTTTTCCTCTAACCAATTACTAGGTTGTAAAACAAAGGGTTTAAGATATACACGAGATATATTTGAGGATAAAAAGTCTAGAGGAACGTCACTTTGGAGAACTTTGTAATTCTTGCAAAAAAGAGACATTCATTTTTTGTCCATTTGTGACGCAGTAGTTTTTGATATTTTTCCTCTAAAAATTTTTGAAAATAAATGTTGCCCTTTGAGTATGTTTAAGATGGCATTTAGACTTTTACAATTATATGGAATATTCGTCTTAAACTTGTCTGGTTCCAAAGTTGTGAATCAAACCGTAGAGGCTGTCCGTTGGTGACGCCCTTGACCTCACCCATTTGCTGATCAGGACTGAAATCGAACACATCTTTGCTGCTTTTCAGCTCAGCTGGTCTCATCTTGACTTGGTTTTGACACCAGTGTGTTGCATTTTTACATCCGGTACTGTATGTATCCTGTTGTGACACCATCATCTCTGTCCTGGGCTGCCCGCTGGACGCCATCATGGAGGTGGCGGACAGAAGGATGTTGGCAAAGCTATTTTGGGAATGCACCTACTATGTATTTTGGATTGATTTAAATCATTTCATAAACACCGAAACTGACCCAACTTTCAACATGTTTTATTCGGCCTTTCACAAATTGATAAAATAAATCCAGAAAACAGATTTATCACCAACCTTTTAGTAATATTTGCCAAATTTCACATTCAGTGCACTAAATTTGCACACCAGCGTCCTAACATCATTGTTTTTAAAGCACTTTTTTCCGGTTATTCAGGTGATTTGAAGAACTTTATGAATTCTAAAGTGAGTAAAACAAGGAGACTATGTCAAGTATATAATTTCATTTAAGTTATATAATTTCTATTTCTATACCCCAAGCTATTTTATTTTATTTTGATTTCTTTCTTTCTTTCTTTCTTTCTTTCTTTCTTTCTTTCTTTCTTTCTTTCTTTCTTTCTTTCTTTCTTTC
>JAPQRP010000015.1:18217278-18230980 GCA_037367295.1 Apogon hyalosoma | reverse complement strand
GGTTATTCCACCAAATACTGATGTCTGAACTTTTACCAACTTACAACATTAGTGTTGTGTTGTTTAGAAATGAATATGAACTGGTTTTCTTTGCATTATTTGAGGTCTGAAAACACTGCATCTTTTTTGTTATTTTGACCATGTGTTGTGTTCTGTAAATACATGCTGTAAATAATAATATTTTTATTTGGAATTTGGGAGAAATGTTGTTGGTAGTTTAGAGAATGAAACAAAAATGTTCATTTTACTCAAACACATACCTATAAATGGTAAAATCAGAGAAAGTGATTATTTTGCAGTCGTCTCTTATTTTTTTTCCAGCGATGTATTTGCTATAAAAAAGTAACTTTTTCTTCAGTTTTCTTCTGTTTTGATCAGTGAATTAAATATAGGAAAGTACATTATTTACATTGAAAACAGCAAAATACAGGGGATAGTGTTATGATAAATGGTGATAAATCACTTAAAGGTTAAATAAAAAGAAAAAAAAATCCTTTGGGAATTGCCACAAAAGTAGCACTGAGTCTGTGGGTTAAGAAGGATGCAGATAGAAAGAAAATGCTGATCCATAATCTTTGGTGTCATACGATTATTACTCCAGCCACCACCCAAGTGTTGACTACAGTGATGCATAGATTTTTTTTTAGCATCAGTGAATCATTGCCATACATACTGTACATTCCCTTTCATCATATCATAATTAATGTGGTCTGAGAGGACATGAGACTTCTGCATCTACTCCTCATAAGCGTTTTCAGACAGGTAGGGAAGTTAAATATGTGACAAATAGCTGGAATTAATCAGATCAGTGGTCAAACACTGTCTACGTGACTCTATCGCTCTACTCCGTGTTTTATCAGAGAGGCTTGGAAAACTGACTGCACTTTTCCATAATCACACGAAACAAAATCTACTTATCTATATTTACATTTCATTTTTCTACTTAACAAGGCTAAATATTACCCTTCATATCAGCTCCTGCAGCTTTCACCCACGTCGTCAGTGTCTAAGGACATCTCTGTGGTTCCCTGCACGTCAAAGGGAGACGCCAACAGACTTTACAGGACTTTCACATCTTCTATTTTTAACCCATAAAGACCCAAACAGCTACTGGCAACCAAAATCATCTACCAGTGCAAAATGTTTAATAACTTCTGAGCCACTACTTCTATCGATACATGTAAATAATTGGTGTAAAATGCAGTTTGTCATTCACCAGTAAAACCCATGGAGCTGGATCAATGACAGTGGATGCAGACACTTGGTTTATGTTCAGTTATTGATATATTTGCTGATAAAGTCATTTTTTCTTCAGTTTTCTCTATTTCTGACATAATAACCATCAACTTTAATCTGAGCTTTTATGAAATCTACATGATCAGTGAATTGAATATAGGAAAATATCAGATTTTTTCTTTAAAAAAAATGTAAAATACAGAGGATGATATTATTATAAATGGTGATAAAACATTTAACCCATGAAGACCCAAACATCCACCAAAATTGTTTGCTGATCTAAACTGTTTAATACCTGTTGATCCATTAACCTTATTAATGCATGTAAATAATTGGTGTAAAATACAGTTTGTCATGTTTCCATGGTCATCAGATATGACCCATTTGGACGTTCAGAGGCTCCGTAGTGAATGGTGAAACATCGTCATCTTCTACAACATCAATTCACCAGTAAAACAAATTTTTATCTATTTATTTATTTAAAAGGATAGTGCATATTGATGTACATATAAATGTAAATATGCAAGCATTAGCCTAAGGCTACCTTCCATCTGCAGTCCCTGGCGGGCCAGAAGAAATAACATTATAATGGCAAAAATGATAAATAACAAATACAAAAAATTAAGAAATTAACAACACAATAGAAGAACTGGACAGACAAATGGAGTTTGACAAAGGACAATGGGTGGAGACACATTTTATGTACAGTTAATGATACATTTTGCAGAAGAAACAATTTTTTTTCTTCAGATTTCTCTGTTTTGGATATAATAACCATCAACATTAATCTGAGCCTTGACAAACATATACATAATCAGTACATTATAATATTGGAAAATACCTGATTTTCACTTAAAAATGCTAAACACAGAGCATAATATTAGAGTAAATGGTGATAAATCACTTGAGAAATGTTTATTTGGGAACTGCCACAAACCCGCACTGGGTCTTTATTGTTTATGAAAGGTTAAATTGTTTTTGCCACAAAAGTAGAAGTGGGCCTTTATGGGTTAAACTGAACATGTTTTTTTTATTGACAGACAGCTGAACTACAGTCCTGGTTAATAGGTTACAAGACAATCACGTGACTCTATTTTGTAAATATTTGATATAGTTTATCATTTTAGTTTAGCAGTAAACTAGTGCTTAGCATTAGCTCACCCATGGCCACTCACAGATGATACAAATACGATTATTTCTGGCTCCAAACCCTAACCCAACATTGCGCTGGACAACATGCAAATTCCTGGCTTTAAAATGACATTCAATGAGGGACAAAAACTATGAAATAAAGTACTGTGAATGTGTAATGTGTTCTATGATGGCTGCAGTAAAACGCCTTATTCTGTTGCATCAGTCTCTTATATCTTCATGATGTTTTACTTTGATATAAGATGTCTTTGGCAGGTCAGCCCGCATGTTAGACATGATTGAAATATGAGAGTGATTTCAATGACAAACACAGCGTGCATCTAAATAAAGACTTGAAGAGCAGATGGATCATTTTACTGTGACTCATTGCCTTGAACAGATGCCTCATACAGTGCATCAAAGCAAAGCTCAGCCAACGTGAAACTGACAGGAAGAACTGGAAAACAAAAAGAAAACCCACGATCAAAGATGCTCTGATTACAGGCTGAACATACAATTAGAAGTGGAGAACTAATGGAGATAATCATGTCATAATAAATTTATAGAACAATACAAACTGAAAAGAAATAGAACAAATACATATAATGACAGTAAAGACATTCATCAGTATTCAGTGTCAGTATTCATACAATATTTTGGACCATGTTGTAGTAAAAATGTGGTAAATTTCATCTCATTTTACTAAACAACACAGATAATTCACATCTTTATGTTATAAAAAAGCAAAGTCCCTCCCCTTTCACTGTGGCCCATCTGATCTTATTTCAGAAAAAAATGAACATGATCTGTGAACAAAGATAAATAATATATTGGTTAATGTCAAGTTACAAAAGTCATGGTTTATGACAAAAAGAGTTAAGAAAAAACGTTGGGGGTGAAATTCACTACAGTCTGATCATCTTCTTCTTTTTCTATTTATGTGTTTTCATATTCTGATACTTCAGTTTTACAACAAACTGTGATTTACTTGAACCATAAACTTATCTTATAAATGACAACTGATAATATTTTTTTGAAAGGGCAGGACCTCACCTCTGTATTTTGATTTTCTTTTTATAATCAGCGCTGAAAAAATGTTGTATAGGCTCAGTTTGTTTCTCTAACACAGAAGCAGGTCAGTGAGTCCTTAATTAAATCACCCAATCATTCTCTTCTTTCTAGAGAATTTTGACACCTACAACTAAACCGTCGTAAAACCTTAAATAGTTAATTTTCCATTGTATTTTATTTTATTTTTTCAGATGAACTGTGTTATTTTTGAGTCCAGATTGTGGATTGACAACTAATCTCCATTTTTCACTTTTTATGGAATAACCTTCATAAACTCTACGTGGATTCTCATATATTACTACTTTTCATTTGTCTTTGTGTTTCTCTGTGATCGATGCTTTCATTTTGCATTCCTTAGGTAATATTCTATAGGAACATGACATTAGCCTTAATGGGATTTGGTCTGACAAATGATTAAATCCCATATTATTTTTGCTCTGTTCTTATGGGGTATCTTGACAGAGACTAATATGAAAAGTCAGGCTATTGACACTTGTCAGTGCAAATGATGAATGTGAAGTTATTATGTTTTTTCAGTGAAAAACTTTTGACATTTTTCATTATTAAACATTTCAGATTTGAAACTGTTCTTCTGAGTTGTTTAAGATCTGCAATGTGGCTTAGCTTGTGACAATCTAATTATACACAACTCTTCTCTTCTGTTTTTATGGCTCTAAACCCAGAGCAGTAAAATCAGTGAGTGGATACAGCAGTCTGACAGTAAGGTCCCTTCTGGTGGTTGCAGTATTTTTAGACGTGTGCACATGCTCCTATCAGGTGTACAGTAAAATGGATTTGACAGTCATCAGATCAGATCTGCTCTGACTGCATCTTCGACTCTCCCAGGTGTGCAGCATGCATTGCAAGGAAATATCAGCTGGATTTTAGCAGTGGGTTTGGAGATGGAAGATTTTTACTCTAGAAAAACCACTTGTATCATATTTGCTACACCAGGTCCTGAGACCTCTATCTAAGCAACAAGATCAATACTTTATTTAAAAATATCAGCAAGGGTCCTGTAGTCCAATGGCATATTTAAAGACATTAATTGACATTTGTTTGACTTTTCAAGGTCATTCAAGGTCAAAGGTCATGGCAACAAATGAAAGCCCATGTGTGACTTCCTGTCTATTGCCAATAGTAATTATATCAATATCTTCAACTGTTTTCATGTTATAGCACATTGAAATTTCTCCCATTATAAACCAAAACTTCATAAAAAAAATTCAAAATTCTTTGAGCAAACTTGGTAGACCTTACCCAAAGATGTTCCACAACAAATATCAAGTCATTCTGATGGAAGATTTTGGAGAAGAAGATTCTTGAAAAATTGTTTACAGATGGACGGACAACAGACGAACAATGGACAGACGCCAACTGATACCAATAGTCCATCGGACTTTCGGGCCATTGGACTAAAAGCCTGTTGTCTATATATCATATATATCATAAACAAAATGATATGGCAAAATCTTTTGCTTAGATTTTGTTTAAAGGTCAAAGAAACATTTCAATTTAAAAAAATGTGAATTTTGTGGCTGGTTTTTGATGGGCCAGTTCACCCCAAATCACCCGTTGAGTTTAAGTTAATGAACAGTGTTAAGTATGAATAAAATAACAGTGCATCTAGATATTCTCCTGCTGCACCTTGTCTGTGGGTTTTGTGCAACACTGAATAACAGCGTTGTGAATACCGTCTGTTTTGTAGGTGATATCTACAGCCTTCAGTGTTTACATCAAAGCAAACAACCATAAAATATCTGGAAAATCAAGATGAAGCCACAGAGCGTTAAAGTGAGTGAAATGGAGAATGTAATTCATGTTCATGCCTCATCTGTGACTATGACTCGACTACACAACAGCATTTACGAAGCGTGTTTGTTAAGCCTGTTTGTTTGTTTGTTTGTAATTTATCACCACATTTAGAAGGACTAAATAAATGCATTTATTCTGATGAATGTGTAATGCATATTCACCCGTCTGAGTCTAAACTAGTGTCCCGCAGGACACTAACCACATCTGTTCTTTTTAAAGGTTTGTTTGCAGCAGGCTCTTAGTTTGGGACATGTACTGTGGCACTTCCTTTAGTCACCCTGTGCACGTAGTGAACACAAATAGAGTCTTGGATACTTGGATATGAAAAATGAATCAGCTTACTTATCACGTATGTATCTCCATTGTCACATTTGATTGCAAACTGTTGTCGGAGCAAATGTTTTCCAGCAACGAGACTCACACTCCCCTTGACTTCTCAATCTTTTATAGCCAAATTTGCATAATTGCATTTTTTCTTGCGCCGCTTAAACCATCAGTGGATTGAGAACTCTCGATTATGACACTTTGATATTTATTCTGCTGCTTTGAATGGCACTAATTGGAAGGTCAGAGACCAGAACAGGATTAGAAGCTCTCTAAACCTTCTCTCATCTTCTCCAGCTATTTATTTCTGACTCATCTCCAGGTCATTTCTTAAATGGCTTCATCATACACGAGGCTGGCCAGGCACTCGCTCACAACCCAATCAGGAGGTTATTCAGCTGAACACAGACACAGAACTGAAGGAATGAAAGAGGATTTTCAGAAGCATGTTCTTCTACATTCTTCTCCCATCCTAAAGACTGTCTGATTTCAAAGGTTTATCATGTTTATATTGATAATCTTGTCCTAACCACTTTGTTTATTCAGAGAATCCATACATTTCATCGACAATCAATCCACAACCGAACTGACTATAGAGTATGAAGACAGTTAAAAAAAAATAATAATAATCCAAAACAGAACTTGCCATTTAAGTATTAAAGTCCTTGAGGTGCTTAATTAAAAAATAAAAGCCTAAAGATATAAGCCGCCTACTCAAACAATTAAAGAAGAAAATAATTCAAATAGACCTTAACAGTGAATATAAATCACAATAACTCAGAACATAAATCATAATAATAACAGTTCATGGTTTTCACTGCTGGATCTGCATAAAAAAAAATATCCAAAGCAGAGTCTCTGTTTGTTAAATAAGTACGTTCATCTGTGGATATATCCAAAAAGCCACATTACTATCTGCCCAACAGCTCCACAACAGCTTTGATAACTTATTCTCCACTTCACCACCTTACACCACCAGCCCCTTCCCCTGTAATTCTCCAAGTGGTTAATTTACCTCTTCATCCTCTGGAGTAAAGTTAATGGAGGATAACTGACTCAAACAGCAGCCTCCATTTGAGCAGCTTGAAGCGGTTTGCCCATTTTATGCTATTTTTGGAGCTGTGGGTTTTCAGACCAGCTCAAAAAACAGCTAAAAGAGCAAACTAAATCTAATACTTTAAAGGTTCAGTGTGTAAGAATTGTACTGGAGTCAGTGTTCTGTTGGGAACAGGTAATTTCATTACATTAGTTAACTCTATGTCTTAGCTAATGGTAGCCTGTGGAGTACAGTACCGCAATAGAGGAACAGAAGGCACTAAGGCACAAAGAAATGAGCATTCTTACAAAAAACAACCTCAAGTCTTCTATAAAAAAACCCCAGCAGGCTGTTGTCACAGCAGGCAGGCAAATGAGTCAGTCATTAATGTAGAAATGGGGTCAGCTACGACCGTTAAATGACCAAATGCCAGCGCAAAAAAAAACTGCTTATGTTTCATTACATTTATAATTTTGTGCAATAATGTGACGCTAAAGAAAGATGATTTTAGAGCTGCAGGCATCATAAAAGGACTTGGATGGACTTGCACTTGTATAGCACTTCTGCTTTTATGGCTCTAAAAGAGTTTTTTCACAGTGTCACATTCACTTAATCATACACAAATTCACACACGTTCACACACCAGTGAAACACACATTTAGGGTTCAGTGTCTTGTTCAAAGACACTCGTGGACAGTCCCAGCGAACCACCCACATTCCAGTGGGATGACCCACTCCTCCATCATATAACTCACAATATGTCACGAAACGCATCAATGATGGTGATCACATGAAAACTGAAGGTGTAAAAAAGAACATTCTGTCAATTCAACTCGACATTTCCTCATTGAGAATCTTCTCATGCCTTCCCACCTTGATGATTATTAAGTAAGATCAAATCAAGATGCAAGGACTTTGCTCAAAAATGTAGCCAGTGTGTAAGTATTGCACAGTTGTAATACCACTGACGGCCACTAGGATCAGGTCCAAGTGGCTCCAGAGAATCCAAGACTTCAACTGCGATTCTCTCTAAAAATACTAAGCATTTTTTCTATGACTAATTCCAGCTTTAATTGTTTTATTCGGACCATCTAATTAAGTGACCTGCCGTCCATCTGTGAACTTTAATCATTTAACTGTTAATAAATTCTCAAGGAAAATAGCGCTGTCACTGTATGTACAATAACTCACTCACTGAGTCAGAATTTCAGAATTTTGGTTTATTTAATCAAATACATTTTTCCCTGACAATCAAGTCAACTGCAGTTATACCACTAATATGACTGCAAAAATATGACTTTACTAATTTTACTGTTTAACCAAATCAGTGAACTAGCACTTACCATTAGCTCACCTCTGACCCCTCTGGCTCATGTATTTTTGCCCCTTTTTCCAAATATGGTCATGTCTAATTCCAAAAAAACAACAGTGACAACCAAATCACAAACTACTTCAAAACGGAATTCTGTAAATCCATGGATGACATCACGGCTCCTCTGTCTATTAATTATATGAAGTCTATGAGTCAAATATTAGTGCAACTCTGCATTTTGAAATATGTGTAAATATTAATGTTATTACCTCTGATCAGAAATATTCAATAATCAGATTCTGACTAACTTCAGTCAGTTCCCAAAGGCCATCCTGAAGCCATTTCATTACACTATTCTGAACTGATTTGTTTTTGTATTGGTTTTGTTTGGATTCACACACCAGTGACACAACATCCTAGTGCACTTTTTATCATTGAACTCGTAGGTTTAAGAGACTTCAGTTCCTCATGGGAAAAGACTGACTTATGAAAATCTTCCAAATATTGACTGTCATTGATATGTTGGTTTGCAATATGTAAAATGTTTGAGACTGTGAATTAATACCGGAATTGGCTTGTGCAATAGATGTATAAAGGAATCTAACATTTATGTAAAACAGTACATACAGTGGTATGCACAGAATTAATGTAAATGAACATTAGTATAAGAGAAATACATCTAAGAGAAATAAATATACAATGAGAAATAATTTAAACTGGATACTTAGCATGTTTAAGAGATCATGTGAGTTGGTGTCATGCATTTTAATAGTGAATAAGAAATAAATGTGAATGACAGAATCCACAAAGTGGGATAAGTGGAATAAGGATTTGTCATATTGAGGCTTGATTATGATTTATTCAAGAAAAAACATGTCAAGGAAGTGTAAAGTATGCGCTTCAAGTTTATTATACAGGTATTCCAATTTATCTATTTCTTTGATTTTATTTTTTGTTTTTTTGTCTGTAATTCGGCACCCCTTCCAGCAGATGGCGCCCTAGGAAGCCGCCTGTGTGATTCTAACATTGTATTATTAACATTGGCGTTAACATCAGGGTCATTTTCACAGACTTGAGCTAAACACTGGTGAAAGTTATTCTTGTTTAGTTCCCTTTCTCTCACCCATTCCTCCACTCTATCGTCTCCACTGTCAAGCCGCAGTGAAGCTGGACAGGAAGTGGAGACTCCAGTATTCGTTTTTCCAAATGATGGTTTACGAAGGCATTTTCATTCATCCCTCTTTTTTTCTTAACCATGCTGTGCACTGTCACATCTGATTTGAGTCCACATTGAGTGTGGTCCGAGTACGCGCAGATATCTGTGGACTGTATACGGCTGACACCGGCCGACTCTTTGGGGGTCTGCCCCTAGTGGCCTGACTTATCAGTGCATGGCAAAGTTTTTGGACAGACGGACGGATGGATGACCAACTGATGACAATATCCTGCAGCCAGTGTGGCCGAGGGTAAAAACTCAAACTAACCTTTAAGAGCCTCATATGGTTTTGCAATAAGTGTCTTGTGATTCTCTGTCTACAGAAGTGCTCCTGTCTCACATCCACTCCTGGACATATAGACTCTAATCGCCTCCATCTTAGTTTGTTGCCCAGTTTCCAGATGATGCGGTGAGGGTAATTTGACTCAAAACAGGTAATGTTACACCTTAAAAATCCCAGTGGAAAGACTAAAATCTGCTAAAACTAACATATCACAGAAAAACTTTTAAATTTGTGATAGGTGGTAGACTTAGAGCATTAATAAGACAGTGCAAAGGAATTAGATCGTGAATGTGTGTAGTATGTGTGGACAAAAGACAAATGACAGGAAAATTTACTGAATGCAAGAAACAAACACAAATGTCATGTTAGATGAAAACCATATTGTTACACCTGTGTGTACTGCAAAAACAAACTAAAGCACTTGTATGGTTCAGATCAGTGATTCAGTTCAGGGGTCAAAGGTTAAAGCCAGTGCCAGGTTTTGCCTCTGACATTTTTGGGCCTTTCAACAAACAGCTCAGGCAGGCACGTGATTATACAAAACACTGTGTAAATAGTAAAGCTGCTGATAATGATGACAAAGAGTGACAGAAAATATTTTAACTTTTCTCCAGATGAGCGTGAATCCTAAATATTGAGCCTTTAACTAAGGCCTTATCCCAATTTACCCCTTGGCTTTGGCCCTCCCCCTTAGCACTTGCACTTGGCACTGCCCCTTGAAACAAAGTTGCAAGAGTTAGGGGTTGAAACATTCCCCTATGACATGAGACAACCCTTCAAGACCTGTCACGTCATCAGTAGTCATCGATGCCGCTATAAACAGATGCAGCAACTTTGTTTCTGAAAGGATTCACCCTGCCGTCAGCAGCTGTAACCATCTGTTACATGGGCTTTGGGCATCTTTTTGCAGCTATCAACAGTAACCCTCAGAAATGTATAACACACTGAAACGGTATTAAACGGCTGATGAAATGATTAAGTTGTTGTTGAAGAAAATACGTACATTTGTGTGTTTATTTCATTACACTGTTGCACTTTTTTGCTGTGTTTACCACCATCTTGCTGATGATTTGAACAGAATTATAGGAGATTTCTCATACCCCTCCATTTGTTGTGTGGTCCTGAAAAATCTCCCCCTTAGCCCTTTCCTGTCTGACTCATCGAGAATCGGGACACCCCTACCCCTTCACGTGAACCCTCAAAATGGAGGGGAAGGGGTAAGGGGAAGGGCCACAGGGTGAACTGGGATTGGCCTAAAACTATATTTATATGTCCTACATATTGTACTGATTTGTTCCATTTGAAGTGATGATAAACAGGCATAGACTTAAGACATCCTCCTTTTGCAGTAAAGAAACTCTTGAAAATAAAGGTAAAATGCCTTTGGTGTTTAAATTTACCTCCTGTTCTGTGGGCACCGAGATAATGCAACCATTCTCCCTGTGCCAAAATGAAAAAAACATGCAGCATTCGAGTGCAGGACAGACTGCTTTTGTGGCAAGAAATGACAAAGATTCTGTGAGGTTCCCAGTGTCATGCAGATATATCATCACTGCTGCAGGAGGAAAGAAAGTAATGGTTAACACGTGCATCTGCTGATAATATAGGAAGCTGCATTACATCAACTATATCCGTCTTCATTTGTGGATGAATGTGATGGATCCTGGACAAATCCTAAAATACAAGCACAGTGGAGATGAAGGAGGTGAAAGAAGACAGGCCTCTTTTTCTGTTTTTTTCAGTTTTTTTTTTTTACTGCCTCAGTTCCACATTACATCAACAAGCTATCACTGTCTCCGTCCAATTATTTTGGAAGAACATTTTCCCTTTCTCTCAACCTTCATTTTATTCCAGAGATCTCTAATTAGCTGGCGTATTTTCTAAGTCACTGTCTGCAGGAGAAGAGTTATACGTCCGACCAGAGTAATGGAGGTGCCAGAACATTAAACTCTAACTGGTTTCTTGACAAATCTTTAATACAGGCTGATCTCACCTGAAGGATTGTGCTGAAAACTTCTAGATGTATAGTGTCAGTAGCTCTGCAGGCCCCTGTACTGGATATATGAGCACTCAGAGACAGAAAGGAGGAGGATTACACCTTCAGTTTAACCTGACAGCTGGATGACATATTAGACTTCACCCGAAACCTGAGGGAAACCCAACAAATGATTTCAGTTTCCAACGTGAATGAAGAAAAACACATCAACGACTCAGCTGCGAGCAGATAATAGCTTTATTTCTTCAGATGTTTGCTTTTGCACTTGCTGTGGATAGTGTTGCTGTTTGGCAGTGAATGAAGCATCGCACCATTACCCGCTTTCCATGTCTTTCATAACACTATTTTCAAAAGGGAATGCAGACATATCACCACAAGGCGTCTGTACTGGGTTTCATTATGCTACAGTCCAGTACTTCTATGGGCAAAGAGCACTTTAAGATACATAGAATAAGACTGGCCTTTCAAAGCACTGTTCTAAGTGTTTTATTTGAAATGTAGTAATAAAAACAAGGTAAGATTAGGTTATTTTAGAAATGTTTGTGAGGGTTATGTTTATGTTTGTGGCATCAGTGTTTATTTTAAAGGTTCAATATGTAAGTGATCGGCCATGACATTATAACCACTGACAGCCATAGTGGGATTAATGCTGATGATCTCATTCCAATGGGACCTCATTCCAATGTCAGTGGGTTATATTTGTATATCAGGCAGCAAGTGAACATGTAACCCTCAAAGTTTTTGTGTTAGAAACAGCAAAATGGACAGTAGTAGAGATCTGAGCATCTTTGACAACGGAGAAATAGTGATGGTCAAATCACTGGGTCAGAGCAGTTCCAGATCTTCTTGTTCATACCATTTGTTGTCAGTAGGCCTATTGCTTAGTGGCCCAGAGGAACAGAGCAGAGCTGAGGCAAAATGTCCAGGTGCAGACCACAGCGTTCTTTATTCATTTTCACCAAAATGCAGGAAAAATATTTACAAAAGAGACAGGAAAGAATTGAAAATATACTAACTGTGCAAAAGCATTGTCGGAGTCCAGTACAGGCAGCACACACTCACAACAGAGAAGAGCAGCCTTTTACAGGCTGGCCTATCCCATGCTGAAGTCACAGGTACGTTTACCTTCCCCACCAATTAATTATTTAAAGAAAAACATTTCCAGACAATTCTGCTATTAACCACATTAACAAACAGTGCACAATTCTAAAATATCCATAAGATTTAGTAGACCCTTTGAATTAAAACACCCATGCTATTCTTGCCCCAGTGGTCCCTCCTGGAACCTTCTTACAGGGGCTCCAGCACCCTGGGGACACACTTTGCTTGAACACCTGGGACCAAACAAAAAGACAAAGGTAAGTTAATTTCCCACACAATACCCCACAATACCTCTTCAATTTTACATATCCTTTTCTTCCGTTTTCAGGACCACATCACCATCAAAAGTGACACAACAAAAAATAAACATTTTAAAACCTAATGTGCATGTCTCTTTAATTCAGTAATGGACTTGCTTCATTACAATACCCTGACGTAAAGAGAATCTACCTAAAGTATGTAAAGAACAACAACCACATCTCAACCATTCTAGTATCTATGGAAACAGAATATTATTACCACCTTTCTAATATTGTGTAGGTTCCCCTTTTCCCACAAAACCAGCTCTGACCCGAGGCCTAGACTTCACCAGACCACTAAATGTGGTATCTGGACCAAGCTGTTAGCAGCAGATCCCTGAAGTCCTGGAAGTAGAGAGGATAGTAGAGTCCTCCATGGATCGGATTTATTTATCCAACACCTCCCACAAATGATCAATTGACCTGAGATTGGGATGTCCTCTCATAGTCCATGACCATTGCAGGACCAGGAACACCCAACAAGACCTCCAGTTGTAGAGATGCTCTGACCCCAGTCATCACCTTTACAATATGGACCTGGTCAAAGTCACTCAGGTCCTTATGTTCCTCATTTTGCTGCTTCCAACACATCAGCTTCAATGACTAAATGTTCACTTGCTGTGTAATATCATCCAACCCAGTGAAAGTTACCATTGTTACCATACCAACATCAGTATTATTACCACTGCTCCTGTCAGTCCTCAGAATGTTATGGCTGATCGGTGTACATAAGTCGACAAAACTAGCTGTCGGAAGTGATGGCTAGGGGTATATCCCTGAACGCACACAATCCTTAACCAGACGACTATGATGTCATGACATGAGGCATCCCCAGGTCATGACCTTTCATTTGCACTTGATTTGAAGTCAATCAGACAAATA
>JAPQRP010000015.1:18179990-18198842 GCA_037367295.1 Apogon hyalosoma | reverse complement strand
GGAGATAGAGACTTAGTTACTATTATTGACAGATAGGAAACCTGGCATGGGCTTCAAAATGGTGTCACAACCTTTGACCTTGAGTGACCTTGAAAAGTCAAACCCATAGTCTCACATTTTGAGAGGAATATGTCCATTAAGAGCTAAAACATTTGTGAGGGGCGGGGTTTGTTGTGCCTGCCACCACTTCTTCTTCTTATTATTATTATATCTGGACCAACCGTAAAGCATAATCTTCTACCTTTATTTGTAGCTGTGAGTTTTTTCATTTCTTCACAAATTTCTAACTCAAGCTAAACCAAAGCATAATTGAAAATGTAATAATAATAATAATAATGATAATAATGATTGTTACTATTATCATCATAATTATTATTATTGTAACACTTCAGCTGCAACAATTTCGGTTAAAAAAAATACAACTTTCCAAATCTGTCTTACTTCCTATTTTCAAACAGTGGAAGTTGAGGCACTTTCTTAAAAAATAAATGCCTAATGTGCATTATAAAATGTATTCCTAGCTTCGAAACAAGGCGCAAAAGAGGGATGATAAGTTCATGACTGAAAAGGCACCTGCCAATTGTCCATGATGCAGGGCTTAACTCCGCCCACTCTCCTATACTGTCACTGAAGTTAAGTCAACAAAATGTATTAAGTTAGACAAGGATTTTCAAGTAAAGGATTCGAGACACTTTTGTATTTTCTCAACAAGTAGTCAGTTGTTCGAACACAGAATGTTAGCAAAATTCTGTTTTAGAGTGTATATACTGTTTTTTTACTTGACTGTCTGCCTCATCCACCCCTAAATACAGATGCTTTTTTCTTTATTACTGTTTAAATCATTTGTGCTGCCTGAACTGTAGTTGTGACAGATGTGAAATTAAGTTCTAACCACCAACAGATGTTATTTTTAGTGTAGAAGGTTGACTTTAAAAGGCTTAGAGCTATTTTAAGCGCTCTAGGTTTTGTGTGGTATAAAAAAAAAAAAATCCCTGCATGAGGATGTTCTTTAAATAACCTTATCAAAGTAACAACTGTCTTTTTTTGTTTGTTTTTTTTACTTCCAGTCTGACTGTGAGGAGTGAGGATGAGACAATTCAGAGGTCCACTTTTGAGCGCAGGACAGAGGGAACCAATAATTGTGAAGAAAGGTACAATAACAGTTAAAACTGCCAATAATACCTGTGGTAACTGAACACAGAAGCAGTGCATTTAATAAAGCCTATAATTTATTTTGCTTTTTGGCCATTTTAGCCTCAAGCCCACTCTGGAAGACGCACGCTCCTGGTCAATGTCGTTCGAGAAGGTGATGAAAAGCGCGGCGGGACGTGGCTGCTTCAGGCAGTTTCTGCGGACGGAGTTCAGTGAGGAGAACATGATGTTCTGGCTCGCTTGTGAGGAGCTGAAAAAGGAGACCAACAAGACTGTGGTGGAGGAAAAAGTTCGTCAAATATATGAAGACTTCATCTCAATCCTTTCCCCAAAAGAGGTACCGAACCCACTGGGAAATTAATGATCCACTGATGCTGTTGTCATATTTAGGGTTCAGTTATTATGGTATTCATCTGGTTTGAATTGGACTAATGCTGCCCTCATGTGCTATTGGGAACATGATCCTTTCCACCTGTGAATTCAAAATTACTAATGCGTTGTGTTCAAGTGCTTTTGTTGTCATAGCCAAATGAACTAGAAAAGCACTCAGAGATTGCAGACCTCCTTCAAGGCAGATCAGACCCCCCAACCCCCCGATCACCACCAAAATGTAATCATTTGTTCCTTGTGCCAGTATCAACATTTCCTGAAAATTTCATCAAAATCCGTCCATAACTTTTTGAGTTATCTTGCTAACAAACAGATAAACCCAGGTGAAAACAGAACCTCCGCTGTCCTTGGCAGAGGTAAACCTAGCCAACAATCTAAATCAAAATTTATCATGACCTACCACTAGGGTACAACAGTTTTGGACGTATTAATTAATCTACTACAGCATTTTTCTTTCATTCATTCATTCATTCATTCATTCATTCATTTTCAGAACTTTATCCTCGAGATTGTCCCAGGGCCTGTCCCAGGGTCACTGAGCCTGTTTACATGCGCATCGATACTCCAATCATTATCCGATTTCTGGAGTTATCAGATTATTCAAGTGACCATGTAAACAGGATAATCTGATGTGTTTTATCAGATAACAGCAGTAATCTGATTATGAGAAATCAGATTAACACACCTGGATTTCTCCCCAATACTCCGATGTCTTCCTGCGTGTATACAGGTTAATCAGATTTATTTGGTTCTTTTCCGTCCATGCATGTGTAAGCACAATTAAAATCACAGAGAACAGAAGACACGTAGTCAAATGTGAGCGGAAGTTTGAGTCTTCCATCACTATGCACTTGTCTGTAGTCCAAAAGAAAACCGATAATGGACTGGAGCATCCAAACCAGGGTTTTCTGATTATCATATTTCACAGTTAGATCTGACTATTATAGTTATCTGATTACTTCCAGATATCTGACTTTTATGGTCATGTAAAGAGGCTCATTGTCATATAGAGACCAACAACCAATCACTTTCACATTCACACCGATGGGCAATTTAGTGTAACTACTTAATATATTAATACGTGTCTTTGGAGGCCAGACAGAACCTATACACACAGGGAGAACATGCAAAACTCCACTTTTTTTTTTTTTTGCAAATTGTGTCTACTAAATGTGCAAAATCATCAGCTAACAGCAGCAGAATGTTAATAAAAACAGTAGTTATCATTCGTGATTAATCCCTCGTAGCTCTCTGCCATGTTGAAAGGTCAAAGGTTATTTTCATCTGTGCAACTTGTATCAAAATTCTCAGTAGAAAATATACAATGGCATTCCTGTGCAGTTTTCAAGTCTGTAGGTAGTATTTACCATAATTCCCATAGCACATGAAAGAAGCATAGAGGTCCTCTTAACATGAGAAACTATCCAACTGTAGTTTTAAAATGACATATTTATGATCAGCATCTAATTCTATTTTCAGCTACTTCACATACAGTGCTTACATTTGATTTTTCTGACGATCTCCTCCAGGTTAGTCTGGATTCACGCGTTCGAGAGGTGATCAACCGCAACATGCTGGAGCCGACCTCGCACACATTCGACGACGCTCAGCAGCAGATCTACACGCTGATGCAGAGGGACTCGTACCCACGCTTCATAAACTCTACGGCGTACACAGATCTGATGAAGAGTCTGGAGGAGCCTCCCCCCGAGCCATAGACTCTCACACTGCCACACACTCTTTTAGCTTTCACAATGGCGCATGCGTCCCACCCGAAGGAGTTTTGTGTTCCTGTTGGAGTCCTGCTATTTAGAGAAAGACAGACAGGAAAATGAACACTACTTAAAACTGGTCTTTATCCAGCTGTAACTGCTGTTTATTTACCCATGATTAGCTTACCAAAATCCTTGGCGCAAACAAGAACAAATGCTTGGTCCAGCATCAGTTACTTGTTCGATAACATATCTATATTTTTATATATTCCCTAGCGCTTGACATTGCACTTTTCTACCTTGTTTAATAAGGGAAAGCATGTATCTGTGAGCACTGCATTTGTATTTAGGTATATTGTGAGCCTTAATGCATATCCAGTTCTTGTAGAAACTAGTAGGTTTTCATTTAATAGTAACTTAAGAAGAAGGAAAGTGCCTTGGAATAAGATCTTCTACACTAGCACCTTTGGTCAAACACGAATGGTGCGACAATGACTTCATATGTTGGTGCTTTCAGCTCTTCTCAAAGATACGTTTTTACAACTCGATGAGCTGATTCCCGAAAAATAGATCTTGTCTGTGCATTTCAATACTGTGATATTAGTCATATTCTATTTCATTTAAGCAAGACAGGGAGAAATAAACTGAATACATGACCATGACCACTGATATATTTGTGTATTTAAGAAAAAAGGGATTTATGTGAACTAGCTATTTGAATTCTCACAAATTAAATAAAGCACAATCGTATGTTGTTTTTGCTCTTATGTGTCGTGAACATTCTCACATTGCATATTAAGCAGCATGGGTAGTATACTTTCAGTGTAATATCAGAGTATGTGCTTTGTCTGCAAATGCTTTATGGTGAATTTTGTTTAAAGGCATACATGTCACAGATCAGGGTTGCCAAATCTATAGTGCTTTACATTAATTGCTCGTCTTTAAGATGTTAAAAATACTCAAAAATGTTCTTTCACTTTTCTAAAAGCCAGAGCTGATGCTTATTTTATGCAACAACAAACCCCCAACCAAATAAGTTCCTACTTGGAATAATTTAAGCAACGCAAAACAGCAGATCTTAAAATCAGAGAAGCATAATTCAACATAATTGCTTGATAATGGTCTTATCTAATTCAGTTTAACTTCTAAATCCTAAAACACAGTCTACATTAATTTAAAAAAAAAAAAAAAAAACATTAAACAACAGGCCATTTATTATGAGATAAAAGGTATTAACCAAATAGTATAGCCCTAGTTTTTCCGATACATACGTTTCCTGCAGAAAATGGCTTCTTAATGGCAAATACAATCAAGCAACTAATGTTACTCTACTGTGACGCTGAGGATCGTGTGTGGCTCCAGGTCAGGATGCAGCATCGTTTCAGTCCCGTCTGTCCCGGGCTCAACGTGTAGCCCCATGTTCGGTCTGGCTCTATGAGTAGCAGCGTGGTTTTATTGTCAAGTAAGTCAGTGTTTCCTCAAGTCCGCAGAGTCTCGCTGGAGTCACGCCTGAAGGACTCTGGTGATGCCGTGCAGGTGTGTGCAGCCATTTCCCAGTTCATTCGTCGCCGAGGGCAGGAAGCTGCTTCTCGATGAATCGCTTGATGTCCACCATTTCCTGCAGTCACAAAATAAAAAAAATAAAAAATCTCTGATACAGAACAACGACAATAACAATTTATCAACAGTCAAATCGGACTTGATCCACCACTGACTTCTGGACAGGCGCTGTGAGGTAGACCCCGGTATGACTTGAAGGTGACGTTGGCTGGATTAATGAGGCCTTTCAGCTTCTCTGAGGTCTGGCTGCCAAATACAAAGGGGACTAGGGGGTCTGAATCCCCATGGCATTGGAGCACATGCATGTCCTTGTTTGCGCTGTTTGCAGCAGCCTGAGAATAGAAGAGATTAGGATTATTCTTATTATCAGATTATGACTTAGTTCAAATACTTCACCACAGTGAGTATGTGAAGGAGGAGTAGACTGGGCATTTTTGCATTTAATCATTAACATAGTTCCAATATAAAAACTGCAAACCTAAAGGAGTCTGTAGGTGAGCCTGATTGATTTCCATCCCAGAGAATAATGTAATTTATGACATATATAAGCTTATATACGCCACAAGTTATGATTATACTTTGGCATATACTTAAATCACCTGGACATATGAGAACACACAGTATATAATATCCATAAGCACAACATAAAATAACCAGAATAATTACCAAAAATACACTGTATAAGTGATAGACATATGGTTTATATGTGAAATTGTTACAATTTTCATATGCTGTTTCAGAGCTGCACAATTAATGGAAATGAGTCACAATCTGCACTATTATATAATCGCTAAAGGCTGCAATCGGAATTAAGTGCAAAAAGTGCATGTGTAGAGATGATAACCTATTGTACATATATATAACCTATACCGGTTTATGCAGTGCAGTATATGTAGTGTATAGTCACATGATTCTCAAATGTGTAGAAGAGGGCACATGGATGTCACAGAGGTTAAAAAAAATAAATAAATAAACAAGTGAAAAAGTTGCAAATACCCCGCCTGGTCACCCCTCCTGCTCACTGACACCCTACCTATGCAGAGAGTCTTAACTTTCAATATTTAAAAAAAAAAAAAAAAAAAAAAAAAGCAAAATTGAGAGAAAGACACCTGTAAAGAACGTGTGTGAAATTTGAAAAGAATCAGCTGAATAATGTTTGAGAAATCGTTTGGACACATTTTCTAAGTTGAAATGTTCTAAAATTTGTAAAAACAAAAAAAATCCCAAAATTGAAATTCACCCATCAAACTTTACACTGCACCTCTCCTAGTGGTAAAGAATAAGTGTGTCAAATGGCAAAAGACTCAGGTGAACAGTGTCCAAGAAATCGGTTGGACAAAAACCGTGGACAGATGGACGGGCGGATAAAAGGCGGACAGAATTCCTGGTATATCTGTATATTATACAGATATACCAGACTTGTATAGTGTATGACGATATTTTGGATTTTGTGACACTGAAAAAAAAAGTCACTGGATAACTTTTGGTGCAATCCTTTTATCTTTCACACACAGTAGTCCAGTAGATGCACCTATATAACATTTGCATACGGGTCTCTACCTGAGGGAAGGACTTGCGGAGAGGAAGCCAACAGCTAAGAGCAACCACTCCAGCGAGCTTCTGCTGGGTTGTCAGAGCTGTGTAGAGGGACAACGCTCCACCCTGGAAAAAACAAACCAAAGATTAGGAAAACACATGAATGTGAACAGAGTCAAATAATAAAAACAGTTTGACTAGAGGTAGCCATTTTCAGGAATTTTACCAAATGTTTTAATCAGATTTTGATATTTGGTATGGTGGTGTGCTCTTTACAGTATGACCATTTTTTTTAGAGTTAGTGCATTACTATACTTACAGACTGACAATAGATTATACAGTAACCCCTTTAATTAGACATGTGCCAAAACATAGCCCCGGTAAACCCAAGAGTTTGTTTCCTTACTCCAAACTACCGAACAAAGAAACTGTAACATACCTATTACTTCTTTTTCCTCAAAGTGTACTATTATAAAAGGTCTTTTGAAACATTTCATTATATATTAATTTCCTAAGGGAAATATGTAAAGTATGTATCAGAGCATGCAGCTCCAATTTGAACATTTAATTACAGTTCACACACGAACACTGAACCACTGAACTGTAAAAACAGCTGTTATGTAATACACTATGTAATCCTCATACATGCCACACCAACCTGTGAAAATCCACCCAAGAGAATTCTGTGGGAAGGTATGCCGTTCTTCACCTCTTGATCTATCAAGGCCTTAACTGCAAAATGAATCACATAAACTTTGACCTAGAAGTAAACACACTCTTGAGGCATATTTTTACTTATATATGTTCAATATTAAGGAGTAGTTTGTGCACATACTGTTCTCTGATGCTCGTTTAATACCAATCTCATCTTCATCTGACTCTGGGCTCAATCCGTAGATATCAAACCTGGAGGGCAAAAAAAAAAAAAAAGTCAGGATTAATGCCTGTGACTAATCCTCTGTTTATTAAAATGTACCTGCAACTATACTCACCAAGAAGGCATGGACATTCTCATGTTCAAGGACACAGGCATGGTGGGACTGAAATCACAGACAATATGGTTAATGCAAAACTGACAAATGAACACTGTTCTTTGAATTTACTGCAAACTAGAATAGCAGGTAAGATTAGATCATTTCCATTTGGAGCCAATCAAGTGCCGTTATGTTTGGTAATATGACATTGCCAGGACTTGCAGACACGCTTGTGTTCACTGCACAGCTGCTGTCAATACTTACGCATGTGGACAGATGTATTTCACATGTGGTATCCTGATGCCTGCAAAAGCCTCAGCCCAGCTGTGCCTGTCACAAAGTTACACCATTTTTACCACTTTAAAATGTTCAATATGATTTACTTTCGTTACAAACTGCACTATTATTATTGTACTGTAATAAAAAGACTGATTGATTTCACATACCCAGTATCACCAAGGCCATGCAGAAATATTACCTGTACAAAAGGAAAGGACATAAATGAATAACACATGGCGGAATGTGCAGCTGTGGGGGTATCACTGGGGATCCGCAGGTGTTTCTACCGGACATGAAGTAGCGTTACATGTCTATTCACAGTGTTTGTGTGGCTAACTCACCGCTGCAGTGGCTTTCCGGGCAGCAGGCACAATGGCAGGTAAAGGCGCTGACATGTTATTGCCGCACATACAGCGCTGAGGCAGCTGATATGCAGGGAGAAGTTAGCTACTGTTAGCTAATAACGATATCTCCTATTGTCAATCTGTGTCGATCGTGCTGCGACTCTGCTTGTCATATAAGAAACACCCGAAGGACAAGTACAGACCGCAGATGGAAGTCAAAGTCCTACCGCCTTGTTCTAACGCTGGTTGAAGTGGATTTCTCTTTGGAAGTTAAATTTTGTGGGAAAAAAAATAGACGGACAAGATCACACTAACAACTTGCCAGTTGCACCAACACGTTAAATTGCCCCGCCCCCTCCCTAACATGATTGGTCATTATTAGAGGCGCTTTGTAAATGCAAAATAGTCATTGGCTGTTAGTAATGTCAATAATCGCTGCTTTAATCAGTTAAATCCTGAACAATGAAAGCAAATCACCCCCTGGGGTATTTTAAGTTAAAAAATGTAATATTATTGTGTACCAATATGTTATATAAAATTAAATACAATGCAAGAATTTAGCAACAAAATATTTTTTTCACCTTTGACACAAGATATTGGCAGTCTTTTTTGTATTTCCTGTGGTCTATTCTTACTTTTTTAGTAGCCATATTTCAGTGGACTAATATACAATGGTATCAGGAAATAAAATATTCAATTTACACAAAATATTGTAAAAGACGAATGGCTTATGAAGCGCATTTGTACTTTTATGCTGAAAACCTGCACCATTTAGAGAAGAAGTACTTCCGCTGACCCCTGTCACGTGATCTCCTTGTCCTTGGTTTGACTAACTTTGACATGTGAGCTGCATAATCATGTCTTTCCCCAAAAAACCCGGCGGTAAAGCTATAGATGTTTTGCAAAATCTACCCCGTATAACTCTGGCAAACCTACGGCCGGAGCCAGGATCCAAGAAACCGGTACGTTGTAATGTTTTGATGTAATCTGTATCGTAGCTAAAACAGTACATTGAGGCTAGCACGGTCCGTGTTAGCCAGTGGAAACATCTTCCAGCGTCTGCCAAGTAAAATATATGATGCAGTAACTGTCTGGACCACAACATGTTGAACATCCCTGTATTTTAGGAAAAACGACGGGGCAGAGGACAGCACGGTGGAAACAGAAGCGGACGGGGACATAAGGGACAACGACAGAGAGGAAACCGGCCCCGACTGGGGTTTGTGGGGGGCTCCACTCCGTTTTATTTAGCTATTCCAAAATATGGCTACAATGAAGGACACAGGTAACAATTCCAGACTCTACTGCACACCTGAAATGAACCAGTGCATGTTTTGTATCATCTGTCATTGCACACACAAGTTACAGAATAGATGCACCAAAGGATGATGAACTAAATCAGGTAAACAATCTGTTTTATTCTCTTACCCATTTGTGTGTGTGCTCCTCCTCAGCTGTCGTCCTCAGTACCAGCCTCTGTCATTGAAACGCCTGCAATACCTCATTGATCTGGGACGGGTCGACCCAACTCAGCCCATCGACCTCACCCAGCTTGTCAACGCCAGAGGGGTGACAGTGCAGCCTCTGAAGAGGGACTATGGAGTCCAGCTTGTTGATGAGGTATAGCATGTTGCAGACCAAACAATGAGTCAAAATATGCTTCAGTGTCTTATAGATTCTAAAATATTTCACCTTCCTCCAGTAGGGCTGCGACTAATTGTTATTGTGGCAATTTTCATGACTGGTTCATAGAAGGTGTGAGTCATGAGGTTGTTTTACTTTTTTTTTCTAAAAGTTTCCTATAACTAATTATTAAATTGTAAAAGTAACAGTAGTTGAATCTAATCAATGGAATCATAAGATTAGCTGTTGCAGCTGTACTCCCTATCTACCACTTTTTCTCTGTTTAAAATGCAGTGTAGTAAAATTTGAAATAAAGACCTTTGTGGATGTGTGATTACTAAATATAGGTGTCCGTGATGACTGGTAAAAAAGAAAAGTGGGTGTAGAAAAGGAAGAGACAATATAGCCAGAGATTTTAAAAACTACAGGATGTTTGATTCATTAGTGTTATAGATAGAAAAGAGAAGGATGAAAAACTAAAGCACTAACATGATATGGAATAGTATATAAGGAGGTGAAATGATTGTTAAAGCTGATTTGAAAGATGCCGAAGTCCTGATCATGTTGTGCCAGTAGGTGGCACCACAAAACCATCACAATGACTAATGTTCTTGACCCTCAGCTCTGCTTGAATTGCACCTCACATCTGTTTGTTCTGTTCCAGGGTGCTGACATTTTTGCTGCAAAAATCAACATTGAAGTGCAGAGAGCTTCTGAAGGAGTCATTGCTGCTATTGAGAGGAACGGGGGGGTCATTACTACCAGTTTCTACGACCCTATAAGCCTCGGTAACTAAGAAGCGATCAGTTAATGGCACTCACCCACTATTAGCATTTAAATGTCACGTTTATAGAAGCAGAGCCTGAAAGATTTCCACTAATTTTTGCAGGTATTCTCATCAAGCCCGTCCCGTTCTTCATGCGAGGGCAGCCTATTCCACGACGAATGTTACCAGGGGAGGATATGGTCCCATATTACACTAACGCTGAAAACAGGGGTTATTTGGCCGACCCGGAGAAAATCCAGCAGGCCCGGCTTGCCCTGGCGCAGAAGTATGGCTATATTTTGCCTGACATTTCAAAGGATGAACTGTATCACATGCTCTCCATGAGGAAGGATGTCCGACAGATCTTCTTTGGCCTCGCTCCAGGGTGGGTCGTCAATATGACAGAGAAGAAGATTCTCAAACCCACAGATGAGAAACTGCTGAAATATTATAGTTCTTAGTAGATTTTTGTGTATTTCTGGGATCTCGTTAAAAGTCTGGGTAGTACCACAAACCTGTGAACACATCTCTCATGGAAAATCTCTCCATTTTATGTAAAACTACAGAAAAATAATTCCATTTGTCTTCTGTTTCAGAGAATAAACTATTACCACACTTTATCTTGATAATTGAATTCAAACACGACACATTTTCTTGTTATAACATATATATTGTAATTTATTCTACATTCACGAGTAATTATTTGGTTTTGTTTCATCCTTGTATCAAATCATAGTTGACCCATGCGGCATGATGGAAGGAACGTGAACTGTAACAGGTGAGGGGGAAATAAGGAAAATAAGATAACTCAAAGAATGAAAACAGGAAACAGATGCCTGGTGATGTGTGTTACTTGTGAAATGGATTGCATAGGCCTAGAAGGGGAGTTTGAAATTAGTCATAGGCAGCTGTATCCTGGTCTGGACATTCAAAAGACCCCTCCTGCCCCCTCCTCTTGGAATACAATCAGAGGCAAACACATACGACTTTGCCCCGTTGTGCTTTAACGACAACGCTGCCATGAAGAAAGGATGCAACACATTTACGATTCATTTAATAAGATACAGTTTAAAGGAGTTTAATTTTAGTCAACAGATTTACAGCATTTTTGACCCATTACATTCACACCATACAACCAAAAACGTGAAATACTTTAAAAGAATTACATATGATTCCCAGACACCTTGTTTTAATCCATTCCTTCTTTTAACACATGGATGAACTTTCTGTTTCTGCCCTCAAAACAACTTTTACTGCCATTTTTTACAGGAAAAGCTTTATTTCCCAAAAACTGACAGGTAAAGTTATTTTTTTAATTGTATAGGGTCACTTATTTCACATATTTATAACAGTGGAAAATAGTTAAAATGCAAGGAACATTGTACTGTGCCATTTTTTGGTACTGAATATAACTGCGTAACTATAAATTATATACAACTGAAAACAAAACTCATACTATCTCATAATATATTAATTACACATCTGATAATATTAGTCACAACCCCCTTGAGTACTAAGTGGCTCAGAAAATTAATGAATGATAGTAGTAGTCAGAAAACTGAAAAGTCATGTTTGCATCTATTCAATCAGAACTTAATGTCAGAAAAACATTGATGGAGTGATGAACAGAGGCCAGACACTGACTCCACAAGCAGAGGAAAACACATCCTCAACCATACTTAACTATGGAAAGGATTGGCTTTTGTATTACAAGGCCCCAAATGGACAAAAGTATTGGGACACATAATCGTGTTTCACTGCTAACAGCACTGGGCTGATGAAATGTTAAAATCTTATATTATGATAAATACTATTGCAATAAATGTTATTCTGTTAATTTTCTTCAAATTTTTAAAAATGTTCTACATTTCTGAAACATTTGTCTGATTTTGACCATAAATAATCATTTAAACCACTAGTAACCATCTGGTTTGTTCAGTTCTCACTCAGGAGTTAAAATCACCTTTTAAAGACATTTATTCATCAGATGATCATTTTTATCATGATATTTCAGATCAGCAGCAATAAAAGGTGTAGATGTGATGTGTCCCAATATTTTTGTCCATACAGTGTATCAGGAAAGACACACCTTTTGTCTTATTTGTTCGTTTTGGTTTCAAAGATTGCTTGAATGTAAAGTTTGTTGTAATTTTACACTTTTACTTTAATGTTGTCATTCCTTTAACGCTGCTCCACTATGGGTCAGCGCTGCCTGAAAATAACATTGGGACAAACAAACTTATGTGAAGAGTTCTTTTTTTAATATGAAATACCATGTGTTTTAGACAAATAAATTCTAATTTTATTAGAAACTCTTTTTTTCCTATGTATTTGCTACCATTTTTTAAATTAATGCATCCTATAGTTGGAAAATGTACTTAAGTTATGTCTGCTTTTCACATCTCATGAGAATAAAAAAACATCACAATAATCTTTTAACTACTAGAGAAATAATACAAATGGTTGAAATGAGAACTTTAGTGGAAATAGATGAACATTTAGCACTGCACAGCAGTTTAGAAGCTCTATCAAAATACAGTCACAGCTTTTCAGTGAATTTCAATACCCATTCCCTCATATTTAAAGTCTCCATTACACTCATGTTTATTTTTTGAAGGCAAAATGGCACATTCACTATAAATAACTTGGTATTTTACGCAGATATTGTCTGAAGGGACGCTGCCATAGAATTTGCGCTGGTATAAAAACACTTTATCAAAGGAAGCATATGTTTGTGTGTGTCTGCAAGACTATGAGCATTGTGTTTCCATACAAAGTCCCCTCTGCCATGTTAGTTATTGGTGGGCAGCTCACCATTATGCAATAGTCAAAAAGTGTCAAGAATAAGCAATCAGTCAGTTTAGTTTAGTAATTATTAAATCAGCTTTTATACATTGCATTTTTAAAATACATTTCTGGCAGTATTTGTAAATGTTATGATTTACTTTTGTATGAAGCAGAGGTTACACTTTGATGACTTCGCTTGTGGTTCTGCGAACGTTTTCCTGAATTTCAAGTATCCAATAAACTACACAAGTAGTGGATACATACACAGCCGGCCCTGCCAGGAAAACCAGCCCAAATCCTTACAGCATAATACTTTAAATAAATCACACCACAGGAAAGAAACAGCACAATCATTGTTTATGGCAGAACTACAGCGCTTATCTTCAAAGCAGCAGATCCTTTTGAATCTGTATCAGGTCTCAGACGAGCAGGAGTGAGCTAAGACATCTCAAAATACATACTTAACCCGACTGTGGGGGTGTAGTTCTGAATCAATGAGGAAACCAAATTAGGCATTTTCTCTAATCACAATCAAGAATCAGCCCTTCACTTTGATTAAAACGATGGCTTAGACTTTATTGGTTAAGTGTTTTATCTCTGTTTCTGCTTCAAATAATCTAATGTCTGAGTAGTTCACACTATTTAATTAAACATTCAGGCATGGCTGCTGCAGCTGACCAGGGCAGATTCTTTTGGTTATCTGCCGCCTTGAATGAGCCGTTTAGGACAGACACAGATATCATGGTGTCTCACAGGTCTTGGTCTAGTTCCAGTTAATAATTAGGGTTAATTACAGCTAAATGCAGGCCTCCTTCTCCTCTGTCTGCCAGAATGAGACATGTGGCAGAAGTCAACCTCCAACACGGGGACAATTTGGGATTAAAAACTGCATACAATGGCTAAGCTTCACCGCATGTACAGTAAAAGATCCGGAAGACTCATCCAATTCAGCAGATAAGACTCTTATCAGTCGTCAGTGCAGAATACAGTCGCTAATTTACAAAGAATAGTACTGTTTTCTGACATGAGGTGAGCTTTGCTTTGTTTGTCTCAGCCTGATGAAGTCTGTGTGGCAAATAAAACAAAACTGGAAAAGAAGATGAAAGATTTTGCTTAAATGGCAGATGAACTGATGGTTTTGTGCTCACAAGTAAGTTTCTGATCAATATGTTTGAATATTTAGAGCGTCATATATTCTTTTTTTTTTTTGTTTGTTTTTCTGTTGCATTGCTAAATTCTTTCCTGCTACTTTTTATTATATTGAATGGAGCAACTGTAACACCCATTAATTTACCCTGTGATTAATAAAGTATTCTGATGATTTTGATTTGTTTGCAAACTAGAGGCTACAACTGGTTCATAAAAGAGCTAAAATAAATTAATTTAACATAATATAAACCAAAAAAACACTATAAATCCTAATGCTTTTGACAGTTAATTATCCTGAATTATTGCTAATCATCTAAATGAAGTCTAAACATGATGAAATATTGGCAAAATTCATGCAAAACAGCAGTTTGACAGTTGAGTGTTCATCGTGCACTACCTATAAGCTGAAGGTAGAGAATGTTTGAAGTCTAGCTGAGCCTGACGTGTGATCTCTGTTCTGAGGTGGGGGCATCATTGTGTTCTGCTAATGAGGCTACATTAAGCCTGTCTACACCAGGGGGCATGTAATCCTCTCAGCTGGCCTGTCGTAGGGCTGGGCAGGGCGCTGTTTACACTGGGAGTGTGGAGGCTAGCACTCAGGACCCCTGGACCTCACTCTACTGTTGCATGTGCTCAAACAAGTGATTAGAATAGGAGCTGGGTCTGGGTCTGGTTGGGGGGTCACAGGCATAGAATGGTGTCTGAGTCCTGACTGAGTATATCTTGATGCTAACCTGCTGGGTCCATACAATATGACACAGTCCCACACCTGAGACAATGGTGTTATATTGCCCTCACACATAAGACAATGCAGCTCTATATGAATGAGCCACTGTGAGGAGAATATGTGGGATGGCACTGAAGTGACTCCAGCAGGGATACAGTGGTTCATCAGTGGAGCCCAGGACACGGGGCCTCTGCTCTGCACTTTTAGAGGTCTCCATTTTGGTGCCAGGACAGGCTTCAAGTCAAACCCTGCACCAAATATTCCACAATAGCAGCAACTGTGAGGAAAAACAGATCAGTTTGTGGAATCTGTATTGGCAAAAAGCTTCATTCCACACCTACAGCATATGCTCATCCATCCCAGCATCTGTCCCAGGTAAAGATGCTCCAGACGTCACCCATATTTAACTCAGACATCATCAAAGACAGCAGGCATCCGTATTAAATCCAGCAGGTCGTCCCTTATAGAGCATGAAAAATCCTCCCAGCTCCTGAGTGCACAGCCTGACCATCACTGACCCAAAGCGAAGGAGGAGAGGAGGGTCCCATATATGAGCTGTGTCCCTACAGTGGGACATTGTGATCAGAACAATCCCCATTCAGACAGCATAGTGCCCATTCAGCTGCTGCACTGTCCTTGTTTGGCTATGATGATACCTACTGTCTCTCACAGATTAGGATCATTAATGGGGTCAGAATAAAGGAGCAGATCCACATTTATGAGTCATGAAATCATCCCAGTCAATTATTGACTAATGGATTAAAATGAGGTGCGAAAGGAATCAGAATGGTTTTAACGTTAGGCTTTGTTTTTCACATATAAACTCCCATATTTTACATCTGAACACTGGTTAATCTTTAACCCATTCAGTCCGCAGAGGAGGATGGTCGAAACTAACATTATTGTATTCACGCTGCGTCCTTCAAACTAATTGATTAAATCCATTAGCGCTTTTCACAGCGCACTGAAGCATGCGTTCCGATTAACATGTCGGATGTGGATTCAGCCACTAATCTGACAACATGTGAGAAAAAGAACCCCCCTTCCCTTTTCTTTCCCTACCCTCCCTCCTCATCACCTTTTCCTCCTTTTTTTTTTTTTTTTAAGTAATAAAACTAAATGCTCTGTATTTCAAAGCATCTATTTCTGCGCTTTGATTGATTTACTGAGTCTTAACGTGATCTCTGCTATCTCCTAAGGTTTATCGATCAAAGGTGAAGATGCCTTGATCACTTCAGTTAATGAATGAATGACACAGTATGGATTTATTGATCATCCTGCCGTTTTGATGAAAATAACAGGTTCATGCTCTGACCTGACTCTGTGAAAGTCTAAACGTATCCATTCATACTTAATCCTTATATAAAACCTCATTATGATACTTGATGGAACTCTTTGTTTATTACAACCACAACACTGCAATCAACCATACATGTGTATTAAAAGCCTGTCAGGTCTCTATTTTAATACACAGTATTTACAATATAAAGAGCCCCCATAAGTGGCTCGTCTGCTGGGACAAAGCAGCGCAGGTGCAGGGGTTCACTGAGGCTGGGTCGTGTATTGCAGATTCATTTTTGCAAATAACCGCGTCATTATAGCATCTATTGTTTAGTAACGCTTGTCGTTAGTGCCAAAGAAAGATATGCATTAAACTATTAGGAAGAAGAAGGGAACACCTGTAATGGCATCCTGTTATTTTAACGCATAGTGTTACTTTTGTGTCAGTTCACAAATGAGTTTTTCTCTCTATTTCACCTTTCTTTAATGATATTTCACCGTGTATTATAATATTACCCTCTGTATTTTGCATGTGTGTGTGTGTGTGAGTGTGTAAATCCTGTATTTTTCCCATATTTAATTCACTGATCAGAGAAAATTCATAGGTTAATGTATCAAAACAGTGGAAAAATTAGGAAAATCGACTTTTTCAACAAAATATATCATTAATTGAACATAAAAACAAGCATCTCCATCCAGTGTCTTTGATCCAGCTCCATGGGTTTTCCTGGTGAGTCAAGGTTGTATAGAAGAGTGTGTTTCCATGTTCACTACAGAGCCTCTGAACGTCCAAATGGGTCATATCTGATGACCGTGAAAATATGACAAACTGCATTTTACACCAATTATTTACATGAATTGGTAGAATTAGTGGATTAACGGTTATTTAACATTTTATGAGTAAATTATTTTGGTCACCTGTTGATGTTGGGGTCTTGATGGGTTAAAGTGGGATCACATGCCTCAGGAGTTTCTGGACAGATGATGATGATGATGATGATGATGATGCAAGGCGTGAATGCGCATGTGTTATTAATTATTTTGTATGATTAGTCCATTCCTGTTCCAGTGAAACCATAGTAATAGTAACGCACGGTCTGTAACAAATCTCTTTAATGCATTTTGGTGTATTTGCAATTTCACAAATATAAAGTATATATAAAAGTGAGTGATATTTACATTATATATTGGTGTTTTAATGGTCCTATCATTACATTATAATTAAATATCACGTCCAGTAATGCATACCATTGTTCAATAAATACGGAAAAAGCACCAAAGACATAAAGTACTGGCTCAAATAAGTGCCACCTTCAGCCATCCTGCGGTAGTTTCTATGAGTCTGCATCTCTGCTGGAGTTTTGACTGACTTCAATACACTTCTGTCTCTTTCATTGCGCCAGTCTTTCCTCTTGGGGACATTAATCTTACTTTTTTTATGTAAAGTGATGATGAAAGTAAAAAGGGTCTATTTTAGTATTTTTTGACGTCCTCAATGTGAGCTCATCAGTCCTCTTTTGTACACTCCTATCAGTTTGGTGTCGGGTAAATATTTGTAATCGTGCAATAAACGCGCCTTGATCATGTTTGTTCCAGTCTTGTAAAATGCACTTTGATAGAGACAGTGGATGGCCGATAAGAGCTGAGAGCCTCAATGTAATTAGTAACCAGCCCTGCCTCCTGGAAACTTTGATGTCCATTTATCAATACCCTGGCTGCCTTTCAACACTTATTGATTAGATTCCATTTCTATCAATAATGGATAACTTTGTGATTTCATTTTACTAATATGTTTTTTACAGGCTAAAGGGAAAGACTTTATTCTGGTTATTCATACAAAAACAGATGGAAAGGAAAGGTTCAGGAGGGAAAAATATTCCTATTATTTAATGGATGTTTATTATCATGAGGTGATCACGAGACATAAAACCTGCAGGATTTAACCCATAAAGACCCAAACATCCACCGATGACCAAAACCATACTGATCTAAACTGTTTAATACCTATTGATCCACTCCTCCTATCAATACATCCAAATAATTGTTATAAAATACAGTTTGTCATCTTTTCATGGTCATCAGATATGAACCATTTGGACGGTCAGAGGCCCTGTAGTTACCATGGAAACACCGTCATCTTCTACAACATTGATTCACCAGTAAAACTCACAGAGTTGGATCAATGACAGTGGATGGACACACTTGGTTTATGTTCAGTTAGTGATAGATTTTACCGAAAAAGTCACTTTTTCTTTAGTTTTTTTCTGTTTTTTATATAACCCTCAATTTTAATCTGACCTTCATTGAACATCTACACGAATCAGTGACTTAATATAAGAATTGATTTGATTTTGACTGAAAAGCGATAAAATGCAGAGGATAATATTATAATAAATGGTCATAAATCACTTAAGAGGAGTAAAATAGAAAGAATAAAAACTTCTTTTGGAACTGCTTCAGAAGTAGTATTGGATCTTTGTGGGTTAATATATAAATTAAATTATTCTTTTTTTTTTTGGATTACTGTGAGAGTTATTTATAGGCTGCCATGTGAAGTTTCTTCGGGTCTTTG
>JAPQRP010000015.1:18149812-18161895 GCA_037367295.1 Apogon hyalosoma | reverse complement strand
AATTATAAACAATATATAATAATAATAATGTAATAATAATAAAAATAATAATAATAATATATAATAAATAAAATCTGTCTTAATGTTGATAGCATGTGCAACGATGCAAAAAAAAAAAAAAAAAAAAATGCAATGAAACTGAAGGTATGAGCCTGTTTTGAAAATGTAATCAGTAGAGATATAGATATTTCTGCCAAAGGTCTAATATACTGTATATTGTGCTCAGGCCTGGTTGTATTGTGGTATTAGCCAATAGCATTTTGACGCTAACTAATATTGGAATTGTTAATGATAATCGTTAACTTAAAAATTATATCAGCAAACACAGCGCAGTACAGAGTCCAACAAACACAAATCCACAGTTGAACTTTGTCAGGAGTGAAAGTAAAAAGATGGAAATATAGTCTGTTCAAATACAACATAAGTACCCAAAGAGCCTAAACACACTTAATAATACCTACTGCAACTATAGACTGTATATCATCACAGAGAGCATGATGTCACCCATTTGTTTAGGAAATGCAGTTTAGTAGACAGTAGTTTGTGATTTGTCAAAATGATGGCATCTTAGAGCCAGAATGACCATATTTGGATAAAAGGGGCGGAGCAATCTTGAGGGTGTCAGAGGTAAAAACTGCTAAGAATTAGTTCAGCGACTTGTGCTGGTAAAACAGTAAACTTCATTAAGCACAGATAAAAATTAAATTAATTAATTAATAAATAAAGTCCTGTTAACCAAAACTACTATGAAACTGTCTGTGAGGGGGGAAAAAATTCAGTCTCTGCATTTTACCGATCAAAATACACAGACAGCATTAGCAATTAGCAATTAGCACTTGCACATAGTACATCTGGAGCAGTAAGCTACCATTGAGGATACTTGGGAACCAACTCCAGATCTTCATCAGCACTATGTTCAGGGGCACTGACAGGAGAATTAACCTCTACACTGCAAAAATCTAAATCTTACTAAGTGTATTTTTTCATTTCTAGTCCAAATATCTCATGGTAAGATTTCTTGAAATAAGATTTTCCAGATCTATTGTCTAAAAATAAGTTCTTATATCTCACTGAAAAGTTACTCTTTGGGTGATTATGTCTTATTTTAAGTGTGATGAGATATTTGGACTAGAAATGAGAAAAACACACTTGGTCAGATTTAGATTTTTACGTGTATGTAGCTGTTTCTAATGGCAGTGGAAAGTGAAGAACCCAGAGAAAACAGGTAAACTCAACACAGAAAGGCTCCAGTCAGACTGAGAATGAAAACTTGTAGCTGTGGGCAACTCTGCCACTTGCATAGTTCACCTGGAAATAACAGGGAATATTCAAAGATGGACCATCACATTACTTAAAGATTCCAAATAAAATGAATAAAACCAGAATGAGTCCTGGAAAATATGTATTTAGTACTTTTAGAGGGAAGTTTGGCGTAAGTCTATAGGACCCATTGGCTTTTCAGTACCGTTCCCAGCAGCTGTCAGTGGTATTAAACCTTTAAGAAACCTCCACTTGTGCTTCATTTCTGGAGCTGAGATTGACAGTTTTATTCACGTCAGGTTTAGTTTAGTGGTGTATATTCACATCATGTCATTTCATTCTAGTGCAAAAAACTGTATGTAATGTATCGACAGGCGATCGAATGAAACTGAATGTTTCTGAAAGAAGACATAGTTGGAAATATTTGATATAATGTCGATACAGAAGAAACACTACTGTGGGTTTAGTATTTACTTCTCACCTCTGTTTGGCCGTAAACCGGTTGTACTCGGTCTAACTTCCTTTTCAGTTAGACTTTTAGCTGTTTGCTGCAGATCTTGGCCTAAGCAGTGTATCGTCTTGTGCTGACAGACAAAAGCCTGATGCTTGATATCGTCATCTTTGTGTGGCCTGTTTGATTGCGGGAAGCAGGTGTACGTTAGCGTGGCCTTTCAGACCAAATTTAGTCATCCAGTCACTTCCCCCTGGACCCCAGGTTCCCTCTGCATTTCCCAGCAGAGCTCACAGCCTCCCTCCCACCTGCCTGCATGAATGAAACACAAAGAGAACACACAGTACACCCTCAATACTAACGCAGAACTACATTTAGCATGGTTAAACTTTGGTGCGTTTTTATTCTTTTTTGTTGTTTTCCAGCCTTCTCCTCCTGTACGGGTCTTTGCCCTCATCCTCCTTCTCCACAGCTCCCCTCTCTCCTCCAGACCTAAGCTCTCTTCCTTCCTGCCCTCTCACAGCTTCCTGCTCCAACTCTTATCACTCCAGAAAACGTGACGCGGCCTCAGCGCCGTCAAACCACCGCTAACCTCTGTAGTCCCCGTATTCCTCGGACATCATAGCCTTAAATGGAAGTATTCCTGCCACACAGGGGTGTTGATGGCTGATGTGGGGGATGAGGGGGATATCACAGAGGCCCCCTGTCGCCCACCTGGGCCAAATCTGTTAATGGACTTATTTATTATAAACAATATAGCCTGTACTTCACAGCCCAGAGAGGAACAATAAATCTGAAGTGGCCAGGCGTGTTTTTATTTATGTATTTATTTATCTGAAAGGAAGCTGTGGGCACATTGAGACATTATCAACTCATTCTCCTGCAAGGGGCTTTCCTCTGAGCAAAGGAAATCGTTTGCTTTGATTTACTCTGTAAATCTGTGCGTTATAGTCCAGCGACAGGAGAGTGCATTAGGCCACAGCTGTCAGGTCTGATTTGTGGTAAAAATGTGCACAATCATGCTCAATCTGATTCAATTTGTTTAAGACAAGGGCGTCAAACTCATTTTAGTTCAGGGGCCACATTCAGCCCAGTATGATCTGAAGTGGGCCAGACCAGTCAATAATAACAATGAAAATAGTAGAATTACATTATATGAAAGTACACAGTTTCCCTGAGAGATTTCAGGTTGTTTGTGTTATTTACAACTTTAATAAAAATTTGTGCAATTTTGACAGTATTATGGCTCAGTTTATCATTTACACATGCACATTACAGCTTACAGATCACAGTGGATTTACAAATACACAAAACAGTTACTAACGGGCAGAATACTGTTAAAATTACTCATAAGACATTTCAGGTTGTTCACATTTGTTCAGGTTATTCATATTTTGTGTGAAAGGATAGTTTGCAAATGTCGACATTTTTATGTAATTTTGCTTTTTACACTAAAACAAAGAGAAAAGGTTGTATTTGTCATTATTTATAGGTTATTATGGTAGTATTTTACTGGTCCGACCCACTTTAGATCATACTGGTCTGCATGTGATCCCCAAACTAAAATGTGTTTGACATCCAAGATTATTAATATCTTCAGAGTAATTTTTGCATTAGTAAAATTCATCCCACAGGCCAGATTAGACCCTTTGACTCGCTGATTTGGGCCCACATGTCATATGTTTGACACCTGTGGTTTAAGATCTTTAAAGATGCATTACTTTTGCCTTCATTTTAGAATAACTCGCCCTTCTTGTACTGCTGAAATCATGTAAAATCAACACATTTTCTCTGCCAGATTAAACAAATGCTCTTCGCACCTACAGGAACATCTTAAGTTACATTTTGTGCATGACTTGCAAGCTGTATTTGTTGTTGTTGTATGACACCGCTGCCAGATACAGGTCTGCTAAGCCATGATAGAGCCTGTGTTATTGTAAGGGCACAAGGCCATCTGATAAGGCCCCTTGCTGTACAGCCTGCCACGATAATCCATGTTTTAGATGGTGTTGAGCCAAAAAAAGAGGAACCTGCCACTGCACAGAACACGACAATTACTGCAAAAGTTCAAAGTCCGCTCAGCGGGCATCGATCAGAATATCTGGATGCCATTTTTCAGCTGTGGATATAGCATCCTCTTGGGTCTCCATTGTTTTATACCCCGTAGTGTGTTAGTGTGGCGCGTTAGTCGTGGGCTTTTGTGTGGGTGCAGTTAGTGATTATATCAGGGGGGACTTTCCCTGAGTTTCCTGATAGGTTTTCCCATGTTATCACACCACAGAAGGGATGCTGATCAGCTGAAACTGATTGCTGAGGTGTGATTGGAAGTTCAAAATGTCACCAAAAGTCTTTAAATCACAACGGTTGAAAACACTTGGAAGAAACCACTGGTAGTTGTAATAAATATGAATATATGTTACTACACTGGCAAAGACTGATCATTATTTTTTGCTGATCATTCATAAAATTGTTTGTTGAATTCTATTAAAGTCATTATGGCTTTAATGTCTGCAAGCAAGAGCTGTAGCGCATCCAATCAGGAGGTTTTGTTTGGGTTATTGAATAAATGTGCACTTAAAGCATTTCTAGTTAGAAGCATGAGAGGAAAAAACAGGAGACTCCTTACTCTAGGCCTAAATGAATGTTTTGGCCTCATTTATAGTAAGTGCATGAGGCAAAGTTGCATTTCATCTGATTTCTATGTAATGGGTGGTTTAGCTATTTAGGATAATGATGAAGTAATGGTAGTTAAGATAGTCAGGAATGTTATTTTATGCACAAATTGACTAGAATTGACTAGTGTGAATTGGATTGCGACCATCTGCTCCAATGTGTGAAACTCAGGAATACATTTAATCCATAAAGATAACATTAAGAAATGGACAGACAGTGGCTGTTTTCACCTTTCTACAGTTTATATGCTATACTATGTTAACTGTTAACCACCTCCAACTCATTTTTATCATCTGTTTCTTTGCAGGAGAATGAATATCTATCAAAAAGTCAGGCTGCTACTTTAAGTAAATGCTACGGTGCCTCTTTGACGCATCTTAACCTGAGGTGGGTTGTAGTAGATATGATGATCCAGACCATTGTGTGTAAATGAACTGAGGAGCTAATCTCCCATCAGGTGAACTCAGACACTGTGAGCTTTAGTCAAACACAGGAACTCCTTGAAGCTTAAACTATGTCAGATACATGAGATAAAGCATTGATAAGATGATTTCTGAGTGTACATTTTACCATGAATGGTCTGATTGTGGTCTACATTTCATCTTGATGTATTTTTGGAATATGTCAACATACACTTTGCACTAAAACTGAACTTTTTTTTAAAGAGGTGAAAACAAAAACTTCACATCTGAAGTTCATTTTGATGCTACAACACACCAGGCTATCAGAGCGACAAAAGGTGGAAGGCAGTTCTGTCCTTCCAATGAAACGAAATGGCAAAAAAAAATGCGTGAATCCGATTAACGCTGGTTCTTCTATCAGTTGTGCTTGTTTCTATACGGCGTTAGTGTAAAGGGAACAAGGCAGGGAGGAAGCACTCACACACACACACAGTGCATTTCCTCCATAAAACCACAGCTGTGTGAAAACAACCCAACGTGCATTCCTCTGCGTTTTTCTCACTTTAGGACAGCAGGGTCTTCAGAGCACCACCACTTCACACGTACCTGCACCTAGTAAACACCTATGTTAGTACTCATATAGTAAATATTTTATTGTAAGCGTGTACGTCTTGCATCACTAATGGGTAGTTGAAAGTGGGAAGATGATATGGGAAAACAGCCTCAAGGACCATTTAACCATAGAATATTAAAAGAGAAGTTACTGCTACTATGAGGAAGTTCCAGCTTTGAGTTTTAGAGTATTTGTTCTGTAATATCCAGAAATGACAATGCATTATTTTACAGAGAAATAAAAGAAAAAATCCCGTTCTAACCAAGTCTCATGATTTAATTTTCATTAGGGCTCAGGATGAATCTGCCGGGTTATAACTCTCCAACCTGTCTCTTATCTGGGGTTTGACAGAGGTAACTGTTCCTCTGTAGCTCCTTTGCTTACCTCTATTGATCCAGATTCTTGTTAGGTGTGATGCCACTGATCACACAAGCTATTGATCGCCATTGGTCACCCTGGGCCAACGTGGCGGCATCCTGTTAGCACCATACAGGGCTTGTGTTTTACTCGGCCGTGACGCTTAAGCGCCTTAACAAGGCAAAGGCCAAACATGAAAGGATTCAGGAGTGTCTGAGAGACCAAGGAATCAATTCACACCCTGATTGTCATATACAAAGGCCACACTGTCTCTCCTCCAGGTTCCAAAAACCTAGTCTGATTAGTAATTAACTCATCACAAGTCTACATATTCTTTTGAATTCCTCTTCACTCTTCTTGTGCTGGGAGTAAAAATGGTGATCTGCATCATCATGCTGCTGTGAAACTGATTAATTGAGGGACTTCTTTGAGCGCAGGGGTCAAACTCAGGTCAGGTTGTGGAGAGCAGTATTTATGTGGTTGGTGGTTGTCAGGAAAACAATAATGCTGCTTGAACATAATCTGTCGTTTGTTTTCTATGCAATACTTGCAAAGCAGCTCCTTATTTTTTCATAGTAACTCATAGTGCAGGAATTGTGTTAAAAAATAAGAAAACTTACTTTGGTGTTTAGCTTTTTGATTGGTCAAATGTATCACTGGGACAGACAGTGAACTAGCTTTTGTTCAGAAACATCTTAACACAGATAAATAGTAACTTATAAAGGTTAGAATCTTATTAACCCTCTGCATTTTGCACTTTGCAGCATTCAAATTACTGTAACTCCTGAAACATTTGTGCTATCCACAAAATTCAAATGGCATCGGAAAGCTGAGATCCTGAACTTTCCAACACTATATAACACTTTACTGTAACTATATAACACTTTCCATATAGGCTAAAAAAAACCAAACAAAACAACTGGAAATAACAAAAAACATGAAGCCATAACGTGGATACTGAATGTTCATGATCAGAAAGCATGTTTGAGCAGATGTAAAATAGTTCAAAGTTCACATTTACAGTTGTTTCTGATAATAAATATGCTAAAAACTTCAAGTTCATTCTTCTTTTTTACTAAAACACACTGTTTTAAGCATTTATTATTTATAATAATGATAATTAATGGCCAGATATTGAAAGTTAAGTTCTCCTTGAAAACAAAGGTGCAGAAGAATTGGCAAAAAAGACATTTTCTGACATTTTAATTGCAAAGAAAACATGAAGACACTTAGGCGTCCTGTTGTAATGACAGTCTTAAAAGGGTTAAATTAGTTTGGATTGGTGTTGCATTTAATTTCTGGATGTTTCCATGTATTTGTGTGCCTGTTTTCTTCTGCATAAAACAATTTAAGCAAGTTATTTTGAGTTCTTGTGTCAAGGACAAATCACTTGAAGGAAAAAAAAAAAAGAAAGACCCAAAAATAGACAAGTCTTATCAGTTTGGGAATGGTCATTGCAGCAGTGAAAACAATGCCCAGCAAGATGGGAGCTGAGGTCGACCCTAATAATGCGATCGGTCTGACAAGGAACCTGGAGAACAGGAAGCCCACCGTACCTCTGTCTTCATGGATAAAGTCATAAAAATGATAAACACTAGTCTTAATTAGCCTCCAAGCTGGGACAATGTGCTGGTCACCAGAAGGGAGGATTTGGGTCGGGCCGGTAAAAGTGAAGACATGAAAGAGCCTGGTCTCCCGTGAGGCTGACCTCGATGTTCATTTCACTGAGGAAACCTGGGCTTTCCCTTTTCCCCACTTACTAATGCTCATTCATCAGTCAGTCACGAGCTTCTATTAAAAGCCTTTTGCTGCCAGAGGTATTTGGATAAAGAAGTTTAAAATGAGTTCAAAGTCACAAAAAGAGCTAAAGATGGGTGAGATGGGTTTTATTTGCGCTGGTAACTGTTAAGATCTAAGAGCATACATTTATTTCAAGAACTATTACTATTCATTTCCCACAATATCTATAGCCTATCACTTTAGATAAACACAACATATGTGAAAATGCAGAATTATTTCCCAAATTAATGGCAACTAGAATTAAAACCCCCATAAAGTCTCAGTTTATGTCCAGACTCAGGTGATACGTGTAGTGAAAACTGAACTACTTTAACCCTTAAAGACCCAGTGCTACTTTAGTGGCATGAATTTTTCACTACATTTAACCTTCCTCTTGTGTTAGAGTTGGCACCGATCCATTTTAGGTTTTAAATGCGTAAAAGAACCACATAAAATGTATTTATAGCATCAAAGCTTTTTGACTTGGTCAGGAACCTCTATTTCAACAAAATGTGAAATCGGGCGACACGGTGGTGCAGTGGATAGCACTCGTGCCTCACAGCAAGAAAGTCCTGGGTTTGATTTCTATGTGGAGTTTGCATGTTCTCCCTGCGTCTGCGTGGGTTCTCTCCGGGTACTCCAGCTTCCTCCCACCATCCAAACACATGCACTGATAGGTTAATCTGTTAACCTAAACTGTCCATAGGTGTGAATGTGAGAGTGACTGTTTGTCTCTGTATGTCAGTCCTGAGATGAACTAGTGACATGTCCAGGCTGTACCCCGCCTTCACCCATATGTAGCTGGGATAGGCTCCAGTGACCCCCATGACCCCAGTGAGGATGAAGCAGGTTCAGAAAATGAATGAATGAATAAATTCTGAAATGCTCTGGTTGAAATTATGACTTTTGTGGTGTTAGGGTCGGTTTTGACCCAGTTATAAAAATATGATTATAAAGTAGTAATTAGAGCCAAAATTGAAATCATAAGTGCACTGTCAGCCAACACACTGACAGCCAGCTCCTCTCCCAATCATGTGAGTTTTTGGGGATTCTCATTTTGCCTTGTTATCCAGTATACCTGCACAAAAACAAAACAAGCACAGATGGACATGTCCAGACACATGAGGTCAGTTCAGTGTAGAGCTGGTGACTTGCAGAGTGCACATGGAGGGGTATACTGACAAAAAAAGACCCAGAGGTCCACACCAGATATATTAAAACCAATATTTTCATGCATAAGGAAGCCTAACAAGGTAACCAAGAGATGAGAAACAAATTGGATGATAGATAATTGTTTAAAGTATTTTACAGCTGATTTTAAGACATGGGTCAAAACCAGCCTGTTAACATAAGAGATGGTAACAGAAAGCTAACACACGAGGAAGGTTAACCTTTCTCAAATGATTTATCACCTTTAATATAATATTATACTCTGTATTTTGCATTTTCAAGTGAAAATCAGGAATTTTCCTGTACTTAATTTACTGATCATGTAAATGCATTATTATTTCCCAAATTAATGGCAACTAGAATTAAAACCTCCATAAAGTCTCAGTTTATGTCCAGACTCAGGTGATACATGTAGTGAAACCCAAACTATTTTAACACAGTGCTACTTGTGTGGACTTCCCAAATACATTTTTTTCTATATTTAACCTTTCTCAAGTGATTTATCACCATTTATTATTATATTATCCTCTGTATTTGTCATTTTTGAGTGAAAATCAGAAATGTTCCTATACTTCACTTACTGATTATGTGATATTCATAAAGCCTCAGATCAAAGTTGAGGGTTATTATATCAAAAACAGAGAAAACTGAAGAAAAAATGACTTTTTCAGTAAAATATATCATAAACTGAACATAAAAACAAGTGTGTCCATCCATTGTCATTCATAAACTCCATGGGTTTCAATGGTGAATCAATGTTGTAGAAGATGACGATGTTTCTACGTTCACTACGGAGCCTCTGAACGTCCAAATGGATCATATCTGATGACCATGAAAAGATGACAAACTGCATTTTAGATCAATTATTTACATGTATTGATAGGATTAGTGGATCAACCGCTATTAAACACTTTATATCAGTAGATACTTTTGATCGCTGGTGGACGTTTGGGTCGCCATAGGTTAAGGGTTAGGGTTTATTAGCTAACAATGGTCACACATGCCTACACTACAAGATAACTGTAAATCAGCACAATATGTTGACTTCTATGGAGAGGATTCAGGCTGGATTTCACGTGAAAATCCCTATATTAACCCTTGAGATCTGCAAGAGTCCCCTTCTGACGTCAACAGACACTCCAATACAACCTCCCACGAACACACAAACAGTGAAGTATTTGAGAAAAGGCAAAAATGAGTGTTTTTTTGTTTGTTTTTTTTTTTTACCTAAGTTGATCTTGTGTTTACAGGGAATCATTTTAATTTAGTGTTTTGCAGAGCATTATGATGTCAGTGATGAAACTGTGAAGTTTTATAATTAATGCATAGAATTAACATGTTTATGAATTTCATGCTAACATGCTAATTAGCAGGCTAAAACTGGCTGGGAGATTTTTTTTTTTTTAGTTTTTCTGAAACCAATAATATGTGGATCGTGTAGTACTTCTGGGTAAATATTACAGTATACAAGCTGTGGACCCTACACCAGAATAAATATCCCATGATGCAATGCAGCTGTGATGAAAACACACAATAACAAGGTGAACAGACACCCATAGGCAGTAGTTTCTAGTATTACACAGATGCTGGTACAATCTGCAGTAATCTAAAGTGTTGCATGCAGCCAGTATTACATGCACACCAGTAAGGGTGAGCGTGGGCTGTTACCAAGGTTACGTGTCCCCGGCTTATCAAGCTTTGTGTGTCAGGAAGGTATGTTCTACTTTTAATTTACACAAAAGTATGCTAAATGTTAGTTTAGATGTGTCTATGAGATTTTGGATGGACCTGCCAAGTCATGGCCAAAAACATGTTTTGTGAGGGTGCTACAATCTTGACCTTTGATCTTTCACCACCAAAATCTAGTCAGTTCATCCTTGTGTCACAGAGAACCAATGCCATGAAATTCCATCAAGATGTTTCTTTGATTGAATTTATATATGCATATGTATATTTGTTGACACGCTGATTGAATAAAGAGTAAATCATGTTCATAAACTAACCAACAGCCCAAAAACATAGTACTTTAAAGGAGTCATATTTTACTAAACCCACTTTTATTTGTCTTTGGTTCATTTATTTGTGTATTTGGACCCTAATAGTTCATACAGTTTGAATTTGAACCCTCCAGGTGCTGCAAAGCAAACTTTGTATTCATTCTGGCAAAAATCAAGTGGATTTCTACAACCTATTTGAATTCTTCCTTAATTTGTTACAGTTTATAACTAGTTACGTCACAACATTTGCACATATAAGGTCAAGACTTCTGACGAACATTTCTCTGAGTACGACATCACTGTTTGTCAACAGCGGTGGTTGTAATCCAGACTGAAAATATATCCAAACTTCAAGCCAATTACCTTAAATGTTCAGTTGTTGGTTGAATGGGACAGAGCAGCACAGCCAACAACCTGGAGGGGGAGGGGCATTTGCATTTAAAGGGCCAGCGCTCAAAACAACCTTTCTGGTGTCATTACTCAAAAATAGGGTCAAAGATGGACTTGTGGAGTTGAATTAATGAAGAATTCAGACCCAAGCAGAGCATTTACAGTTTATGTAGACCACAAGGAAATGTTTTAAAATGCATAATTCAGTTTAAAAAAGCAAAACATCACTCCTTTAAGCTCTGGATATTAGCAGTGCAACAGCATAAACATAACATGCGGTGCACTTTTAATCCCCCTCGGCCAAATATAGTGTAAGATTCTGTTAAAAGTTACTGCCCTATAATTTGGATTAAATTGTCTTTGTGTAAAACTTATTACATACATGTTTATATTTGAAAGTACTCAGATATTATAACTGCACAAGGCACAAGGCCATTGGACCTTCGAAAAGTAGGTCAAGGTGACTTATTTTCAAAATGCTTCTGCTCCATGCCAGATGCATTCACAGTATAAATTTGGTGCAGATATGTCAATGCATTCTTCAGATAAAATGATTAATGTCATTAAATGGACAGACAGACGGACAGACGACAAAACAATTACAATACCCCTTCGGCCAAATGTTGGCTGAGGGGTAAAAACTAAATGAGACCCATGTTGATTCATAATCATATTTGTGTTCTCCAACATTATATAGTATGAGACATAAAATAAAGGCTCTGCTTTCAAACCATTAACCCAGCGGTTCCAACCTTTTTTGGCTCGTGACCTCATTTTAACATCACAAATTTCTGGTGACCCCAGACATTCAAAACAGAGACTTTTTTTTTTTTTTTTTGCTAAAATGAATTTGTTTTTGATCATATAATAGTTTGCTATACTATGTTCCAAATAAAGATTAATTTTAGACAACACTTAGTCTACATAATGTATATTATTATGGATGGAGGCAGAAAAGCCAGGTGTAGATTACTGCACAAAGGGAGAATTTG
>JAPQRP010000015.1:18134950-18146971 GCA_037367295.1 Apogon hyalosoma | reverse complement strand
ATATGACCCATTTGGACGTTCAGAGGCTCTGTAGTTACCATGGAAACACTGTCATCTTCTATAACATTGATTCACCAATGAAACCCATGGAGTTTGATAAGTGACAGTGGATGGAAACACTGGATTTTATGTTCAGTTAATGATAGATTTTACCAAATAAGTCACTTTTTCTTCAATTTTCACTGTTTGTAATATAATAACCCTCCACTTTAATCTAAGCTTTTATGAACATCTACATGACCAAATGAAATATAGGAAAATACATGATGTACATTGGAAAAAATGCAAAATATAGAGGATAATATAAGAATAAATGGTGATAAATCACTTAGGAAAGGTTAAATAGAGAGAAATATTTATTTGGGATCTGACACAAAAGTGGCACTGGCTCTTTATGGGTTAATACTGATGGTATTTGGTTGTAAAAATTCCCTGTGATTATCCTGTAATCTGTTCAACTCCATCAGATCAGAAAAATATAAAAATATTGAAAACTAAAAACCCACTGGCTACCAAAAAGCGTGACAAGTATTATACAAATATAAGTCACATGAAATAAAATGTGTTTTCTGAATATCATAATTATAATATTGAGCATGGCAATATTAAGTATATATTATAATAATAATAATTTGAAGACGTTTCACCATGATGATGAAAACCAGCAAAAGTTTTGTTTCATGTCTGAGCTGATGTAGTGCTAGATATATTTTAGCCTTGGATCAAATGAGGCCTCATATATACATTTAGGCCTCATAAATCTGTTTTTACTAATAATATTAAATATCCAACAAATCCATTTATGAAAAAGAGAATAATACATTTATTTTTTATATTAAAAAATTGTATGTTTGCTTCTGAATCAAATCCCTGCACGATATCCTTGACTAATAATTTTGAGTGTCTGTATCCTCTACGTCGCCTGAGTGAAACTACAATACTATGGATGTTCTCAGGAAAGAGACTTTGATTATTTTACTTGTTGCTTCCGTTTTATTGTTGGCTGACCCTTGGCACAGCTCAAACCCCGAGGTCACCACAACTTGTGGTGAAAAGTTTCCAAACATCCTCAAGTTAGCATGACTAAAGGCATATTTAAGATTTGTCTTGGACCAGGGCTTCAGTTTAATAAAACAGACTGAGAATGAGGGCGAGACGAAGAGATAAGGCGGATGCGCTCATCTCTAAACCAAGAACTAGAAACAAACAAGGCATAGTTTTGTCATCAGCTCATCTTTACACGGAGGGGGCAGCAGGGTAGTCGAGGTCAGGCCGGTGCTGCAGAGGGGTACCAGGTCAAGGATATCAGAACAACCCAATTTCTCCACACACACACACACACACACACACGCACACATAGGGCCGAAGAGATTCCCACCTGATTCCCAGCAGATCCTTGACAGATTAACACCTCCAGAACAATGAGACGAGAGAGGAGGCAGCTTCCTCTGTGTCCCCACTAGTCTGAGGCGGACAACATCCCACTGCTACCCCTTTCGTCAGGTTGTTGTGTGTGTTCCCGGGCAAGTAAACTTTCCCAGCAATCCCACAGGGGGAAGGGGAAGACTATACCACCAGCGACACGTTAAAACATCTGTGCATACATGTGACATTTGTAAATGGTGTGATCAGTTTCTACCATTTTTCTGGAATTTCAAGTCCCCAATTTCAGTGACCAGAGAGTCAAGTAACATAGTCGTTGGAAAAAACATAGACTCTCACATCCTATATCTAAACATTATTCAACCACTTTCACCTGCAGATGATTTCTCATATCTGCAATCTGCCTTATAGGGTGATTTTCAGGTTACAAAAAAGGCAGCTGGAGAAAAAGTCATTAAAGCTGTACTTGAGCTTTTGTATCGGTTCTTAACAGGCTCCTGCAGCGTTTGACTGACAGCTCAGAGCAGAACAGAAACTCATTTAAATTCCCGAGTAACAACATTAATGTTAAAACTTGAAATGTTCCAGCTCTGTGAAAAGGTGTGATTTCTATTTACAGAATCAATCTCAGACGAGATGTTTTCTGCCGTCTCTTCTCCCTCGTGCACACCTGTTCTGTGCTCCCTCCTTAACCTCTTTATTCTCTCCTCCTGACAAGCCCCTTCCCCCCATCCTGAAACGCCACCACCTCCCCCTCCTCCGAGCAGGTGTTGGAGGAAGTCATAGTCTAATCACACAATCTAAACAGTCACTATCTCGTTGCTGATAATGACAGATGTCTATACACTTCAGGTTGGATCTAAGGATTTGATGCTTCCAATTTATTCTACTGTAATAATACAGCAATACAAGTCACGTAACAGTGTACAATAAAGTGGGAAAACACAACATTTATACATAGGTTTGCATTTAACATAAGGTAAGAGGTGATCCCTTTGATTTTCACTTTATGGTTTTAAATCTTTTGTAAGAGTCTCATAAGATTCATCCGCTGTTTTTGGGAAATAAGTTCAATTTAAAAAACACCACGTGCAGAAAAAGATAACAGAAATGCCAGTGTGTTTCTAGGTAATTACCATCTTTCTTTTAGATTGAATAGTATTAGGGCTACACTGACAATAAAAAAGGAAACGGCATAATGTTATAATAAAGTTGTAGGCCTAATTCTAAGTGTAAAAAGTCATAGTTTTATGAATGAAAATATTATAACAGTCAAAATCTGGACGTTTGAGTCATTTCCAACTTTAAGTCCAAAAGACAGTTTCATTTTTTGCAAAACTTATACTTAAATTTGCTCTATATTCCTCATTTTAACACAAGAAGACACACACAATTTACTGTTTCTTCAAAGATTTTCTATTCTTTGAGTTTATTCTCATTAAATTACAAGTTTGCAACACTTTACTCTCGCGTGATCATCAGCATGACCCTAATCCTCCTTCATAGAAACCAAAACAGAGGTTTAAGAAACTCGCAACTCTAGGCCTCAAAAAAACCAAAAAAAATAAAGAAACAAAAAGACAAGAAATATAAATGCAAATATAGTTTGTGTTTCCTTAATTCTACATCACGCCAAAAGTCTGGAGCAATGAAACTTAATAAATGACTATTATTTAATTGTCAGAAAATGTCTTTAAATACATAGTATATAATTTCTGCCCTGATGTTCTCTAGATATCTTTGAATGAGGCTGTGATGTAGTGTTGGATCATGGGAGTTGTTGTTTTCACCACCAATGCCTCTGAAAATCCCTCCAATGTAACACAGGGACAGATGGTGTTTACAAACAGGATATTGTCTTAAAAATTTATTCATACTATGTGTAGTGATGTATATTCATAATAGGTCATTTCATTGTAATGTTTTTTGTTTGTTTGTTTGTTTATTTGTTTATTTTTGGTCATGAAACAACAGTCAGTGCAGTACATCGACATAACACCAATGTAATAGCAAAAACAGAAGTTAAAATACCATAGCCCCCCCCCCCAAAAAAAAAAAAAAAACCATCGTTCTTGGTGTTGCAACCAAGAAAGGAACAGGCTGAGGCTTCACATTTGTTTTACAAGTAATGTTTCTAATGATATGGGGCCATATATGAAAAAGGCTGCGATTGAAATGACAGATTTCTGAACAATGTTGGAAACCTTGGATAAAACATAAATGCACAAGTCAACAAAATACATAATGTAGGCCTTGTCTTTTTCATGTGGAAATGTTACATATTATAGCTTTAAGTACCTTTTTGTTACATAATACACCAGTGTTTGTATGAGTCAGACAAACAATAATCAGACTGTTGCAAATGGATCATACACTGATCAAGCACTTTATTAAAATAAATGACTTTTATGATTACAAAAGTTGAAGAAAATGGCAGAATGTGTGCAACAGCTGCTGTAACTGAGATAATTAGTCGTATTAGTTGAACTTTAGACACTTGGTCCTCGTGTGGGTTTGTCCAGCTCCAGCCCTCGCTGCTCTGGGGATCAGTGCAGAGTGCTAACATATATATACCTTCCGTCCTTGTGATTTAAACTAACACTGCAGCCTCGCAGCTCGGCACAAAGGAGCCAGCAAACACATTGTGCAATTCCCAAGAAAGCCACCCACAGACATTTATACAGCGAGACTGGCGACCAGCAGCTCAACTGCGTTTCTGAACTCACTTGGAAGGCGGACAGTTTGTGCTGCTACGCCAAGGACAGGAAGTGCTTGCAGAGGGACAGGAAGTGCTCACCGCTGCAGTAGCCGAGGCTGGAACTGAGATAATGCCATTGTGTAAGCAAGCCAAGTGACCTCTCCCTGAGCGCAGAGTCCAGAGGCTGGCGTCGAGAGCCCTGGCCCCCACCCAGCCCCAGACTCCCCAGGCACGGGGTGGGGGACATGGTGGAGGGACAGGGAGTGGAATAGAGAGAGGAGGGGGGTGGGGGGGGACTATCAGCGTGTCACCTCTCCTCCTCCCCCACCCCCCCTCCTCTGGGCTGGCTCTGAACCTCACCTTGTAGAGGAAATGTGGCTACGACTCCAGACTTTATGACTTCTCCCATCAAAAGCCAGGATTTTTACTCCCACACAGCAAGAGCGAGAAAGGCGGCCGGGGCACACTCATACCCACGCCCATGTCAACACACGCATTCACAGACACACATGAAAACACCACACACACACACACACGCACACGCACGCACACATACACACACACACACACACACACACATAGAGCCTGTCTTTCTTTGCACTCTCTTAGGACTGGAGGGGGGGACCCTATCAGGTCATCAGTTGTAAAATAGACGATGACAGTATTATAGTCCAGATCCTGTCCTCTGCAGAGTTTGGCTGGGTCTCCATCCAAACACCCTCCCACTAACCCCCAGTGGGTCACCCCAGTGCGCCCTGGAGTCCCCTGCTGGTGTGTGTGCACAGGCCACAGAAAGGTTGCATAAGCATCTCTCATATTTCTGTCAGCCCCTTTGAACGTGTCAGAGGAAAGACCTGATGTGTCGTATCGTAGCCGTGATCCACAACGAGATGCTTGGAGAAAAGATGGAGCTGACAGGTTGAGGTCTGCTGGCTCTGATAAGAGCCGCTGCAGCCGCTGGGTGATGTTTGGATTTCTGACCACAAACAGGGACTTCATTCTGTCTTATATAAACACATCATGTCTGGATCTTTGAGAATACAGATACAGGTTGCTTTAACCTCCCTCCAAAAACACACACATGCACATTCACACAGACACATTCTCACTCACTTGTACACATGTGGATTAACAGTTAAATCTTATATTACACATATTCCCTCAAGTATTACAGCTGCTTGAAATGATTTACCTGATAGTGTGAAACTGCACCTTTGCAATTTAAGAAAGACGTATTTAGAATAATAGTTTAAGTGAAAAACCACTGAAGAAGAAATATGAAGAATGACCACCTAATGAGGGATTAATAATTTTGTTTTTGTATAATTGTACAGATATTCTCAGTGAAATGAACCTCAAAGCTTGTGATGGAGGAGAAACAATAGCTGGGAATCTGATTAAATATAGTTTCTAATTTTATAACTGTGCCATATGCTACTTTATTTTTAGTTTTCCCACGCAAGCTCCCACAATAGCTGCTGATGAAGTGCAGTGATATAGATTTATCCTTTTTTTATTTCAGTTATAAGCAAACTGATTTGTTCGATCAGGTGTTACCACAGAATGACAAACGCACGTGGGTCAGAAACTGATTCGTCCGTCTGCATCTGTGCGTCTTCCTGTCACAGGCCACGTCTTGTAAGTTTTGGATGCTCATTTGAGCTTCCCCCACTGTTGTTAACTTCACTTAAGAATGTTTAACTCATCAATTAACGTCGTTTTTCTTGTCATCACAGGTTAAATCAAAGGCGGCTCCATGCAGACGGCTGTGCGTAAAGTTGCACTCCACGCGCACTGAAGACTTCAACAGTTAAAAGTGTAATACACAGACTGAGGATGACTGGAAAACAAGGGGGGGTGGGGGGGAAAGGCAAAATGGACCTGAGCTCAGACTCTGAGTGTCCTAATAAACATGACCAAGTTTATATGTGTGGTGCAGACTGACGCAGGACTGTACTTGTGCATTTCTGCGCAAACTTTACATTCAAGTCAGTTTATGAAGTTAATGTGATTCTAAGCATTATATCCCATTTTACAGCTTCTATCCTCAGAGGGTCTCACCACTCCAAACAAGGGTCGAAGGCGGGGTGCTGTGAACTTTTTTACACCTTTGTAGTAGTGGGAACTCCCCCACATGGTGATTGGCTGCCTGTGCGTTTATAGCGCACCAACCTTCACATTCAGCGGTGAGTCGGTACCTTCCAGTCCGCACAGCTCCTACAAGTGGCTAATGGATGTGACTAATTATTTTTCATTCCATTTTGAAAACCAGAAGTATCCAAACTTGTCTTGATAGGTTATTTCTATCGGTCGTCTGTTGTCAGTAGTCCAGTGTTGTCGCCTCTTGGAGCCGTCCGGTGGCTCTCCAAACCTCCCAGCTGGACAGAGATGAGTAGTCCCGATGCGGGTTACGCCAGCGACGATCAGACCCAGGCAAGGTGTGCGATGTCAGTCATGATGCCTGGAATGGGACACTGCCAGTGGGCCGACCCTCTCAGTCCTCTTGGGGACACCAAAGTGAAGAACGAGCCGTGCGCGTCCAGCTCCGGCAGCCAGAATCGCGGGAAGAGCGAACCACGGATTCGGCGGCCGATGAACGCGTTCATGGTGTGGGCGAAGGATGAGCGCAAAAGACTGGCGCAACAAAACCCGGACCTGCACAATGCGGAGCTGAGCAAAATGTTGGGTAAGCAGTTTATATGCTGACTTTTGTGTGTGTGTATCAGTCCTGTGTTGTCTCCCATTTATTAGGTTTATAAAACAGATCTATTTTCCATCCATTATAAATTAAAACCTTACTGTTTATTATTTTTTATTAAGATGGAGTTCATTTATTTTATGTCATGGGGACAATATGTTTCATTCTTCCATTTGGTTTGTTTAATCTGTTTATAAAGTTACTCACTGAGTTGAGCTGTAACCTCAAAAACCTGTCCCTGTTCCCTAAAATGGCTACAAGCTATTTTTGTGTGCATCACCGGGCTGCATACAGTCCAGTATCTGCTGACATATTACTGATGTGCACTCTCCTCTTGACCTGCAGGGAAATCATGGAAAGCCCTTCCTGTCACAGAAAAGCAGCCCTTTGTGGAGGAGGCTGAGCGGCTGCGGGTTCAGCACATGCAGGATCACCCCAACTACAAGTACCGGCCCCGGAGACGGAAGCAGGTGAAGAGGATTAAGAGGCTGGACTCTGGCTTTCTGGTCCACGGCGTGTCCGACCACCAGGCCGCGTCCATGCCCGGAGATGGCCGCGTGTGCGTGGAAGGGCTGGGCCTGGGATACCACGAGCACAACTTCCAGCTCCCTCCACAGCCACTGAGCCACTACCGTGATGCCCAGGCCCTTGGGGGGCCGTCTTATGAAACCTACAGCCTCCCCACTCCTGACACTTCCCCTCTGGACGCTGTGGAGTCAGACTCCATGTTCTTCCCTCCTCATTCTCAGGAGGACTGCCACATGATGCCTACGTATGCGTACCACTCTCAGGGAGCTGAGTACCAGCCCCAGGACCCGCTGTCCACCCACCACAACAACCCCATCCTGCACCGACACCCACCCTCAGCTCCAGAGCAGCCCCCTCAGCCTCCCCTCCCCCCATCTTACATGGGATGCCCCAACCCTCTGGCCATGTATTACACCCAACACTGCAGCCCAGGCCACGCCAAACGCCACCCTGGAGGCCACGGGGCAGGACAGCTCTCCCCACCGCCAGACTCCCACCCCCACTCCTCAGCAGACAGCGTGGAGCAGATGCACCACTCCGAGCTGCTGGCCGAGGTGGACCGCAGCGAGTTCGAGCAGTATTTGAGCTCCTCCTCCTCGGCGCGTGCGGACATGACAGGCTTGGCGTACGGGCCACACGAAGCTGGCATGCAAGGACCTGAAAGCCTCATATCATCGGTGCTGTCAGACGCCAGCACAGCTGTCTATTACTGTAGCTACAACAACTCCTAGCCTCCTGCCCGCCTGTCACCCTGCCGCAAGGACACATGATCTGACCTCAAATCTCTGTAGCTAAATTTGAACAACAAAAAAAATGCTTTTATTTTTGTAATTGTTTTTTCACTAGTGACACAGAAGGCCGACGAGATTTTACACGCAGCTTTGGAGAAGATTGATGTACTGTATCTGTGTAGAAGAGTTTAAAGCCATAGAACATTTACATACGAACACTGATTTTACATCACTCTGTCTTTTCTTGCAGGGAATTCATTTGTGGTAATAAATAATGTACAGTCACTATTTTAAAGTTTATGTATATACTGAAGGTGTTTTTTTTATACTTTTGCACTTTTGAAAAATAAATTTTTGCAAATAGACTAGCACTGTCTTGGATATTATTTCTTTTCTTTTTTTTTTACTATGAGCTGCATTATTTCATTATTTCTGTTTGAAATTACAGAAAAACTCCTAATAAAGCTTTTTTTTCTTTTCTTTCTAGCACAGGGACATTTAGGCTCCATTTATTAATGTACTTTCAACATATGGATTTTCTCATTATACAGACCAAACATTCAAAAGCAGATGAATCATCATTTACTTAATGAAAAAACTGATATGGATCATAGAACAAATGCACTTTCAGACACTCTGTGGTGGCACAACCTCTACACTATCGCTGTTTGTTTTCCCACTTCCACCCTCGGCCCCACAGTCCTCACCTGTCCGCAGTGACCCGGTTTCCTGACCCGGACAGAGTGGAGGTAATCTCAGTGTCTGCGTTACACATGGCGCCTTGTTTTCGCAGCAGGAGAGGGCAGTTTATGCTCCGGACATCCTGTCCTTATAGTCTCTTCTGATTAATGGTTAGGGCCATTAAAATTCCCAGTTGTTACTACACCTCTAATAAACAATGGTGATGTTTTATTTAGTGTATTTTCACAGATGAGGTACATTACAGTATCTATCCTCCAGCTGTGCACAATAACAAAGCAATGACATCAGGTTTTATTCAGTGTGAGACATTTAAAAGCCACTAATATCGTGTAGGTTTGGTGTTGATCAGGTAAAAACCTTTAAAAGCTTACCCCAAACATAAGGTATAATTTCATGTATTTATAGCTGTGAGAGACCCCTCTTTATAAATAGAGATTTTTCCTTTTTTAAGAGGAAGAGGTTCTTCTCTGGGGTCAATCACAATGACCCTGTGGACCATTTTTAGCATGTCAGAGGAAACATGCTCCAGAGGTGTATATTCATGTGCTTTGTTCATGCTGAATGTTTTGAAATATTCTCTCATGCAGGAGAAGCAGAGGTTGGACCTCAAGGTAAATACTGGTGCTTCTTCCCACGGGTGCGATAGAGATGTCAGGTCTGGAATGAAGTAAAAATAAATCCTTCTCATTGTCACTTTTTGTCCAAATTGATAGAAAATTTGTAAATCTGGGTATGTGTGATAGATGGAAGGTGTACTTCCCCGTCACCCAATCTGACTGATTTCCCCTCAGGTCGTGCAGAGAATCCACTGTAATTGGTGTGAATGTGTTTAAATTCAGTCTGCAGATGAGTGGTCGGTTTATCCTCTCTGTTATTACAGCTAATGGGTGCATAACAACAGGCTCAGGCCACGATCCCTGAGGCATCAGCCGAGTGGGTGGGGAGGGGGTCACCTGCACGGACCCCCCACATTAACCCTGATTTTATCTCCACATGCTAATTGATCTGGGCAGTTTGACATGGAAGAGCTCAGAGAGAGTCAAGGGGGTTTAAAGTTTATCTAGAAGACGCAGGAAGATGGTGGCCAAAAAAAAAAAAAAATGAAGGGAGTGAGTTTGTTATAATGTGAGGCTTCATTGAGACAAAATGGAGACCCTGTATATATTAGTCGATCTTTAAAATGCTAATTTAATATTCATAGTGTCCAGAGAGCAATCGGGGAAAAAACACCACTGGAAAAACACTTAATAAAATAAGCAAAGTGTCTAAATGATGTGTATTGTACATTTCCTACTGTATATTATGCACATTATTAGTATTATGGGACACATTTAGACACATTCTTTTAGTTTTTCATTTTTAAATTGTAAAGATTGTTATGAATATAGTCAACTTTGTATGTTGTCAAACAAGAGAAAGCTTGAAAACTTCAGTTTTATCACCACATATGATATTCCTAGTAGACACTGATAAGAAAATGAATAGTTTTTTCTAATTTGCAGTATGTTTCTGTACTTATTTGTAGCATAAAAATCATGATTACACTCATAGGTGGAAAATTTCTTAGCATCAAATACCTCTTTATACATAAAAATCTGTCTTTTCTGCATCAGTTTATGGTGGAATTGATTTTATTCATGCAAATTCACGCACACAAAAAATATAATGGAATTCAAAGCAGTGAAGTGCTATCGGTTGCTTATGATTAATATTGTTGTTATTTTGAAGATGCTGACAGGGGTTTATCATTTTAATGTTTCTGCTAGATGCTGTGCTAGATGCACATTTTCTGCTCTTATGCACACATATTTATATATTTTACATTGTCTATTTATTCATTCATCGCTCTTTTTTCTAATCTTTGGACATAGGGAAAAAAAATGTTTTGCTTCCTTTGCCCTATATGGGATTGCACTCCATTTTGTTGTATAATGACAATAAAGATTCTGAGTCTGAATCTACATCTATGATTGGAACAACAAGACGTTCACAGGTAAAAGTAAGAATAGCATAGCGAACATAGCTCAAAGCCCAGGAAATCAGGGCTTTCATGGCGTGGTCGTTGCAGTTGTTTTGTGTGTGCATGGGTGTGTAAGTGTGTGTGAGTGTGTATGTCCTGGGGCCTCGCTGGCAGCAGTCTGCAGAGCCACTCAGAGATTACAGCAGGACAGCCAGCTACATTAAAACGGCAGCACTTAATCATGGCACTGCCCTAATCTCATCTCAGGTAGCTGCCTTTCACAAACACACACCGACAAACACAGCGTCATTTACCCACAGTGTCAATGGATGTTCACTTCATTCAGCCTCTGAGAAGCCGGCAGAGCTCAGCTGTGTTTGACAGATGTAAACAGACAGAGCAGCTCTGGTTTATTAGTGTGATAATACTGTGTATGGAATATAGGTGTGTCATATAACTAACTGAATCCAGGTGCAAGCAATTACCCGTAATTGGTTTTCTTTATTAAACCTGCACCAATAAGTCATGAGGACACGCAGGGACTGTGTTTTCATGACAGGAAAATAGCAAAACACAATACTCACAGGATATCCTACATAGAGCGCAAACAATGATCAAATGAATTAGTAAAATAAAATCATCAAACGCAAACACATGCCACTTCCCTTTTCTGCTTAGGTCTGTTTTCTATCATCAGGCAAGTTTTTAGGTAAGTAAAGTTTATTTATATAGTACATTTTTACAGAAAGAATTCACAAAGTTTGCAGGAAAATCAGAAAAAGTAGGATACATTGTCATAAAATCTACAGTGAACTAAACACATCGTAACAACAGGGTTTTCAGCTGCTTATTAAAAGACTTGACACAGTTTAACCCTATAATGCCAAATGTATCATATTTGATACATGAGTTTTGAAGCCCTCTACATGACCCTTGTGATATTTTTTTTCTTGAAAAACCTGATGTATACAATTAGATACATGCAATAGATGGATAATCCATCAGGGAGGATGAATTCATTCACCAGAGGCCTTTCCACTGATGCTATAAGACTGTCAGGAGGCAGAACTTCGACAATTCTGGAAAGGAATGGCCAATTTGTTAGACATGTTTGTGTTATATTCTGTTTTTGTTTGTTCAAAAATAATAATATTTGAGCATTGAGACCCGATGTATCAAATATGATACAAAATTGGAAATCATACATGGAATTTGATATTTGAAAAAAAATATATATACATACACACACACACACACATACATATATATATATATATATATATATATGTGTGTGTGTGTGTGTGTGTGTGTATATATATGT
>JAPQRP010000015.1:18121671-18134884 GCA_037367295.1 Apogon hyalosoma | reverse complement strand
GAAGGAACAATAAAGGCTCCACTTTCAAAGAACTGGAATTTTCTGTCAGTGATTTGATGGTTCAGGCTTTACAGGGTTAAAGTGTGCCTGGTAAAGTATTCCATAATCTGTTTTAGAGGCATTTAGAGTCACAACTTGCAAAAATATTTAATCAAAAGTAGAAGTTGACCTGTTTACAAATTATTTGGAGGAGGTCAGTAAATGTGCAGATACCATGGTTGATACCACACCATACTAAAACCAGTATGTGCATGTGAAATCTGCTGTGTTTTAATTACATTAAAACAGACACAACTGTTGAACTGATCATCTAAGACAAAGTAAATCTGGATAAGCATCAGGCTAACCAAAAACAAGTCAAGGTGGGTGTGATTTTTTTTAAACTTTTGATTAATATTTTCTCTTAAAATTAGTATTTTCAGATTAAGAGCCTAATATGAGCTATTGGCCTCTATCAAACTTCTGCTAGTGCAGATAATTGATTAAGTAACCTCTATTATCTGTTGTGTTTTATGGGTAAAATAAGTGTCAAATGGAGACAGAAATAACTCAGATAATGAATACTGGTCAGTGACAAATTAGAGTTTGCAATATGAGCAATTCAACAGTTGTTTTAAAGCATGCACAAGGGGGTCAAACTCATTTTAGTTCAGGAGCCACATTCAGCCCAATTTAATCTCAAGTGGGTCAGACCAGTAAAACAATAGCATAATAACCGATAGATAATGACAACTTCACTTTTTAAAATTAGTTTTAGTGCAAAAATGGTAAAATTATATGATGATTTACATTTATGAATGATACTTTCCAAAAAAAAACATGTGACTGTGAACTTGAATAACCATGAACAACGAAGAAAAATAAGTGAATTTTAACAATATAATGCCTCAGCTTATTACTTAGACATGTGTATTATAAATTACAGATTATAGTGGATCTACAGGCAACTACAACTGAAAAAAAAATAAATAAATAACAACCATCAAAACAACTAGTCAAGACTCATTCACACCCTTAATGTTTTGTTTTTGGGTTTTTTTTTCTGTTTTTTTTTTGGGGGGGGTTGTACAAATTCATCCCGTGAGCCTTCTATTTGATACCGCTGGTCTATGAATTCCATATACTCTGTTGCCTATAAAGTTAGAATAATTTAGTTTTCAGACGCATTCCTCTTTTTATTCCGATTCATACACATCAGTAATGACCTTTGACCTGGTGCATTGATTACATACTGAGTCTGTTACACTTTATCTATCAAGAATAAATCACATTGTCATAATCATTTCATGAGAAGAGGTGGAAGGTCGTTGGCAGAAGGAAAGAGCCAATAGCAGGTTAATGAGCTGATATCATCCTCACAAACATTTTGACATTAAAACCGCTATGTATATGTAAAATCTGCTCTTATATTACATTAAAAACAGGAAAACTGTTGAACTAAACGTCTAAATCAAAGTCATAAATATCTGCATCATAATTATGGTTCATTTAAGTTCAAACTTACCAAAAAATAGTCAAGATATTTCCAGATTAAAGCCTAATATTAGCTGGCAACAGTTAGAAATACTTATTGGTGTAGATTAAATAACCTCTAATTCAGTTCATTTAAGATTTTGGTTGACATTTTTTTCATTATATTTTGTCATTTTATGGGTGAAATAAATGCCAGCTGGATATACAAATAATTAATATGATAAATAAGGTTGGTTAAATTATATATTTTATTTATGTTGGTGTTGTGTAACCTGAAAATTGAAAAGACCATAAAAGAATGACAAATTACACCACCATGAATGGGGCAATACACCAAATTATGTCTAATAGTCAGGGAAATGATATTCTGTGTTTAACCTTTTTTAAGCACCTTTAATTGGTTGGTGCAAAGTTAGATTTTCCATTAATCCCCAAATATTCTCTCAAAATTGATTAAAAGCAGAAATGTTATATAATTGTTATGTGAACACTATGTGCCATGTGGGTATATGCACAATGTAACAATGATGCTCAAAAAATAAACTATAAAAAATACATGTATAAGCAACATTTTAGAGTAACTCCTTAAAATAGAGTCTATCAAGGCATGTTTTGACACGAAAATACTCTACTGTCATTGCTTGCAGTACAAATGACAAACATAAATCCAGTAATAACATTTGCATTACTGGTCAAAAGCACAATAAGGTCTCAAGTTACTCTGGCAAAAAAAAAATCTAACCGCAAAATCTGCATCTGTGTTTGTAACTTGATCACGAATGCCACCTCGTAACGCACAGACGCTCTGTGTAAACTTGGGGAGGTGAAGATTCCTCCCCGTCCATGAGACATGGAGGCTTTGAGGGCCCAAACTGATTAAGTCATTGATAGTAGATTGCAAATACAGCATGTGAGACAGCTGCAGGAGAGGGTGTGTCCTTTGTCTAAAGCAGGGCTGGTTGCTCATAATCCCAGGCATATGCTGTCCCTCTCTGGCCTGATCGCTTTTATGGTCTCTGCCTGTCACACCACCGTCCAGTTGTGCTCCCACTATATATAGTTTCACAGAGCCACTCAATCTCCACTCAGCGCTGTGACTCAATAGTTTATTTTTCTTCTGATTCCAGCACTGAATTCATCACACAATGTTAAAGATGCTCCTGTGAGAGGCTAGATAGATCAGGGACCCCCACTTTGTTTGGGGTTTTTTTTTTCAACAGGACGTCAGCTGGGATTATCCATAATTGTTTTGTTTTTTTTTTTTTACATATACATACAGTACAAAAAACAAACACATCACACCTGACATTATTATTGAGTCAACCAAAACCAAGACTATTTTGCAGAGGTAAAAATAATTACAGTAATTACATCAAGTTCAACAACTTCAGACTGCAAAGTTTTCAGGTATATTTTCTTTTTTAGACTAAGAAGGAAAAAAAGATTATTATTGCCATCATTATTAATAATAATAAAAATAATAATAATAATAATAAGAAATAACAGCTGTAAAGTTCCACTATCATCTATCATAAGAGCCTCTTTTGTTGTTTATTTTTGGTCCATCCTCAACTTTTTTTTTGTTGTGTTACTCAGTTTTATCGGTCAAATATTAAAATACAGACAACTAAATGTACAAAACCAACATTCGCAGCTCGATGCAATGATTCTCATGTAGTAATTTCACATTTCCGGCAATATAAGAGACATAAATACATATCTCTATCTAAAATAGGGTTGGATCTTGTATGAAAAGTGAAGATAAAGAGAAAAATTAAAGTGTATATTTGCAATGGGACTAAGAATGAGCCCAACAGAAGCTGGTGACTGATTATAAAACAGGCGTCTGGTGCCAGGGAACATTTTTCAAGCTGGCTGGCACATTTGTTTCACAGTCAGGATTTGACTCAGGGAGCTGAATCAACTCCAGGCCTGCTCCTGATCAGCCCAGCTCTCCCCGTTCTTTTGTTTGAATCCCCCCGTGGCATTCAGGACAATTTTTAGCTCTAGTCCAGCCGGGTATATAGCGAGCATAAGATGACTACATCAGCAGTCAGTTTCCTTTCCTCCCTGTGTTTTGTTTTTTTTCTTGCGGAGGCTAAAAAGGTGGCAGCAGCTAGAGACTTGTGTCCTCTTGTTTTCTGGAGTCCCTGTTGGTTTTAGACCTCCCCTTCTTGTAAGGAAAGTGAGCAATGCTGTTTAATAGCAAGGAACATTGTGAGCTCTGACTAAGTGAACGTCAGTAGTGACTAACACAAGTGTGGATGCATTACTGAGTAAAAAGGAAAAAGAAAAATAGTCACAATTTACTCCTGAATGTCTGTACTCTGGGTGTGATACAAGATGCACATAAGCGGTTAAATGAAATACAGCTCAGAGGATCAGCTCACAAGATAAATGTGGACTATTGTCTGTGTGTTTTGTTCTTTCTTTCTTTCTTTTTCTTTCTTTTCTTTGAGTCTTGCACTGAGCACCTGTCCCCACTTCCTGTCAGCCTCGACTCCTGTTTGCTCCATCCATGAAAGATTGGCTGGGAACATCCTCTATCTAAAGGAAACCACGGCCTGTGAAATTCACACCACTTTGCACCATTTTTGGATCACCGGTAGGACTTCCTAAAAAAAAAAATGAAAACACATAAAATATAGTCTAAATAAAGGTGGAGAGGGCAGAATGTCACGACCTGGGTCAACTGCCTTTGTTGTCTTGTCGTATTTGTCTCTGTGCATGTGAACGCCACACCATTCCTCTTCTTCAATCCTATTTACATTTGATATATGGATTCAGTACAAGTATGATTTGCAAGACATCACATATTCAGCAGTTGATAAAATAATGAACCATGTTTGACCTTTGCTCAACTTGTGTGTAAATGAATAAAATGTGTCCTCGACATACATAGGTTTGATATCATATATTTACATTCATGTCTAAAATGAGTAGAGCCGCCGCAGAACAATGTCTAGACACTGTTTGGTATTTTTCTTTCAATAAACACAGTCCGTCTGAGAGCTGTCTCTTACACAGGAAGCGCATTTGTGCTCTTGTTATTGGATTATGAACTTCAAACAAATATCAAACACGTTTCCACTGAAATAGCAAACAGTCCACTTCCAGTTCCCAAAAAGCTGACGGTGTGTTCCTCCCTCTGTGGGTCCGGCCTCCTCTGTCTCTGTGTGGACTCAGACCTACCACTTATATGTGATAATAGTAAAAACCACAATCCGTAACACTGCAGTGCTCTTAAAATGGTCTCAAAATGTATAAAAGTGTGATTCTGGAGTCATGTCTGCAGTTGAGAATTGCTGTTGTTGTGTGTTTAGTCAGATGTGTTGCCAGCTGTAGCCACTAGGGGTCAGCTGTGCACAGGACTACATGAAGCCCAGTGTCACATTAAACCTTTACAGCTGTGGATCTCTAAAAATGATGCAATAACACACTTGCAGAAATAGACACAGTACTGTGCAAAAATCTAAGGTTACCTTTAGTTTTGTTGTGTTTTCAGGGCTGTAATGAGCAGACAAATTCAGACACAAAAAGAAAATGTAGAAAATATGTGCAAAGTATTATAAATTCACAAATATTAACAATTAAATGTTAAGTATGGGCTCCAGTCAGTATTTAATGTGACCTGTGTTCCCAAAGTAAGAAGAGATGCATGTGTTATTTTTTTATCATTGTTAATGCAATAAATGTCATACTGTTTGAACAGAAGAGTTAAAGACATGTTAAATGCAAAGGGAGGCCACACCAAATTCCTGAGTTTCTTTTTTTACCTGAAAATTTGCTATGCTGCATATAATTCCTGTACATCCTGGTTGTATCTTAATATGAAGGCTGGGTATTGCATATGTACATGGATTATAACTTTGTTAAAACAGCAAACTAATGATGGCCTGAGATTTTTGCACAGTGCTGTGCATAAAAATATCCAAATATATGCTCCAGCTTTCACTTATAATACACTTATCATAAATAAATAAATAATAAACAGTATCAATCTAATATAACATTACTGACAGGTCGGATCTCCTCACTGGTGCCTTATTGTCTCTGATCTATTTACGTTACTGTATCTTCTTGAAGTTTATTAATTTTATTAATACATTTTATTGATTTAAATGTTTTAATACTCGTTATTTAGTTGTAATAGCTCATTATTTTATTATATTTTTAATCTTGTAAAACACTATTTTGTGTCATTGTTGTTTTAATTTTGCTACATAAATCTGTTTCCTTGTGTTAAATGTTCATATACATTAAGGTGAACTGAGTTAATATAATATTTTTTTTATGTGTGACAGTCGAGAAGATTTAATTTTCTCTTACCAGTTGTTCAGTTGTTTTATTGATTACTGTAATATCACAACCTCCATCCCTCTGTGTGTTTGCAATTTAATGAATATAATCATATTAATGGTAGATTTATATTGATAATTCCCATTGTTTTTGCCATATTAAATAATAATTGTATACAAACTTTGAGCTGCAGATAAAGTCAGATATACTTGATGTACCATAATGAATTTAATAAACTAGACTGGACAGGACTGCTATATGTCCACAAACACAAACTGAAAATAAGAAGTTAACAATAGAAAAAATGTTAATGTGTCAGCACGGAGCCACTATTTACCTTCTTAATTATGTGAATTATCAGTTTCATGTTATAAATGAAGCAAATGTATTAATCCAAGTTTGTGACCAGTGCTGAAATTGTACAGAATCACGCATTTATAATATTTCACAGGCCATGTCGGAGTCCTTGGGATGATGTTTTGCGAGTGAAGGTGAGAGCACGTGAGCCTGCTGAGCGTCCCATATGGATCCAGGTAAGATGGCGTGGTTCAGTAATCCCTGACAGAAGTCCTGCTGTGTCACGCACAGCCGGGTATTTTAAAGCTTGAGCTTTGCTGTCATTATCTCCATCAGTTATTCTGCACTGCTTCACATACAGGATCTTGCTCTGACACAGTATAAGTCAGCATGAATACGTCATTCAATAAAAATAGGATTATGTCATTGGCGCTTTTTATAAAAAAACTGATCATGTGCAATAAAGTTGTAAGGAAGAGCAGATTATTTTAAGCTCATCACAAACGAGCCCTCTCTGACCCCTTGGCGGTATATCCATACAATGGACAGCATGTCCATTAAAAGTGATGCAGGAAGTAACCTGTTTGTGAACCCTGGACATCAGGAACACTGATCTTTAACAGCCCACAGAGACGAGTCAAACAGTAGGCGACTCAGATTCACCACATCCTTTTGTTGTCGGGTTGACACAGAGTCAAGGCCACTGCAGACCGGCTTTATCTTGGCTCTGATGTGTGTTGAAATCTGTGCGCGAAAAATCAGGGAGAAACAACAGCTACGTGCACATTCCTGTGTCTATGTGTGTCTAAATGTATGTTTCATCATCTGCACATGCGTCTGGAAAGTCCATTTGTGTGGCGGTCAGGATGCCAGTGTCTCACACGGGGAGGCCGCCTGTCTCGCCCTCTCTCCACTCCACTCCACTCCACTCAGCTCAGCCACTGACCCTTAATCAGAGGAAGGTTGTCTGATGTGAGCACAGACGGATAAATCACTCCTCACCCCAGGCTGCGATCTGGGCAGCGTGTAGCCGGGTTGTCCCGTCAGCGGACTGGCCCTCCGCCCGGGCCCTCAAAGGCTAACAGCCATGTGGTATTCAGCCCTTTGGTGAGGAGGTCTCCGACTGCCCCTGCCCTCTGGAGGATAATAGTCTACATTCTGCACATATCAGTATTTATATTACTGTTGAGTGTGCTGCTTGTTGATTCAGTCTATCCTCACATTCTGCACACACTCCTTCACACCAGACCCAAGCCTCACCTTTCATCCTGCCATGTACTCTATTTTATTAATACACATTTTACTCATTTTTATCCCTTGCAGCCTATTTGAAGTGATTTTGTTTTTCTCTTATCTTGACAATCCTGATAAAGGGTAAAAAATAAAATGAACAAAATACAATGTGTGTAATATTGAAGTTAAGCTGAGAATAAAGTGCAATTAAATTTATTCCTAGATGTAGAAGTGATTTTTCACAGCACTTTAGTTTAAAAGAAAAGACAAATAAATGGTGAAACTTCTTTTCCTTGTCTTTTATAGTCACACTAGTAGTATTACTTATACTGGTATTTTTTTAATATGTTTTCAGCGACATGTTTTGTACATCTATAGTGACTTTGCTGTTATAAACTACAGTGAGAACTGTAGAAATAATTTTAATTATATTATGAATTAAAATGATATTACATATAGCAGTTTTTATGGGCTAGAGTGAATTCACTCACTGAATATGTAAACATACTTATCACCATACATTGATAAGAATAGCTGAATGTGTTATAGGAAAACCCCAAAAATCTACAACCTTCCACCATAACCACATCACCAATACAAGATCAAATCTGGCAGTTTTCAGTTTTTTCTGATGCCTTCATTGATGTTTTATTTAAGTACAAGTAGTAAAATCCCAATATAACAAATATTTAGGTATAAAACTACTATGCACTTTACTTTATCTTTACTCCTTTTTTTCTCATCTTATACAGGTTGATCACATGTTAATGAAAGTCAAAAAATGAAAATGTAAAATAATGCAGTGATGCTAAAAGTGCATTTTTTTGTGTCTGAAGTATCTCAAAATCATATTAATTATTAACACATTTCATTTCTATTCCCGTCAAAACACTACTTTATTTGTCAGTAACTAATTAAAACAGATGCCTGAAAGAAAATTACAGGGATATAAAAACAAGCCCCAAGCGCCTGATTGTAATAACAGGAATAGTGGTCAGTTTGAGTGCAGCCTAATTGAATAATGGTCATATCAGTGAACGAATGGGAGTGCGGAGTGATTTACTGCACTGAGGAGCGGGCTTATCTCTCCCTGTGTCCCATGCAGGAAACACTGGGATGTCACCAGGCAGATTAAAAGCTTGGCACAGCTGATACAGAGCGCTCAAAATGGACGGGGTGGGGCCCTCTGCCTGCCGTGCGAGGGGTTTTGGATGGAAGTCGCCGGGCGGCGGCGGTGGTGGTGTGACCTTATGAGTCCTGTTTGGCAGCGATTCATTCAAAATCTGGGAATTCCACTGGAAGTAAAGACAGGAAAAAAGTAGCATCATGTAACATGAATGGAATTTTGAACACTAAGCATATTTTTGGCTCAGGCTGTATTTTCTTTTGTAGTTTTCATTAAATTGATCCCAAAGGAAAAATGGAATTTACATTATTATTGCACATATTTGGTGCTTATTTTCATTATAGATGCAAAGAGACGATCTGTGCAGGATCAGATGCTTGGCTTTTAATTAAAGTGAATATGTAACAGTGCTGGCCGGAGTACAGCTGTATCACATATAATTGAATTCCTGACAGCTGCAGTGCTTGAGTGATATGAAGCAGTTCTTACAAGGGCAACAAAATGAGCTGGGTACAAAAGCAAAACGTGGCACCACATCAGAGCAAACTGCTGTTATTTTCTTTGTAGCCACCAATGTGTTTCTCGTGCTGTAAGCGGGCCTCTTCTTTATGCCTCTTGAATTGAGGCAATATATGCAGACTGAAGAGAGGTGTTTGATGGGAGCACAGGCAGACAGATCTGGAGGAGCAGCTGCATGTGAGGACGCTGGGCCAAATATAGAAAGGGGACAAGGGCCAAAACATATCACACATTTTTTCCCATTAACAGCATAGGTTTGAATCTAACTTGGCGCCAATTAGTTGCTGTATAGGCTTAAAAATAGAGCATAGCAGGGGTGGCGATACACCCGGAACGCAGAGACAGATATCTCTGTCATGGCGGCGTGTGATTTCACATGTAATCATGTGAAGGGAAAATAACAGTATTCATATCACCAGCTGGTTCATTATAACTCCATGACGTGGAAGGTTATGTGACAAATGGAGCTGCAGACGCTTGTTGCTAGTACCTGTCATGCTACTCTGAGTGCACACATTCAGCTCAGGCCTATTTCCAGCCCGATTCAGGTTCTGTTTGACAGGATCTGTGTCGTTCTATCAGTGGGACCAGCCGTTCCTACCCGCTTCGTTTCAGCATTTGCTTGTCTCTTATCTCTGCACTGGAGGGCTGGAATGAGGGGCATGCAGGCTTCGGGCCTACCTGTTTACTCTGAGGGCTTCCTCCATTGTTCCCCCCCAGTTTCCTTTGAAAGATTTTTCACATTTTTGTGCTGGTTGTTGTTTTGGGAACAGGTCACAGGCTGGGCACATGGGAGCCTCCTGTGGGATTTTAAATCTCTGTCTGGTCAGGCTCAGCAGGAATTCTTTCCTACGACAGCATACTGTATCGCCTCTTTTATACACACCTGAGATATTTTTTACAGCACTTAACTCTACAGCATGACAGAGTATTATCGCTTTATCCTTTTTAAGTGAGCTGAAACCTGATGACTTTTGTATTTTCTTTTGATTCGTTCAGTTCAGCCTCAGGTTCGCATTGGAATGAAGTCATCCCTTCTACGCTAAGCTCTTTCACTACAAAAATAGATTCAGTTAAGTTCAGTTTTTGGTGGCTGTTATGCAATCCCTGATAGTTCCCAGTTAAGCATAAACATGACCAGTTAATACCCCAGTAATACCCTACTAAACCTAATCTACTAAAGTTCACTACCCATCTGAACTTAACAGTCTTTCTTGAAATATCCCTATTTTTCAGTGTGTATTTTTAGATCGCTAAAAGTGTTTTCATGTAGTTACTTTTAACCAGCTTCTTTTAACACACGTCTTATTTTAACACCCTCATCTTTGAAGAGTACAGAAGTCTTTATTCGGTTGTTATTCAGTCGTAGGCAGGTGGTCTCTGAGGGTCCGGCAAATATACAGCCCTTAATCCTTATTATCTAAAGAAGTGCCCAATGAGATTACAAACCTGCAGAAAGACACAACCGGATATCTACCAAGCACCTGCTGCTGGAGAAAATAAAAGATGTTGGTTTTATGTATTTGTATTTTTTAAGGCTGATCTCAGGTTATTGTATTGGTGACTAAATTACATGAGAAATACAGTATTTAGTATGTTTATTTTTGTTGTTTTTAATGTAAAATCTTGGAGTAATTTAATTGTGATGATGATGTTTGAGGCTGTGACGGTACATTCCACTAAAACCTGAAGGCCTGTATAACGTGCCCCATAGTACAATGGATATATCGCAGCTGTCTTAGTCCAGTTCTTCAGCCCGCAGTGGCAGCTCTAGGTAGGTCTGTGTGACACACCTTACCGAAGAGGATTTTCGAGCATAGCACTTGCAGTGGAGATTAACTTTAAGCAAAGATTAAGCAAATTGATTGTGATGGAGTCTCCTGAAATACACAGTTGCTGTGCAGTTTGTTCAGCGGTCGTCATGATGTAGAGCACGGAATAACGTTTTCATGGATCTGCTCAGAAAAGTGGGAAATTTCACTATGTTGACGTAGGTGAGTACATTTTATGATCTTGTAAGTGAAATACATTTAGGTAAATTTATTCTACTTGTTTACCTCCAGGTACAACAGTTAGTTATGATACGGCTGTTAAATTTTCATCAGATTTTGTTTTAGTTTTGTTCCAATAATTATTTCTTTATCATTCTTAACATTAAAATTGATCTAATGTTTGTCTTCCGATAAATATTAACAACTATTATAACTACTACCTCAATAAAAAATCCCACTAGTTTTTAATTTATTTTATTAGAATCACTATTCATTGGAGAATATTTTTTATTTTGTAACATATTTTCATGTCTAAATACAATCAATCATCGTCTTTGAAATAGAACAGTGACTTACATTGTATTCATATCATATTAAACATTTGTTTCTTTTTATTAACATTATTAGATATTATAAAATAGAAGCACTATATTTATATATGTAAAATTACTGAAATTCACCAACAATTTTACAAAAATGAATGATGTATTGAGTAAATTCAGAAAAAAAAAACTTTTCTCTGTGTTCCCTGTGTTGTTACATGCTTTGCTGTGTTGAGATAATTAAATAATTGATCATGCTGATCACGTGGGTTGTTTTCCCAGAGGTCAGTCTGGTCATGTAGCCTGATTTCCACCATCCAATGAAGTAAACAGCATATGCTTCTAAGACGTCACTCAGTTGTTTGCGCATCATTATTGTTTTAATGGAGTTATTCATTTGTTTAGATGCAGCTGTCTGTTTTGACATCTGTCCAGCCTGGTTGGTTGTTTGTTTTATGTTATAATTATGAATTACTGTATGCTTCACAGCTTACATTTCACATTTATAGTATATTAAATATGTCTAAGTATTATAATTTACTGTAAAAGTTGCCAAAATTTTCTATATATAATCAAATTATTTCCTTTTCCGAGAGCAAATGTTTGTAAAAATCATCCCTACTGTGTCTCACTTTCTGATGAATGTCTTTTTCATCATCTGTCCAGACAATCCAGGTAATGATGAACGAGACAGGGTTCCGGAGAACCCTCCCTGACCAGTTATCAGGGAGTGGGCACACCTTTGGCACGCCACGTCAGACCAGTATTACCAACCCCATCCTGTCAAAACGGGTCTGCTTCTACAAAAGTGGAGACCCTCAGTTTAATGGTCTACGTATGGTCATCAATAACCGTACTTTTAAAACCTTTGATGCACTCTTGGACAGTTTGTCTAAAAAGGTTCCACTGCCATTTGGAGTGAGAAACATTACCACTCCTCAGGGGGTCCATGCAATCTGTAACTTGGATGAACTGGAAGATGGGAAGTCCTACATCTGCTCCGACAGCCGGAAGGTGAAACCAATCAATCTAGCAGTGGCCAGGAAGAAGCTGCCTCCTTGGTACCATGCTCGGCCTGTTACTTCTCGCCGAAGGACAGTCCAAAAGGCCAGGTTTTCCCCTGGACACAGCATCCACAGACAGGAGACGCTGGTTATGCGAACTCCAAAGAAGCTACTGGTTTTTCGCAATGGTGACCCCTCCATCAAACACAATGTGGTGCTTCAAAAGAGGACTACACCTACATTTGAGTCTATCCTGGGATATATTTCAGAGCTAATGCAATTCCCTGTGGTGAAATTGCACACTCCTGATGGAAGACGTGTGAGTGTTCTGTTAAACTACAACACAACACATTTAGAGGAAGAATAAATTTAACAAAAAAAAAAGCCATTCAATCCTATTTAAAGAATAACATTTAGGGCTTTGATAACAATATTGACCCATTTAAGACTGAGTTAAAACTAGCCTATAAATCACCGTCACATGAGCAGAGAAAGTGTTAAGCCTCTTTGGCCACTCACCCTAATACCCAGCAGTGCATTCTGGGATACTGCATTGCAAGGCTGTAGGTCAAGGATCTATTGTAAATTGAGAGCCTGTTGGTATTGAAAGGTGTTTAATTATACAGATTTGTTGCACACGTACAACACATGCATGTAATATTCAATAATATCATGGGCCGATTGGATTAGAATTAAGATCTATTTATTATTTTAAAAAAAACTGTAGTGCTACTTAATCTCAGTGACAAATTCCTGTATCTGTACACTACAGGTGGATGGTCTCCCTGGCTTGATAATGTGCTCTGGGACCGTAGTGGCTGTAGGCAGGGAGCCTTTCAAGCCTTCAAACTATACTGCAAAGAAATCAGCATCTCCAACATCTCCAACACAACTGCCAAGCAACCGAATGGGTGGTAGAAGACTGAAAGCTGTAAACCGTAAGTGGGC
>JAPQRP010000015.1:18098802-18121373 GCA_037367295.1 Apogon hyalosoma | reverse complement strand
TGATTTTAGATCAATTTCAACACAATCATTTTATTTTATTTCGTTAATGAGAACAGTAATGATATTTTAGATTGAATGTAGTCCAGTAGATATTTATTGATATGTCATAGACTATATCTGCAGTAATCTATCAGCTCTGAAGGGATGAAGATTGTGAAAGTGCTGAGGCATTGATCTGTATAATACCATAGATGACCCACATACACTCTGTATGTGGCTTTCGGGTATTGTTCTGCACCAGCTGTGACCCATCTGATGACTCCTCTTTTTCTCTCTTTCATGTTTTTTGGACGTCTTCTTCAAATTGCCTACCTCTTCTCCACTACCTGCCTGACGTCTTTGGATGTTTCAACCTATTTTCCTTTTTTTCACCTGCTTGGTACTCTTGACTGACTGAAAAGGCAAAAAGAAAACTCCATCCAGTACTTCAAAGTCAAGGATTTTCTCTCCCTCATCAGAGAGGTACATCGTGAGTCGGATTCAGAACTCCATTGCAGAGAGTTTGTGCAACCCCACAAACTCCATAGAGTTGGAATCGAGCCGCATACTGGATTCAGGTGGGGAGACGGAGGCGGAGACCTGCCTCGGCAATGGAGCTGAAGGGCAGGACAGTGTATTGCCCACAGATGACGATATTGAGAAGTCCTTTCGGGTGAACCAAGACGGGAGCATGACAGTAGAGATGAGGGTCCGACTGACAATTAAAGAAGAGGAGACTGTCCATTGGACGACCACCCTGACCCGCTCCACTGTAGCCAATCAGCTTACTTTTTTATCAGACCTTGAACCACAAGAGGAAATCTGCTCAGCAAACTCAAATCCTATGGATTTACAAACTCCCTCTACTGCCATAGAAACCACCAAAAAGGAGGATCCACCATCTCTGGACAACGGCGCTTTCAGTCAGAGCAGCTTTGAGGAGGATAAGATCAAAGGGCATACAGATGAAGTGTCAACTCAGACGACACCAACCCCAGGACAAAAGCACATTAGAGAAAAGCAAGCCTCAGTGGAGAGCATCACATCAGTGACAGAGGACAGGATTCAGGAAGGTATGGTTGGTTCTTACTCCTACAGGGAACAGATAGAAAGTGTAGCCATGACAGAGCAGTACTGCATGGTCAAGCAGAGTAGCACTAGACCAGTGCCCAAACCTAGAAGACTTGGCTCTGTGGATGCAAACAGTAGACATATTTCTACTTTCAAATCAGCTGAGATCCTACAGATTGAATCCAGTGAGGAGGAGGTCACTGAGACGGTCATGCATATATATGAGCAACAGACCTGCCAGGACAATTTCCTGGCAAATTATTATGCACAGGGTATGTCTGCATCTGCCGTTACTGTTTGCAGGCCAGCTACTTCAGACACAGGACATCTGTCATCCAGTAGTGAGTTTGAACCTGAACCCCTGAGACCCTCAACAGCCTCTGAGTCTATTAGTATCTGGCGGGCTGAAAGCATGTCCCTAACATCAGATTTAACCTTGCCGTCACTAAAAAGAGGTGCAATTCAGGCAACAAATGTTCAGCAACAATCCCAAAAGCTGACAAAAAGGAAAGGCAATCCCAAACAGAGAGAGGTCAATAAAAGTAAGCGGGTTTCTGCAAAAGCCAAAGTGACCAACAAACGAATACATGAAAAAAGGCAAAAAGAATATTCTGGAGAGGCAACTGAGAAGCGAAAGAAAAGGAAAACTTTCTCCAGTGCTGGGTTCATTAAGAGAATTTATGGGACATCATCCAAAAACATGATGAAGCTTAAAAAGAGACAGGAACAAAATAAGGATGGAGGTGTTACGACAAAAAGCTTGCAGGTGTCAGATGACACAATCATAAAAGCCCCACACATCCCACTCGCACAAGAAGAAAATATGAAAAATGCTGTTTCTCTTGAAAAAGATAGACTGAGCATTTCTCCTCCCGAAGTAAGCCAACTAAAGGGAACACTGAAACGGCAGACATCAATGCATCAGGAAAGAAAGAACCAAAATGATTGCAGTGATCTCAGTGAAAACATGTCACTGCCTGCTTTTAACTCCTCCAGCTCTGTTACTAATGAATATGTAGCAGAGTGGCTGGAGAAAGCCCAAGTAAAACCCACTGTCAATGGAGGAGAGGAAAGTAAACCAAAAGCAGTTGCTCGTGTCGACTCGGAGAGTGGCAGGTCAAAAGATGAGCTCCATGTGAAGAGTGTGGCAGAAGAAGAGACATCCAAAATGCAAACTGTTAATACCAAGTCACTGCCAGAGAATGTGCTTGCTAGCAACATAAAACAAAGAATCCAATGCTTTGAAAACAAATCGCCTAATCCATCAGTGGAGAAAACTGCAGTACTTCAGCAAATGGTTCATAAAACCAATCAGACCATCGCCACAGATGCAGAGCACAGTTTAACTCAGAAAAACACAGATGAAATAAAACCCCTCTCAAATGGCATCAGCTATGAAATGAGTCCACTATCTACTGACGTCCCAAAAGAAACACCATCAGACACCGAGGGGGAAAGCAAATCAAGACCAATCAAACTCCAATTTCAGGAAGCAACACTTTTGAATACACTCTCAATGGATCTGCCTCCACCACCTCCACCTGAGAGCCTGGTAGAGTTATCAGCTGCCGAACAACATGGGATGGATATATCTTCAGTAGCCAGCAGCCCATTATATAGGGTCTCATCAGTGAGCAGTCATATGTCGGAAATTCTACCATTATCTGTCACCCCAGCATCTGACAAGGCCATTTCACCTACCGACCACACAATGGAAATGACAACATCGATTGAGACTGACAATCCTTCAACGCTGAAGGAAACACCATTACCAAGAGTTCCATCTATTAAAAGGGCCCCGTTGGTCAGTAATCTGTCTCTTGAAAGGAAAATGTCTCTGAGGAAGGCATCTGTGGATAAATATACTTTATGTAGTGATGCCCCATCATCCACTGACATCAACGTAGTGGGTGATAATGTTTTGCCCAATGGCATTTGTTTAACAGAGAAACAGCAACCACCAGAAGAGACACACCAATCAAGCAGCGCCTTAGATTTGATGAGCAGTGAGTCATGTTGTACATCTGCATCTCCTGCTAGTTTAACGTCAGAAGAGAGAGAGTCATCGACCAGTATTTTATCAAGTGAAGCTACAACACCAAGTAACGTCCTGTATAACAAAACAAAAACTATAAAAACATTACCCTCAACTCAGAAAGAAGCACCATCTCCTAAAACCTTGGTCAAAAAGGTGAAACGGATAAGCAGTCCATCTCCAGAGAGAAAACCCCACATGAAGAAATTCTCCTCTGAAGTGTCTAATACTGCTCCTAAATTATCTTTGTTATATAATCACCCTCCTGAGAAAACTATGTCACCAAATGTTGGAAGGAGAAAAATTGCAACACCACCTGCTAGCCCTGCCAGTGAAAGAAAGCAGAAGCTTCATAAATCCAAACAGCAAAAGATAACATCTCCATATTCTCAATCTCTGGACATGGTGTCACCACCTGTGAAGCAGAGGTCAGATAGACTCTCCAGAAACCTTTCCTCTGACAGTGCATCAGAAGAAGCAAACCGGGCACAAAGAAAGCCATCACCCCAAAGAATGCTTCACCAAACACCTCAGCCAACACAAAGAACAGAAAAAACACCAAAGAGTGACACTTTCATGCCCCTCAAAGCTTCTCCCACAGATGAAATTGTGGCAAAAATGTCAAATGATCTAATACATGCAGATAAAGAGAAATCTATGACAGATATGCAAATAATGTCAGAGCCATTAAACATTTCAAACCAGCCAAACATGAAACCTGTACTTGAGAAGATTTGCTCTTCAATTAAGTCAATTAGACAAATGAATAAACGCCATTCATGTCTGGAAAGGTCCAACAGCCTACCTGACTTTTCCTCTTCCGTGGCCTCTACATTTGGCTCATCATCAAAAGCTCTTCTTGCTTTCTTATCTATCATGAGCCTGAAGGACGACATACCCGATCTAAACGCAGATGTGCTGAATGCAGATAATGTAAACTGTGCTGAAGCTTTACAAATGATTGATTCTCTTAGTGAAATTGCCAGCATTGAGGATTCTCACAAGTTAAAAAACAGTTTATCAAATTTACAACAATCTGCTTCAGAGCAGCTGCTGCAAAGCTGGAGGGATTTCCAGCAATTTAGCAACAAATGCAAAAGTAGCAGCTCTACCCAAAATTATGCAGAGCAAGGCCTTTTAAGTAAAGTTAGTCTACAAAAAGACACTGAAGAGAATCATATTGATGAAGTAATGGATAATCTCGATATTCCAGAGGTTCTTAAGGAAGAATTGGCTTCTCTTTCAAAGGCTGTCAGCATGACCAAACACGAGGATTCAATGTTAAATCAATGTAATTTCTCTTCTGATGATGCTTTTAATGCTAGTGATACATCTCAAGAAGACAAAGCTAATGTTGATGTTGGCTCAACTGTGAAAAAATTCACAGACATTAAACAACCCAAATTAGTCAGCATCAAGGCAAATCTTGCAAAAGGGCAGGACATGTCAAGTGCCAATAAGATTGTAGAACAGAATCAAAATCAGCATGTGCACAAGGAAGGTGAATTAGCTGACCCTGAAAGTAACTCTATGCAGGAAGGACAACTAAGTGCTAACTACTATGTGGAGCTGAACGTAAGCAGGAACGAAAGCAGATCAGGCCTAGATACTGAAAGTAATCTGGTCAAGGAGGAGCAGCTAGAGGTTGGACGTAGGGACGTGAGTAACAAAGATGTTCGGTCTAAACCTGCAAAACCATCTAAATCGGAGACAAAACAGCACAATCAAACAGGGTGTATGGGACTAGATATAAGTGGTGACGAAGATGCTTCAGATGTAGATGAGGCACCTTCCTCAGAGGGAGAACAGCAAGATGATGAACCAAAGAGACTCAAGGTGATTGTTGAGGAAAGTTTGTCTGATACTGAGAAAGAGCAACAAGATGTTGAACCTAAGCAGCTGAAGGTTATAGTTAAAGAACGTTTGTCTAATGCTGAGAAAGAACTTCAAGAGGCTGAATCAAAGAGACTTAAAGTTATTGTTGAGGAAAGTTTGTCCGATGCTGAAGAGGAGCAGGAGAGTATAGAGAAGGAAGAACATGTTTTGAATACTATTGAGGAGGAGGATCAAGAGGAACTAATAGAGACAAAAGTTAAATTAAGCTCAGAAGATGAAAGCAGTGAAACAAACAAGAACAGTCTCAGCAACATAATAGATAGAACTAACTTAATAAATTACACTGAATCTTGCGATTTTGATGCAGAAAGGGATAGTGGGAATGACCACAGCAGCTATAATGACCATGCAGACATAGAGCAGCCAAAGATAGATGAACAGTTCAGCAGCTCAAAAGAACTGAGCAACTGTGAGAAGGAGCTCAACTCAGAGGAGGAACATGTTACAGACAGATACATAGAGGAGAGTACAGTCAGTCAGAGAGTACATCAGCAGGCAAAACTGTCAGGAGATGAAAAAATCAAACATCACTCTGAAGATATTATATCACATTCTGTTGCAGAGAGAATAAGTCTTCTGGAAAAGCAAGTTGCTAATGCCCACAACAGGAGTTCAGACACCAGAAGTTCCTCACAAAGAAATGTTCATTTTGTTTCTGACGTTGAGGATTCGTCCTCGGAGTCTCCCTCGCCCCAGTCAGATCTCTGCACCCGCTCAGCGCCTCAGTCATCATTATCTTTCAGCTACGATTCCAGTAATGTTATAACTACACAGCCTGAAGGCAACAGGGTCAAATCCATCAGAGAGATGTTCCTGGCAAAGAGTGCCACCGATGTTCAGCAAGGCCAAATATGTTATCCGAGCCCAAAAACATCAGATCTTTGTGATTTAAGAGCAGAAACCTCAGTTAGTGGTGGCTATCAGTCTCAGACTTCAAGTGACTTGTCAAGTGGTGAAGATGATTCATCCCGTAAATCCATCACTAAAGGTTTTGTGAGGAGAACAATTGAAAGGCTTTATGGCAAGAAAGACTCCCATTCAGATGTAGATGAAAAAAGTGAAAGACCCCCATCTGCACCCAAACAGAAAAAGAAAGAACATACAAGCATTTTCTCTCCCTTCCATACAGCCAGTTGTAAAGCAATAGCCGAGTTATCTTATTTTAATTCCACTAATGCACTGGACACCTTGACTGAGGCAAGACGATGCCTTGCTTTTAACGCCCAAGTGGAGCCTGGAGACAGTCTTACTGTCGATGAAGGACGGTGGCTTCTCAGGGACAACACACTGATTAGAAAGTCTGTTTCAGATCCTGTTGGAATAAATAAAACCTTGTCGAACTCTCCCCCAAAGGAAGAACTATGTGAGGACACAGAGGACAACTCTCCGTATTCACTTTTCAATACAAAGTCGGATGAGGAAGATAACAAAAAGTCATTTTCAAGAAAGTGCACCTACTTTTCTTTGCCTCATGGTAGTGACTCAGATCCATGTCAGGATGATTTAAGTACTGTGAGCAAGGGCAGCATGAACGGAGACACCCTGACAGAGACTCAGGACGACTCAGAGGACATGAAAACATGGGCAGAAAAGAATGGGACATTGCCTGGTGTTATTAGTGACTTTAAGATGATGGATAACAAAGTGCATCCACTAGTTGAGGTTCCACCTGATGCTGAGGTTGTAGTAGCACAGCCTGTTAAGAATCAAGGCACTGTGAACAGAAGATATGAACCTGACATGTTGGACTTTTTGTATAATTTTTGTGGTCAACACTGTCCCATTCTATAAAGTCACTATGTCTAACTATCAAATAGAGATCCCACACTCACAACGGAAGGACTTTTTTTGTTTAAATAAATGTACATTGTTTGGATTGTGTACATTACTTTGACATTGGTGCCTACACATTTTAATGTTGCCATAGCTTTGGCACAACAAGCTATCACTCAGCATTTGAGCTAACTGCCGAATGTGGAACAATGTGTCATGGAGGCACGAGCCAATTTATAAACATTTATTCATCCTGTATGTATATTTGACCGTCTAAGTTCAGAGCTTGTGGTGCGATTAGCCAGTTTATGCTTGTTGTTCATCATAAAAATAGCAACTGTCTTTTTTTGTAACACCTTGATGTTGTATTTGCCATGCACACTCCAGAGCAGCTCTTTCTTCTTATAGATTGCCTGTCAACAGAACTAGTACCCAGAGCATTACTGTAATCTTGTTTTAAAACTCTTAAAACAGATCAAGTCCCTGCAGATGTCAGGCAACAAGGCCAATCCCTGCCGCACTGTTAACAAGTCAGTTCATGGTTGCAGCTCTGGTTTGACCAAGAGGTGAGGTCAATAGGGTGCCGTTACTTTTCTTAGTCACTGAAAAACTCTAAGTCAAAGTTATGTGCATATTGTAGCTAATGTCAATTTGATGCTTGACATAAGTTTTGTAACTTGGTTGTCTTAAGTGTAAATCTTCAGTCTTCAAAAAGTAACCATAGCTTAAGATCTACTTTAACTGTCTTTATGATGTAGTATAATGGATTTTCTGGTTTACAATGTGGCAGCTGTGACAACTTTGTCTCTTAAATATGTGATAATAAAAGTGTGTGTTTACAAATGCTGGTTTTGTCTTTTGTTCAGCACTTTCTTCCAGACTCAGTTCAATCAGTTTCAATCTTCACAGCACCTCAGCTAAGAGTCAGATAATCAGGTCAATTTGAATAACAGCAAAATTAACAAGACGACTGGTGTGTTAGATACCTTTGGAAGCTCAGCTCAGTTGTTTTCTCCAGCTGATCATTATCGGACCTCTGAGGAGAAGCGGAGACCTCTGTTTTCTCACTCTCTCCCTGAGGAAGTATCAGTGTTGTTCTAAGGTTGTTTTGTTTCTCAGAAGTTGCCATCAAGCTGGCCTATGTTGTGACAGGAGCATCGAGGAATGCACTAAGAGGGGCCGGTGTTTACATCCGCAACTACAAAGAGGAAAATGACAACTCACACATTTTATCTCATATTAATGTTATCTCCAAAAGTATTCATATTCATTTACCTATCGTGGTTCAGGGGCTAATAACTGTCTGCAACCTGGAAAACCAATACAAGGCCATATCACTTAAATAACAGACTGACCACTGACAGGTGAGTTTGACCACAAGATGGCACAAAACATCAACAAAACCACCAATGAACAGTCAGAAATTAAATATCATTACAAAGCTCGAACAGAACAAAACAAAAACACAACTGAGCAGCCAAAATATTTTAGACTGTTTATTACTTAAATAAATATTTACATAACAGCTTCGTATAAATCAAATTTCTTCTTCTTACACGACACATCTTTCTAAAAGAAATGCTTTTAACAAGAACAAAGAAGAAAATAAGGGATGGATTACAATGATACTTTAAATCTGCGTGGTGACAGAGGTTCACATCAACCTCTCATGTTGATCGCTGAGCAGATATTCCCGTTTGCAATCATCACAGCTGAACCCGGATGACGTCGTTCAGACACCTGAGTCCTAAGACCATGCCTCTATCTTTAGTCATAAATTTTGTTATAGTATGCATAAATCTACATAATCATTTGATATACATCATAATTCATTGATACTAAGAAATAGGAGGATGTTAATCTAAACTAAAAATCCATATGTAGCTAAGTGCATATGGCTTTAAAAACAAAAAATAAAATTATTGTAAGTCACACAATTCATCCAGGCACAAATAAAGCAATAGACAGCATTGGTGAAATTAAAAGACATCACTCATACAGTATAGGCTACAATGCCCTGCTAAATGGTGTACAGTATATGGCTCAGCTTGGAAACTAAACATTTCAGGCAAGGTGATCTAAAAGAAACATTAGAGCACATAAGTAATGCCCAAGCTACAGTTCTAACCCACATCACTTCAATCTGATTGCAGTGTGGTTTCAAACATCCCTCAGATTCAGTCGTCTGGTTCTGATGATCACTGAAATGTTAGATTAAATCATAACCAAATCAAGAAATTGCTGGAGAAGGAAGTCCTCACTGACCACTCCACAGACATTGTGTATCTCTGACCTTTAAGTGGAATCAACATTGCTTAAAACCAACGTAAAAACGACAGCGTCACTGTTAACGGTGAAGAAAACATGAAATGTACAGATAGTTTACTACATTATGTAAAGTAAAAAGCAGAACAGAATCAGGAAAAACTCTGAAAACAAAGGTTGTTTTAATGTAGCCAGTCAATCTTAAGCTTCTCTGAAAAAAAAAAAGATAAGAAAAAAATGTGTTTTCTATTGCTCACATCATGCATGTAAACTATGCGGCTAATTAAACCAGTTTGTTTACTCAAAAATGTAGAAAGTAGTTTTTTCAAAATATTATGGAGGGATTAAAGGGTGAAATTGTAATATTTTCCAACAGCACTGTGTTGTGTTGATCCTGAGATTTAAACCAATGTGTATCCTTGTCAAGGAGAAATTTACAGGTGTTTCTTTGTTTTTCTTTTTTTAAAATCAGTTTTTGCGTCAGACACTGTTAAATGAGGGCAGGTCCTGTTTCTCAGTGAGCGTCTTAGTCGAATCCATTATTAGCTTTTCCGAAGAAGGTCATACCGCATCAGTTTTGGGTTGGGATGATCGTGTCCCACTCACAAAGTTATAAACCAAAAACTGAGAGGTGCCAAAATAATGTGTGGCGAAGAGTTTTCCGTCAGGAGTGGGGTCGGAGAAAGCAATCTCATCTTTGCTCAGGTATGAACCATATATGAAATTGTTCCTGTGCAGAATGAATATAAAAAAGGAAGTGTTAATTATGTTTCAATAGATTTTATGCGCTTAAAATAATCCTGCTGTTGTAAAGACACTGACCTGAGGCACTCGATCAAACGTGAGGCGATGCCCTGGCGTCTCATCATACTGACCACCCAGATGCGGCTGATGCCACAGATGGCCGGCTCTGGCGTGGTAGAGCAGCACCAAGCTCTCTGCCTTTCAAACATCACCTTTTCCCCCTCTGAACCCTCTGGAACGGGCTCCTCAATCACCCTGTAGCCCTGGAATAAACACAGGTGGAAAAGTGAATCATGGTGACATTTGTTTTTATCTCACTGGCCCATGAGCCACGAACTATTGTTAAGGCGCTGTGTCCGGAGGCGTCTGCATTGGCGTCTTCTACAATGAAACTGCTGGTTGGATTCATTTCAAATTTAATATGTAGCTTCCTTGGAACAATATCTACAGAGTTAGTTCACAGTTGTAGAACTTACTTATAACTTATATTACATTACTAATAATGGGCCATATTTTGATGGCTCATTAACATGTAAATGGTTAGAGATATCAATACAGTTACTATTGAGCACTGATAGGAAGTCATACGTGGACTTTCATTTGAGTACATGACCTTTGACCTTGAGTGACCTTGAAGGGTCAAACTCAAGACCACCAATGTCTACATTTCAACAATCCTCTTCTCTGACACTACTAGTCAGATTCATATCAATTTTTTTTACATAGCTTCCTTGGGACAATGTCTACGAAGTTTGTTCAGTTTTGAGAGATTTAGATTTTTTAAATTTTTGACTCATTTTGGAAATTTGCCTTCACTTATAATGAGTCATATTTTGATGGTTTATACCAAGGAAATGATTAGAGATATCAGTGTAGTTATTATTGAGTACTGATAAGAAGTTATATATAGACTTTGATGTAATTTGTTGAATTAACCTCCAGTGAAAGTACCACCCACTTCTTTTGGGAGATTGCTCTCCTACATCAAGACCACAGGACTCTAACATCGAACAGAACCTGACAATCTCACAGATTCAAGTTGTCATTGATTCTTGATAGAACATGCCAGTGAGATACACAGACACTGGTTCTTGGTCTGTCCGATGACCATCTCTCACCTCTTGAATGTGCTCTGCTATGAGGCATCCACCAACTTTCTTGTCGTTGGAGATGAAAAGGAAGGTTTTAGTCTGAGAGGGACACTTGGTCTCCACCTGCTGGAAGCCGAGGTCATTGTCCACCATCTCCCTGATCTCTTCAACCTGAAAATTAAAAAAAGCAACTGTAATTATTTTCATGTATGTGACATTAAAGTGTATCAAGAAATAAAATGTCACTGTTAATTAAATATCATACTTGCTCAGCCTTTTTGTTGAGCTGCGACATGCAAAACGCATAAGTTGGCTTTAGATAATTAAAGTTTCTTGTCTGTGAGCTTACCTTCTTCAGAGCATATTTGGGATCATCTGGTAAGACAAGAATAATCTTGCCATCAGGAAACTCAGCTAAAATCCTCTCTTTTTTCCAGCCCTTAAAAAGAGAGAAAAACACTGGCTCTAAGATTGTTTTCAGCATTTTTTTTTTTTTTTGCCAACTTGACTGATTGTCTCTAAACTGTGGCTGGTGTTTAAGCTTGAGTTTTTCTGCAGGTTTCAACATCGAACACTTTTTCAAAACTGTTTCAAAGTCATGAATACAACTGTTGTAGAATAACTTACAATGTAAATTATTTTAATGTGTATTTGCAGTATTTTACAGTGTTTTTATTTAAAATTTTTAGGCTTTCCAACTTTATTAAAGTAACACTAACTTCATCATCAAATTTTTATGAAATGTCAAAAACATACAAAGATATTTTAAGGAATAAATTCAGAGTATTGGATTTCATACTTTTGACAAAACAGTCTCTTGCCAGTGACATCTGTTCCACTTCAGAGTTGTGGAATTTTATTCTATCTTATAATGAATATATAATGACTAAAACATGCCTGGAGTAAATGTTCTTCTATGCAAATAAATAAATGAATACAGCCAGAAATACAATTTGGCCAAAAAAACAGTCCCTATTTTGATGTAACTCAGCAAATAGTTCAGATCCTTCCATTGAATAATAACTGCAGTGATTAATATGTTTCATCTGCAATAAGTTCTTTAAACTCTCCATTCCTCCTGGATCACTGACGATACAGTCGCCATTTTGTATTAAATACATTACTAAAAGGTTTTGTGAATATAGGCATGTTATACCCGGCCAGAAAGCTTAGATTCTCCTCAGTTGAGTCCCTGAGTTTAGTGTACAGTATTCCTGAGCAACAAAATATAATTAGTGAAAGAATCAACTTGGTAGCAATTAAAGCTAATGGGTCTTTCCTTACTAAACACAAAAAAAAAGACATTTCTCTGAAACTAGAGGGTATTACCTTTCAAATGAGGTGTCATTAATTGATTTTTGCTTTGTGGTTCTTTAGTTATAAGCTTTGGAACTTGGTTTGTAAAATAGACAAACATACATCATAACTGATGTAGCAGCTTCTCATTTCTGAAACAACCATCAGTTTGATAGAGAGCAAAAAGATTGGACTTTTTCAATGGAAAAGGGTCATGTGGTCTGATGAGTCCAGACTGACCCTGTTCCAGAGTGATGGGTGCATCAGGATGAGAAGAAAAGTGGGTGAAGTTATTACCCATCATGCCTAGTTCCTACAGTACAAGCTTGTGTGGGCAGTGTTATGACCTAGGGTTAATTCAGTTGGTCAGGTAAATGTTGCGTAAGTTTACTGAAACGGTGCCACAGAGAATATGAGCAAATCATCAGGACTAAAGGTTATTCAATAACACATCAGACTATGTGACTCTTTTTGGACAGTCTGTGTATATACTATATAAACACAGAGGAACTGATGGACTGAACTGATAACAAGTTTTCTAGGTGAGATATTCTACTGACGCCATCTTATAAAACTTCCTCTCACCACGTATTTAACGGCGCTGATGAACTGGTTGTGGAACAGTAAATGCTGTGATTCATCCTCAGGATTAGCAGCAGAGTATAGCATCCCACACACGCTGCAGGCCACTGCTCCAAAATGCTTCTGTCCTGCATCCTATAGCACCAAGAACAAAAGTAGAATCTATGCATCTACAGAATATATCAACATTTTCCCTACTGATACTAATCACAGGCCTAGGTCTGTGGTTTTATACAATTTAAATAAATCCAATAAAGCAGAATTTCTTCCATTGTGTGTGTATATTAATAAGCAGGTGTCGGCATCTTGCATTAAAAACAGCTTATCTGCTCACAATAATAGTCTGGGTGCCATCTTTGTCAGCATCCTTCAGTTTCTTCACTTCTCTTTGCAGACTAGCATCAGACAGAGGAGTCCCACTGTCTCGTGGTTTTGCAGTTCCACTATGATACAAACAAACATCACATTACCTCAGGTATCTATTACTACAAAGAAAAAAATGTCAAATGACCAAAGAGCAACTTCTTACTCTTGACAGGGCTTTTCTGATGTTTTCTCAGATGTCTTTACTGCTTCTGCGTTACCCTCCAGAGAAAGAGCAACATCGGTGACTGTGAGAAGAGTTACAATTTAATACACAAAAGGAACAGTTTGTAAGAGCAGACAGGAAAGTTTTTTTTCACTATCTACTACATTTGATTGAGAGAAGTAAGAACATAAAATCAATTCTTATACCACTATCAAGCAATTGGAATTATGTAGAAGTAAAATATGAAATCAGCCGTTAGTGACTAGAAGTAAATGGTTACTAAGATAGCCTGAGAAGTGATGCAATATGAGTATGTAAGAACATTTTGGAAAATTCATGAAATGCAAAAAAATTACAGGAAAGGCAGACCTTGAAGCTTTTCTTCACGCTGAATACCCTCTGAAACTTTGAAATCACCTTCAGAAGTAAGGGAGGATTTTGGACCAGGTGGAAGTGCATCAGCTGCATCCTACAGAAACGAACAAAGAATGGATGAATATCACACATGCACACACTTACATATATATACATACACACACACGCACACACACACACACACACACACACACACACACGACAGAGTCAAAAAGTTCTCAGACAAATGTTATAATTTCAAAATGCACAGGAAATATAGATTGCAAAAGTGTTTAGACTAATGGAGCTTATTCTGTAGAAAAATTATTTTGTTACTTTGACAAAGTTTTTGTTATATTTGTCTGAAAACTTTTTGACTCTCCTGTGTGTGTGTGTGTGTGTGTGTGTGTGTGTATAATTTTTTATTTATTTTTTAGCAATGCTGTTAATGTCAAATTCTTGTGTGTTACCTTGCTTTTGGAATCATCCAAAACGCCAGCTTTAGGATGATCGGGTTTCGTTTCTGGTGTGGGTGAACTGACAGGCTGGGCTACGGCTGGAGTCGGCTGCTTCACCTGAGCTGCTGTTGCACCACTGGGCTTTATCTGGGATGAAGAGGCTGCAGGCTTGGGCTGACCTGATGCTAGAACGGCTTTTGGCCGACAGGCTGTCAAGACAGGAGAACTCTGTGGAGCTTTGGCTGAGACAAGAGGCTTTAATGAAGCTGCAGCTGTTGTAGTTGGTGGGGCCTTTGACTGCGGTGCTGTTGTAATGGCATGCTTCAACTGTGGATTGGAGGAACTGGCAGGTTTTGACTGAGATGTAGATGAAACAGTGGACTTGGACTGACCTGAGATTTGTCCAGCCGGTGTCTGAGCATTGGGTTTTGATTGGTTTCCAAGTTGTGATGAAACCATGGCTTTTGAAGCAAGCGTGGGATTAGCAGTGGGTTTCGACTGAAGGTTGGTTACTGTTTGTTGTGCGGGTCTTGCCTGAGGATTGGGTTTTGGAGCAACTGGTAAAGGGTCATCATCTAGTTCAAAATCATCAGGCGAATACTTAGGTCTGGGTCTGTATGGCTTATACTCAATTTCAGGCTTCGACTTCTGATTGTTGAGCCCATTTGGCATGGGAGGGGGTATTGCAGGGAGGGCTCTCTTGGCTGTTGATCTGCCTTTTGCAGCAGATCCAGGAGGAGGGGCAGCTTTGGAAGCTTCAGCCTTACTTAACCGTGTGGATTTACGAGTTTCAGGTTTGGAAGGTTCTGGTTTTGGGGCATCAGTTTTGGCAGGTTCAGATTTAGTGGGTTCAATTTCGACTGTTCCAGTTTTCGGGGGTTCTGTTTTGGGCACTTCTGTTTTAGGAGGTTCAGTTGTAGATGATTCAGCCTTGGGAGTCTCCACTTTGGGATCCTCTGCCTTGGGTGTCGCAGGCTTGCTACTTGAAGAAGGGCTTGCAGGAGGTGCTTTGGATGGACTGGCAGCAGGCGGAGAAGCCGTGGTCACAGGACTTACTGAAATCGCAGATAATGACATGGGTCCTTGCCAGTCCATGTCTGAAAACATTTGATTTGCTTGGTCAGACTTTAGTTTCTTGACACGTGCCCAAGACATTTTCTCTCTCTGGAGTTCAACCTGTCTCAGTCTTTGATATCGAGTTAACTTCTTTTTCTCATGAGCTTTTAGAGGCACCGTTACCTGCGTGATGAAGAATCTCCTCTTTGGAGCCTGTGTAGGAGGTTTGACTTCATCTGACTTATCTGTGGTAGGCTGGGTCGTAGACTCATTTTCAGAGGGCATCTCTGAAGCAGAGCCTGCTTCTGGTCCAGCAGCAGTTGCAACATCCCCAGATTCTGCATCCTGGGTGCTAACAGGTGGACTTTCCTTCTTGTTGGCTTCACTCTTGGTAACTGCTGCTGCCGCTGCCACTGCTGCTTGTTTTTCTTCCTCTATCCTCTTCAAAAGATTACTGTCTGTTGCAATGTCCTCTGCTATTTCCTGACACAGGGCTAAGAGATTCAGCTGCTGTCTGTTTGCCGCTCTCTTCGAAGCTGCAGCCTTTTGCTCTGCTAAAGCTGCAAGGCGGGCTTTGGTTCTAGCCTGTGTGTTCATTTCTTGTTTCTTGGGCTTTTCAACCTCCTGTCCTTTTTTATCCTCTTCTGTTTTTTCACCAGCTGTGCTATCCTGCTTCAGGTTGGTAGCAGAGGTGTCATTTTTTTTCATCACATTAACCTTTTCATCTGATGTTTTCAGATGGACTACTTCAGGGGTTTCCTTAGGAGTTTCTATGATAGAAATATCTTCATCTTCCTCATTCTCCTCCTCTGCAACTACAATCTCTCGACCGATCTCGATATCTTCAAGAATCTGGAATTCTTGCACCTCCAGGTTAACATCAACATTCTCTGTTACCACCTCAACCGTCCCTTGCTCAAGAGACTCTGCCCTCACAATTTCAGAGGTATCACCATCCATCAAATCAGACAATGGCTCTTGGCAATAATCAGCATTCTGAATGAGTTTACTGTTTTCTGAAGATGAATCAGGTGAAGCTCCCATCTCTTGACTGGTTTCCTCATTTGAGTTAATTGCTATAGTATCTTTGAACTTGTCAGTTATTTGACATGGTTTTTCTTCATTCAAAGCAGTGTTTTCACTCATCTGCTCTGAAAGCGAAGATGACAACCCAGATTCAGCCACTGCCTGAGTAATGATATCAAATTGAATTTCACTCTCCGGAACTGGTTCTAAAATGACGTATTCTTCACATGTACTATCTGGTATTTCAACTTCAGTGGTGGATGTAGCTGCCATTGTGACATCTGAAATAGCCTCAAGTCCAGGGACCTCCTGCCCCTGTTCAGAAAACTCTGTAGTACCAACATAGTCTGAGAACCCATTCCTTTCACTTTTTTCTACTGCATCTTCAGACTGGCCATCTGGTCTGCTATCATCGCTAGTGCTGATTACTGCAACTTTCACATTCACTGCCATATTACTGTGATCCAACTGTGCAGAGACTGTACTTTGTCGCACACCGTCGCTAGAAAACATGTTTTCCTTTACAGATTCCTCATTTTGAAGATGTGAGTCACTAGTTTCCCTGTTTTCTTCATTAATAGAGAATGCTGTTGAACATTCTTCTATCTGTAGGTTCTCTGCGCAGTGTATGTCCAACAAAGTGATAGTGTCATCTTTTTGTGAAAGCATGGAAACTTCCCCATCTGCGTTACTCTCAGGACTGCTAATGGGCTCGTACACTATCTGGCTTTCACGAGGCTCAAACTCTGACTGATTAGCTGTCTTATTCTGCTCGTCTGATGCTTGCACAAATATACCAGAGTCATCTCGCTGGTCACATACAAAAACAATTACCTCATTGCCTCCAGATTCTTCCCCTTGTCCTTGGGTATCTAAGACCGTCTTGTCAGTCTTATCACTGGAAATGCTTGAGGCCTGTTCTTTAAGTTCACTGCTCACTCTTCTTTCCAATTTCTCTTCTAATGTTGAACCTACTCTTTCTATTGATCCCCTCATTAAATCATTATTTCCTTGGACATCCTCTGTGCTAATTTCTGTGTGCATAATTTTATTTTCTGTATTTTCAGAATTAGGTAGAAATGTATGAATTTCACCTGAAAAGGCCACAGTGTTTTCAGTTACTTCTGTTCCATTGTTTTGCTGACCTGCTGAGGGTGCTTGTTTAGAAATCTCCTGTGGCATGGCAGATGTGGTCTTAGTACTCATCGGAGTAACCGAAACATCTATGCATTCAGTCATAACCTCATCTTCATTCTTACTGTCACAGCTTGGCATGAAATCATTTTGAACATCACAGCCTGTTGTGAGTTTGCTAGGCATTTCTTTTAGGGATCTTTGAACCAGCATCTCCTGTGGTGTTTCTGATGTTTGTATTTCCATCTCTGTTTCTTTCTCAGCAGCATCCACACATTCAGCAATAACCTCTTCCTCTTTTTCAGTATTAACACTGATTACATCTTTCTGAACCTCAGTCTCTGCAATGAGCTCCCTGACCTCTTCACCCCGTTGATGTTTAAATTCCATAGTTGATACACGATTATAAATTTCCTCTGGTGTTGCAATTATTGGCATGTCCAGAGGTACGATACTTTCTGTGATAACATTGTTTACATTACTCTCTGTAGTATTGATAATTAGTCCCTCTTGAATGTGTCCAGGTAGTTCTGTGCGGGGTTCAGGGCTGTTCTGAGGTTCTATATCTTCTCTTGGGGGCTGGGACATCTCTGCTAGTGAGGAAACTATCTGCTTCTCTACAGCAGTGCAGTCTGTGATCACTGTTTCTCCATTTTCGATATTTTGAGAATTTTCAAGCATAGCAACTTTATGAATCTCTGTAGATGTATCTGTTTTAACTTCTATGACATCCTGCCTCTCCTGGTTTTGCATTTCTAATGAAGTAGAAATCTCCACTGTTGCAACTTGCACTTCTGTTGGGCTCTTTTGACTTTCCACCCCTCTTTTTGAAAAATCTGATAATGCAGTTTGTAATTTCATTTCAATGTGACTCTCAGTCACAGAATGAATGTTCACTTTATCCTCATTTTCCATCACTTTCGAACTTTGTACTTGACAAAATTCATTTGATATGTTTCTTGTAGGTTCGCTGACACCTTGGCTGGTTTGGCTCTGTGCTTCTATTGTAGATGATAAATGAGATATCGCTGTTGTTGTGGTCTGTATACTCACTTCTTCTGGACTCTGGGGTACAGCTACACAGCTGCCATCAAGCCTATGTTCTTTTTCCTGACTCTTACAATCTGCAGTCACTGGATCTTTCCTAACTTTGTTAGATATGTCTGCATTGTGTTCACTGACCTCAAGGCTTTCCTGGCTTTTTACATCCACTGTAATGGCTGGATTAGAAATCTGCAATGTTGTGGTCTCCATTTCTGTTCTGTTTTGAAGCTCCACACTGTCTTCATTTTGCATGCTTTGAGAAGTTTCCTCATGAACTTCTAGAGATATATCACCAGACTGTAGTCTGAGCTCCAGGTTGTTCTGATTTTGTATTTCCACTGGAGGTGCTGCATTAGACGTTTTTGTCCCAAGTTGGTCAGCACAGTTCACTTCATCTGCCTTGTCCATTATTTTAAAATTTCCTCTCATTTGCTCTTCAGCTGTCGATTTGTTGGTGTTATCCTGAATCCAGTAAGTTTGTATTTCCACTGTAGGTGACACTGCTGCAATTTGTATGTCCACTTCCTTTGGGTTTGTGAGACCTTGTACTTCCACTGAAGAGGTTGGATAAGCAATCTCCTTTGTCACTGATGCCTGTAAATCCATTCTGATTTGACCATTTTGTGCAGTGGCATAGTCAGAGTTCATATTTTCTTTTCCCATATTTGTAGAATTTCCAGTCACATTGTTTACTTCTGCTGGTACTTCTGTGGCACGGTCATTAACTTTGTGGTTCTCCTGGTTTTGCAGATCTTTTTTCAGCGCTAACTCAGGCATCATACCCTGTGAGACAGCTACACACTCAGGGACTACCTTGCTATGATTTTGCTCATTAACAGCCTCACAAACAGGCATTGAGATTTCTGAGTGAGAGGAAAGGCATTTAATTCCTTTTGTTTGAGTTTCTTCACGATTTTCATCAGACTTTTCTATAATTTCATTATTGCTGTCACATGTGTTAACTGCAACTGGCACTTCATGGCTCACTTGGTCCAGCATGTTGGCAGATTTAGATTCCTCATTAAAAGCAACCTGAACATTGACACTGACATTTGGTTGGCTCGCTAAGTTGCTAAATGCCTCCACTGTCATTAGACTGTTCTCACTTTGACTCTGTAGATTACTGCTTACAAACAGGATCTGTTCTGGTACAGACTCTCTTTCATTTAACAATGCCTGACATTCTACACCAACATTAAAATCAGCTGCACTGGGTGCTTCAGTCACTGTCTGCATTTTATGCACATTTTTACCCTTTATAACTTCCTTAACCTCTTCAGAAACAAATTCTGTGGTTTCCTTCATTTCAGTTTCAGTCCCCAAATCTGTAAAACCTTCTGGTCTGCAAATTATATCCACCTTTACATCTGTCTGGTTTTTACTGTCACTGTTTGAATTTACATGTGAAGTAACAGGGCATAGAGTTTCCACTGATGCTGCTAGTGTTTCATTATCTACAACCTGTCGTCTTTCAGCCTCAGTGCAGGACTCCAAGAGGTCTTTCCCTTTATTGTTGTGAGTCTCAGATGTGATGCAAGGTGACACCCGAGTGACAGAGTCTAACATGTCTGTAGATGATGCTAGTGTTTTACTGCCTGTGTGTTTTTGGCTGTCTAAATGTTTTAACTCCTTATGTTTACTTTCCTCAGTCTCATATTCAGATTCCTCCTTCCCACTCCTAGTTACAGAGACTAAAGTTTCATTTGATTCCTTCTGTGTTGCATTACTGGAGTTGTTTTGTCTCTCTGTTTCAGAGCCACAGTCTACAAATTCTTTTTTCTCATTGTGATCAGCCTCACTGACATTTGCTATAGTTGGAAAAGTAGTGAATCTCCCATAATTGTGGTCCATTTGTATAAGGTCTGTGGGAGCAGGTGATAACGCCTGATTTATCTCCTGTGGATCAGACAGTGACTCTTCAGCTTTACGCTTAGCTTTGACACGGTTTGAATATTTTCTGATGCAGCGAGCCTTGTCCCCATCATCCCTCACTTTAAAGAGCTCAACCTTACTACCGTCACTGCTTAACTCGTCGTCTGACTCAGTGGATGCTGTCCGCTTCAGGGAGGCTTTGGAAGAGGCACTTGTGGCTTTCATGAGCTTGGCTTTTTTGAGAGGTGGGTCGGAAATGGATTTGCTGGAATCCTTTGGAGGGGAGCTCTGTTTAGGTGACTTGGCTGGTTTATTTCCCCCTTCTGCTGAAGAGGACAGTTTTTTCTTGGTCCGTGGGGTTGCTGTCTTTTCTCTTGTATTTCCTGTTTTGAGGGACCTATTGTTGGTAGCTGGTGCAGTTTTAGATGGCAGAGCCTCCCCATCTTCATCCAACTTCCTTATCTTTTGCTGTGAATCATGAGGAGCTGATCCTCTCTTTGGGGCAGGCATTCTGTAAACATATGTAAGCAAGGAATTACCACCAACAAGCAATAACCAAACAAAAAACACAACTGAGCAGAGGAAACTTTATTCTCAAATTACTATCTAAAAAACAAAGGGACTGACAGTTGCTACTGAAACAACATGCTATTTGATGACATTACAGAAACAAAACATTCATTTACGTAAGTACAAGTTAATTATGAGCCAATACTTTGATCGTATGCTTCACTGCTTTTGTGAAACCACTGTTACCTGATTTTCCAACAGGCAACAACGCTGGCTAGCGTTGGACGTAAACAGTATAAATCGCAGTTAAACAATGTCGCTAGCAAGGCACACAGTGTACGATCTAAAACCACTAACTTTTACACTCTCTATATCACGTATCTCTTTGCTTTCCTAACATTTGCCAGAGGTTGCTGTCACTTGGGCTTATGCAGAGTCACAAACGGTCAGTTAGCTAGCTGACGGTGGCTAGTGTGCTATAGCTGAAGTCCACAGTGATGAGGAGCTAACGCTAGCAGCAGCAGCCAACTCGCAACAAATGAGCGAAGCGAGACTCGCTGTTCAAGTCAGCAGAAACAGCAGCCCGACAGAGCCAGCGCACAGTTTACGCAGCACTTCACACGATAGCAATGCCAGCAAAATGATAAAGCCACGACATGGATACGAGAAACTCACTTTGATGTTTTCTTTTTCAACAACAGCTGTTTTTTCCCTGTGAATAAAAATTAACTGTACTTCCGGAGAGAAACGGCGGATGTGACGTCGAAGCCCTCGAGCGACACTTAACTCGACATTGTAGTTTTGGTAAATTAAACATTATTTTATTTATTCACTTCCATAAAATAACAAATAATTTCAAATATATTAACATTGGTACTATTGGAGAAAAATAAGTCTACATCAGCACTAAATCATCTAAAACTCATCAAAAGTGAGACATTTACATTCTCTGTTATAATTTATTTTTTAGTCTCATCCCATTTGTGCAACTGGAAGGAAGTGTATTCGTCAAAGCCTCCAGGAAGGCTGAAAATATATAAGAAAAAAAAAAACCAAACAAACATCTATAACTTTTGGCACCTCCTAGTCATGTTCCCTTGTGGAGATGAAACATGGCAGTAATTTTCTAATGATCTTAAAAATAACAAAATTAAGACAAAAAAAAAAAAATTACATGCAGTCCTGGGTTGTAATGGACAAGTGTCTTTATTTCTCTGCAGGAAATACTGTATGTGCATAGTATTGAAACAAATACACAAAATAAATAAATTAATTAAATAAAAAGTTATTTTAGCAGGTAAGGTCAGTATTAGTGTGTTTTGACTTCAGTAAAATCTTCAACTTTCTTGGATCAACTGTCTGGATGTTTTCTTAAAAAATCTTGTGTTATATTACACACCCTAAGAATATGTTGTTTTTTTTTCTGACTTTATTTTTTGTTTAATATTGTTTACAGTATACATACTTTGCTGTATATTCCAGTTGTACATACAGTATCTCACAAACGTGAGTATACCCCTGACATTTCTACAAATACCTTCTGAACCAAAGATGATGCACAAGAAAGCAAAAGTTTGCTAAAGACAAGCAGACTAAGGACATGGATTACAGGAACCATGTCCTGTGGTGTGATGAGACCAAAATAAACTTATTTGGTTCAGATGGTGTCAAGTGTGTGTGACAGCAACCAAGCAGGAGTAGAAAGACAAGTTTGTCTTGTCTACAGTCAAACATGGTGGTGGTGGGGGGGGTCATGGTCTGGGACTGTGTGAGTGCTGACAGCTCTGGGGAGCTACAGTTCACTGAGGGAACCATGAACGCCAACACATACTGTGACAGACTGAAGCAGAGCATGA
>JAPQRP010000015.1:18081616-18092646 GCA_037367295.1 Apogon hyalosoma | reverse complement strand
TATGTATGAAAATAGACTCGTTCATTGATATTGCGCCTTATAATCCGGTGCGCTTTATAGTCTGAAAAATACGGTAACTAGAAGTAAGTATTTTAATGTAGAACAACACTGTTAAAATTGATTTGACATCTGCACTAATGTACATGTCTAACCTGTAGATTGTAGTCTTGGAGGATTTTCACAAGTGAATCTCTGAGGTTTGGGATCTCCATGCCCTCCTTAATGCGATGGATGAGCAGGATGGGATCCACATGAGTCCCAATATTATTAAGGAGGCCAGTGATGAAGGCTGGAGACACACAGCAGACAGAAAGAGGTGACTTAATAGTGAGAAAATCAAGATCAAAATGGTTAAAACAGACATAAACCTGTAAGATGGTCGTACGTGGTTTATCGATGGAGTAAGAGATGAGATCTTCCCAGAGTTCTGCATCATCCTGCTCTTTGGCAAATTCTATGGCCTTGTCCACATCTTCAAGCTCCTCCATGATCATCTGCAGAGCTCGTCTGCAGTTTCCCATCCGGCCTGAATGAAACATACTCAAAGTTCACACACATTTTTCAAGCTCAAATTCAAGCACTTTTCAAGCACTTTGATGGAACATTTTCAAATTTTTCCAGCACAGCACCTTATCACTGGGGTAAAATACATATCTACAGGAATACATATACTCAGGATTATTTTTTTCACTTTTTATCATAATGATGTACATTGTATTATGCTATAAACATCTAAAATTATGTTACATAATAGAAAAAGTTTAGAAATCAAAGGAGAACATAAAGTTTTATCCAAAAAAGAGGGGAAGCCACTTGGAGTTCTTTAGGCACACTTGCACCAAGGTAAATATTAAGATAAAAATGTACCTGGAGTCGACCTGAGAGCACCTGCTAATTTTCTTTTTTGACAAAGTTTTATTTTTCAAATTGTATCACCTCTCTGTAAGTAGCTTTTGCTTGCCATCTAACCTGGCAAAATTAATATTAGAAATAAATAAACCACATCACAGAGCAATAATTGCAAGCACTTTCAAGCGCCTAAACAAAAATTCAAACACTTTTCAGACCTTGAAAACACAGCATTGAAATTCAAGCATTTTCAAGGACCTATACGAACACTACATACTGGATCAGACCACTCAGTCATTTTAGACACAGTGAAAAGAAACAACCATTAATTAACACTTACTGAGCAGGAAGACTGTCTCCTCCACAAAGTTCCTCTGTTGACAAATTTCAAGAGCCTGTGAGGGAAAGACAGAAGAGAAGAAAGCATTTGTTTTTCATCTTTTCAAGCGTGCTTGTGACAAGAGGTTTTAATTCTTGTAGCTTCCACAAGCTCAATGTGTGATTGAATGACATGTTTTTACCTTCTCAAGAGGGCAGTGGGTGCTGTCTCTCAGGAAAGGCAAGAGATTTGGCCGGTCGTACTCAGCGTACAGGCCAATCTGCCTCTCGTGGTACTTCTGGCCTTTGTGATGGTCCCTCTTGAAGAGTTTATGGAGGTACTGTGGGGAAAAGGTGGGTCAATAACAAAGTGAGCTCTTGTGAATTTGACTTTAATAGATTTCAACTCACCACATGCAGAAGCTCGGGTCTGTCTGCTAGTTCTTCCACCACCCTATCTGTCTGTTAGCGATGGAGGAGAGGAAAAAAAAGGTTCAGTTGGCAGAAGATTTCATTATATTTTTATTGAACAATCAAATGAATCTGGGTACGCATACCGATATCTTGTCTTCATTGTCAAGAAGCATGTCAACGGCTTTCTGTCGACAGGAATTTGCAGAGTATATTTATTAGTCAGCTGGGAATTAAAATATGAAAAGTGCTCCCAGTAACATATTTGACAGACTGTTTCATTACAAAGAGGCGAATCACACACTGTTTTGATGTGGAAACTCTTATCACCTCCGTATCGAAGTCCATGAGGAGGACAATCTTGTCTTCAATTGAGGAAAAAAGGTTGTGTTTGTGGATGAGCTGGTAAACATCTTTGTGCCTCAGTTTCAGGTAGATTTCTAAGGCTCTGTCGTATCGCTGGTCATAAGTGTACCTGCAACAGCATCAAAGACTAACAAGTTACCAAACTTTGAAGAAAACTAAATATTCAATTTGTTGCACTTGACTTGCGCTTGACTCTGTTGCTCATTATGTGTTGAAGTGGATTACTAATACTGCACAAAAGTCACCAGTACTCACAGTTCGGCCAACGTGGTGAGCAAAGTGCAGTTTGTGGGGTCGATCTTCAGGTGATCAAGGACCGCCTGAACGATGGTCATGTTGTTATACAGCTCCCCGGGCCACTCTCGGATTAGCGTGGCAAAACCCTTCATGGACAGAAAAGACAGTGAGACAGATTGTCAGCTCATGTTTAAACACCAACGAATTAAAGATGTAAATGTAAAGAGGATCAGGAGGTAAAATACCTCATAATCAGTTTTGAGAAACTCATGTAAGATCACTTCGTAGATGGCCGGTCTGAGACGCAGATCTCCTCTGGGCAAATACTGACTGATGGCCTGGTGGTGTAGAAGGTCAAATAATAAAACACAAAATAAAAGTTCTGGCACCTTTTACACTTGGTAGATAATGACTTTAATAATAGATTTCTACTTTATAAAAGTGCTTATTATGAGTTCTGAAAAACAGCTACCTTCAACTGTCCAATGGTCTTGAATCTGTAAACTTCATTCTCCCACAGTTCCATGTTTTTACCAAGAACCTTTTGACACTTCCTGGATTGGAAAAAGCATATTTGCTGTAATTAGTAGTGGGGTGCCATTTGCTGCTGTTTAAGTGAATAATTAAAGCTGCAGTGCTTGTTAGTTTTTTAGTGTCAATGGATAAAAATTCCATATCTACCTTTGAGCATGATGTAATTCATAAAGTTCAAAATTCATAAAGTATTCTGATATGAATGGTACAGTATCTTATTATATATCGTCAAGACTGTTTTTATTAGTCTTCACAGCAAAACTATGCTCCAAAAACTCACAAAATGGATTACCTTTGACTTCAGTTAATAAATACTTGTAAATCTTTTTAACAGAAGTCGACATACTCGAGGGCTAAAAACTTAACTCATCTTTCGTAAATCTCAGCTCACTGACATATTACAGCGAGGCACAAATGAACATGCACAAAAACATACTTCATTTGTAATGAACAGTAATCACCTTTAACATGAAAGCATTGCATGCATATGTAAACTTATTTACTTTAGATCCTGACTTCCCATTAACCTCACACAGGCTGGAAAGGGACAACACAAGGGCCAGGCGTGGCTCTGGGGCCATTTCAGGCCCAAGTCTGGATTAGGGGCTTGTAATATTAGGATATCAATTTATTATAATTACCTTTAAAATGACCTTTATATTCTCTTTATGGGTATAAATTTCTTCTAGATTGCTTTTCAACATTATAAGTTCTTAATTTGCATGTAAGTTACTTGTTATTGAGAACCAATTTTTTAATAATTTTATTTATTTAAAAATTTACAATTTTTAATTTGTTTTTTGACTGATTTAAGACATTTTGACCAGAAGAAAACACTGATGATGCATATTGACTTAACTAGTGGTCTAATAATTACTTCTAAAACTGTATATGGTGCCATATGTTAAATTTATGCATGTTCAGATTCTGTATAAATTCTGCAGCTGCCTAATAGGAAATACAAAACGACCACGCATTTGGTTTACTCTTAGCCCACCTAATTTGATTGGTTTCGTGACTGTAATATGGTTCTTCCAAATTTGTCAGAGAATGCTCACTGTAAAACTTCTGACATGGATCAAATGGTGGTAAACCTACCTCGCAGCACCATCATAGTCTCCTTTCTCTACTAAGTGATTGATGTAAGACATCCCGATTTTCTGAACGTCATGTCTCTTAATGTTTTTGAAACTGATCTCTGCAGCCATCAGTGCCTCCTGTCACAGTGAAAGCACAGTGAGAAGACACAAAATCAAACTCTGGAATTGCAGACTGTAACCTTTAGCAACATTCATTAAACTCAACAACGTAAACCTCATATTTCTTCTTTTCAAGCAGCCAATCGATATGGTCATCTTGGTCTCGCTCTTTGGCCACAACGATGTCTTTGGGACTGATGATGTAGAAGAGCGACTCTCCCTCAGAATGCTCTGTTAATGAAAATACATTTATGCCTCTGCGTACTGCACATTACAGCTGACATTTGATAGTCAGCGCATAATGAAATCACAGCGCAGTATAGGGCTGCCTGACATTTCTCAGAGGGCAATTTTTATAGTCTTACCCAGGCGGTAGTCTCTGCACTCGTTGTCTTGGAAGTTGCGTACGGTCAGCGCATCTGAAGAGATCTCCTCGCAGCTTTCTGGGAGAGGCTGGATGATGTCCAACCGAGGCCGTGCACGGAAATCCTCGTCCTGCTCACACACACAAAATGAAAAAAAAAAAAAAAAATCTACTTTAGTACTGTACATATTATAGAGTATGATTTTTTATGAGTGACACAAAAAACTAAACTAAAATCATCAATGTCAGCTGGGATAGGGTCCAACTACACAGCGACATTGCAAAGCTTTAAGAGGTTACTTAAAATGAGTGAATCGATGAATGAACACGTATTATTACCATGTGCTCAGAGTTTTCTTTCACAAAGAACAAGGTGACGAGCTGATCCGCCAGCGGTGCCAGACCGCTGATGAAAAATTCTGTCTCAAATGCAGAAACTGTTAAAAGAAGAAGCAGAATGAAAAAAAGCTATCCATTTATGCTGTAGGTTTTGCAAGAAAAATGAGATTTTATACTGAAACTATATGACAATGTATCTGCGCAATGTTAGCTTCTCCCTCTCAAAATTGACAACTAAATGTTCTGTAGGTATCTTTTAATATCAACATTACTTGTAATTTTCATAAGATAAGACTTTATTGAGCCCTCCATGGGGAAATATAACAGTTTACAGCAGCAATATGCAACACACCAGTGCAAAAGAAAGACAGGTAGAAATAAACATTTTTAAAAGTATAAAAATTTAAAGATATTTACATAGTGATTGCACATATACATGATGTGATATGTGGGTGGTGGAGGGTCACTGTGTACTGTTATATAGTCTGATGACTGTGGGGATGTTATCTGGCCCTTATGACATTTACTTAATAATATTGTTACTTGTTCATAGAATTTTACAGATTGTAACAACTGAATTTTATTTAGACTTAGCTATGTTTGTTTGTATGTGCTGTGTGCTTTATGACCAAAAAGTTGCTCTTAAAAAAATTGCCCCTGATGGTATAAATAAAGCTGTTGGCATTGTCTTGTAATGTAACGTGTTGTAGCTGACAGTCACAATACTGGTGATAGTCCAGTAAAATATCCCTGTACCATTATCAGCTCCTTAACATTTATCCTATTTTGTACCTATTTCCACATAACGGCTGGGCAGATCCCTCATTTCTGTAGGATTTCGCTCTTTTACAACACACATCTGAAGAGGAAACACAACATTTCAGAGACTCAAATAGGATTAATTTAGTGGCTTTAATGACAATCTCCGATTAGAAAAAAGCATACCTTAATGGAAGTACCCCAGCCAACAATGAGAGTGGTGTTGTCCTTCCAGCAGAGGCTACATGGGTACATATCTGGCCTCAGACTGACGTTGTCACGCAGCACATTAGTAATCCGCTGTTTTGTGCTGATATCATATATTTTAACTCCCTAAAAGAAACAAGGAAACCTCAGTGGTTAACCTACGCATGCATGTAAACATACACTGTGGACACTATTGGAGTCTGGTGACTCTGACAGATACTCACCACATTGTTGGCCCAAGCGATGAGGTTCGCCCTCCACTGGATATTAGTGATGGTGCCCTCCCCTTCATGTAGAACAGATGTCTTCCAGCGATTCAGCCAGTTTCTTTCATACAGAAGCAGCTTAGAAAAAAAATCAGAAAACATTTAATACTGACACAAATCTGTAGCACAAGTTTGAAGAGGCATGTGGCTGCAATTGCAAAGCTCCACCTACAGAGGGCAGTAGATGAACAGCAAATTACAAAGGAGGGACCAGTATGGAGCGTATCTGATAAATGAGGAAGACAGTCTAAAAGACTAAAGTTAAACTGTGAGGAACATTCTCATTTTTGCTGCAAATAATTAATTAATTAATAAGTAAAACCTGATTTTATCTTTTTATGCACATTTTAATTCCGCTTCAGAGCATTTAGGCACAAAGGCAATGAAGACAGATTGTTCATTACACTTCATTTGAGGGAAAAAAATTCACATTCAGCAGCGGAGGAAGTCATTTTAAGGATTCAAATGTCCAGTGTAAATTGCGAGTACAAGATAGTGTGAAAACCATAAAGAAGTGGTTGAAAAAGTAATGAATTACAAGCATGGTTTCATCTATTGCTCTCACTCTGCACAGTTGCTACGGCTCCTTCCTATAGCAGCTCCACACCATTTATCGCACTGACTGTGGGTAAGTATTTAAACACATCTCTTTGCAGGGAGCATTTGTCTTCTTTCAAAGGTGTGCAAAGCTTTCAAGCCATGCTTCAAGGTGCGGTGTGAGGTTTGTGTTTTTAACCACAATGCAACATGCCATCAAAGCGGTCACAGTGCTGCTTCATCAATTGCAGCTTAATGATCAGGCCTTGTACTGTATGTGCTGTAAACGACAAAAGCTTGTCATTCACATTCCCCGCTTTGTTACTGTCCTTACTATATAAACTGGTATAAAAAAAATGCTCCCAAAAAGTACATAATATTACCAAGGAGGCAGGGAGAAGGTTGTATAGACTCTTTAATTCAGCAGTTGGGCTATGTTAATAAACAGTTTGCTCTACAAAGAGATGATATGACAAAAGAACTGTGGAGACAAAATTGAATTTCCTTTGACAGGATATGGCTCCCGTTGAGGCTTATTGATTTTCATCACAGGCACCTTGTGGAGGCCTTCACAACTTGGAACTGAGAGGAATCAGCGGCAATTGAAAGAAAATGGCAAAGTAACACTAACAATGGGGTTTCATAAAAAGTTGTTTTTCCTCACCCCGGTTGTATAAATGTCAGTATATTTTATTTATGGATGGTTTAGCAATGACGCAATGTCAGTGCAGTTTATAGTAGTGTAATTGGCATTTGGTAACACCTACTGTAGCCTGTATCACATCCCAGAAATAAAATGACAAACCTAATGTCAAAAATCCTTTTCCTTCCTTTCCCTTGGTGACATGCCTCCCGGAGATAACTTTTAGGAAAAGAAATCACTGCATGAACCCGGAAATCCTAAGACTATGTACCCTCTTGATAATGACATCTATTTGCCGTGCTCGTGAAGCATTGCCTTTCAAACACTGTTGAGCGAACAGCACTTTGTGAAAATGGGTAGCTCTCCGGAGAGCACTCCAGCAAAGAGACAGAAAAGTAAGAGCCTTTCACACCAGACAAAGGCCTGTGCGTCGCCTTCAGCCAAGCTTTGCAGGATTCAGTTACACCTGACCACAATCATGATGAATTATTGTAGCAGGACACAATCATGATGAATTATTGTAGCCGGAAAAGCCTAAGAACGCCAGAGAGTAAAGTAAAAAGTACTATTCAAACCTACCTTGTTGCCCCCGGTGACGAATTGCTTGTAGTTAGATTTGGTGAACTGAGGATGTAATGCCACCACCTACAAAACATTATAGAGATAGATTCAGGATCAGAGTACAGTACTGTGGCACATTTGATTACCCTCTTATTAGTTGGCTATAAACAAGTAATGAGAGTAGATACATGCAAAGACATCTATAAAGTTTTCAGCTTACTTTGATGGGACAGTCAAAGTTCTCATGGAAGCCCTCTCTTGTATAGAGGCCGAATACTTGAACCTGTAACAAAGATGAAACAGCAGAATGGCAAGTAAAGGTGAATAACTCAAAATTTCTCCTTTAATTGCTGCCTCTGCAACTATCCGAGGCCAGCAGGGGGAATTGCAGTCAGAGAAGACTTTGATTGGCTCCCTACTTTCTCCGCTGGGTCACCAATTAGTGTACGAGTTGATTCTTTGAACCCTGCAGGGTTTAGAAACTAGAGTCCTAATCTTGGACTTGACCACAGCCTCAGCTGACCGCAGCAAACCCTAATGCACCATTAGAGGAGAGAAGACCCCTGGTTTTTCTATATTCAAGGCCCCAAAAAAAAGGAGCAGTTTGTAAGTACGTGAATAATATGGCAGTCTGATGCAATCTCTTATTTAAACTGCATCAACGATTAAGGATTAGGTTAGATTTTAAAGGATTAACAGCCAAGTGAACTGGTTGAGGGCAAACAATCGCTGTAGCATTGATTTTAATTGTCTGCTCCACTTTTTTTGTGTGACAAGATCTTGTTTTTTTGCCACCAGAGTGCTAGAAGTAAAGGGGGGGGACGATATCAGAGAGCATATCTTGACTGCGAAATCCATGAAGGATGGTGGTAATGATGAGAGGAGACAAGATAACAGCAAGGTGGAGAACATGGGAGAGGGTATCCATAGATGGATGATGGTTGACTGACAGCTCAACGGATCTGAGTGCTATCCTTTTCCCCTACTTTTCAAAATTGGTACCAGCTTTTTATAAATTCAATGCATCATGAACAAAATAAGGATTTATGTCTAGATATGATGAAGATAAAACTCCAAGTTAATGCTCTGATGGTGAAAGTGTCTTCTGAAAAAAAAAAAAAAAAAAATCCCACTTAGAAATCACTACCAAAAAACCTCAAGTTCCACATCATTAGGATAAAGTTTTACCCTGATAAGATGAGTTTTTACGTGAATAGTAATCTAAGGATGAATTATGAAAGATGAAAAACACTGATTGTTGCTTCTTTGCTGCAGGGCCCAAGGATCAGTAACCAGCAGTGATGAGCGGCGAGATCTCACCTTCCCATCCTCAGAGCAGATGCCCACATGCTCTCCACTTTCATCCAGACTGATCTGGTTGATCTTCACTGAACTCTGCAGAGACAGAATATCATGGCATCTTTTTTTAGAGCAAGGCAAATATCTCTATGGCTGACATTTTAGCCCACTAAGTGAAAATGCCAGTAAAAGCGAAAAGTCAACAAAAAAATAAAAAAAAATAAATAAAAAATTTGTGTATGTAATGGATGCATTGGTCCCATATGTGTCAAAGCATAGAGCATGGCACTGATCTTTGAAGGTATCGCTGATGCTTTTAAATTTAAGACATCCATGACACTATAGTGCTCTTTAGATAAAAGGATCAACCAAATGGCATAAATTATAGCATGTGCCACTTAAAAACAATCCCAGTGGGGGAGTTTATGTTACAGTGTCAACTCAAGACCAAAAAAAGTCTTCAAGTTTTGTTACTTGAAGTGCATTAGGTTTGCCAGTGTATTCAACAGGTTTCAAAGTATTATCAAGTTAAAGTATTTATTGCTTTTTTTACTGGAATGTTTTCAAACTCATCTGTTTGTTCTATGTTCCTTAGGTGAATGGCTCAACAGAAATACCACACATTGAAACCTAAGTGTAGGTGGATCAATATATAATTGAGGGACTTTTGAAGTCCATGGGATATATCTTACATACATCTTTATTAAAAGAAAAATTGTTCATTAGGATCATGTCTTTAAAAACTCTACAATTATTTAATTATGGAAACAATCACTTAATAAATGATTACTAAATGACTAGATATATTAAAATGTCAACTATATCTACTTCAATAACTGTCCAAATTTAATAAAAAACACACCTTCTAATCAGCTAAACAATAATAAAATGAGCTTTTTAAAAAATTGTTTTGATTGTTTTCTTTTTATTAAGTTGAGATAATCGTGAGAGATATTTCTTTTTTGCCAATATATCACATTTCATATGGAAAATTATAAATTGTATCTGTGTCCAAGAAATCAATTTCAACTATGTTACCCTTTACAAAAACACCTCTCGAGGAAGTGTGTTAATTCCAGATCACATGACCTGCTCCACATGATGCCATTCCCTCCTGAAGAAAGCACTGACAAGACTCCAAAACATGTTCTTTCTCTTCTTTCTTAGGTATTTAATATAAAGTAGTGTGTGAGTAAAGTGTATATTTATCACAGTCTTATGTCAACAGTGTTACTACCATATCTTTATAAATAACTTTCAGTTTCAATTTTACTCAGTTGAAGATATGATATTTAGAAGAATCTTTCAGTAAAAATGCCATGTGGTGTTATGGTTATGATGATAGCCCTGAAAACAGGAAAACTGTCAACTATGTAACCCTGTAAAGGGAACTCAAAAAGTCCCTCAATTATATATTGACCAAGGTACAGTAATGTTAAACTGCTCCCAAATCAAGTTTGATTACTGAATTTTTCTGACTTGCAAATTTAAATGACCATTTGGAACATATCACTTCATTCTAAGCGAGCATGAATGTACGATCAGTGTAAAATACTCTTAACACTTTCATTTTACATGCATCAGTTATTTAATTCCTGCTGAAATGACTCCTCTTACAGCCTGATGGGATCCCACATTTAATAAAACATAATATTTTGCTAACATGTGCATAAAGATCAGAGAAATCAAAGAAAACTAATACGTTATGAAAACTACATCACCCATATCAGCAAAATATGCATATGGAATACATTAAACCAGTGGTTCCCAAACATTTTCATCTCAAGACCCAAAACAGAAATTTGGTATTTCCTCAAGACACAAACCAGCAAAAACACATTATATTTAACATAGATGTAAGTTTTTACTGAATCTCCCACTGACAAAACAGGCTCTCAAAGTCTCTTTTTTGCTATTTTATGTCTCTTTGCATCTGTTATGTCATTTTTATTCTGTCACATAGTACATCAGTCATTTCATTTATGTTCATGTTTTTCCACATCTTTCTGTGTCTTTTACATCATTGTTACATTGTTTTTCTTGTTGCTTCTTTTATGTCATTTTAATTTTTCATGTGTGTAACATCATTTTCATAGTTATATATATATATATATATATATATATATATATGTGTGTGTGTG
>JAPQRP010000015.1:18047453-18074401 GCA_037367295.1 Apogon hyalosoma | reverse complement strand
TGTCAAACTGCGGTCCTCGAGGGCCGGTATCCTGCATGTTTTAGATGTTTCCCTCTTCCAACACACCTGATTCAACCACAAGGCTCAACAGCAGGCTGATAGGGATGCTTGATGATGAGCAATGTGGCTGAATCAGGTGTGTTGGAAGAGGGAACATCTAAAACATGCAGGACAGGAGCCCTCAAGGACCAGAGTTTGACACCCCTGGTCTATAGACTGACCACTGTTCATTTTGGATGTAGGCTAGAACAATGCACAAAAAGAATGTCACACTTATTTTAAGACATTCTACCCACCTTAGCACTAACAAAAAGCAACACATGCAAAAATGGGAAAAAAACAGTCATTTGCAGAATATGTTTAAGTTTTGTTAATTTTATGGAATGCAATAACATTTAGGGAGTGCAGCAACTAACTGAAATATGAAGAGAGACTCAATTATTTAGTCCAGGGTAACATTATGGAGCCTAGACTTAAAAGTTATCACCGCTGAGTCCAGTTAGTCTGGGACTGCCAGACTAAATTGTTAAGTGAGAATTAATCTGGGCCTTTTCCATTCATTTTTGATTTCCAGAGGATCTTCTCAACAGGTTCAGAGAAAAATGTCTTAACATGAGACTGGACAGACCTACAGCCAATCAGAGCAATGGCATGGACAAAAGCAAATTCTGGACAGACGGCAGTCTGGTGACAGCGAGTCACTGTACCAAACCATATCTGACCTGACCCAGATGAATGGTTGCCATTTGGTTTGCCTGATCTAGCCTGAGTGAATGGGAGCAGTGCCAGACTGATCTGCCAATGAGCATAATTCAGATGCATCTGGTTAGGGGTCCTTATTAAATGGCATTAGTTTCCCAGATTTCTTTTTTTAATACTATTCCTGAATTTTGCTGATATACTGTCTTATAATTGTTAAAACTTTTCTGCTGGAGCAAACTAAGCACTGAGGCTTGAAGCCAAGTTTTTAGTTTGAAAAAAGGCTTAAAGCTTCAATAATAGATTTTGGCATAACTGGCCAAACATCTGTAATTACCTTTCAGAATACTGTAATACAAGAGGTCTTGCTCTTCTATGTATTTTCAGGCTGTAAAATTTTTATCTCAGGAGTTTTTGGAAAGGAGGAAAATCATAGTTGTTTTCAGACACGAAATAGTAATCTGATACTTATCAGATTGACAGCAGTTGTAGAGTCTGCCAGACTCAAATAAGTGACATGACAGCTCCCATAAACATAAACAGATTAATTTTCTATAGCAGTGTGAAACAGCATTAGGTCACCTGTGTCTATATTTAGTCTTTTCTATGGGACAAAGACAAGAAAGCTTCAGGAGTGTATGTCTTTTTAAAGTGTGCCCTGTCTTTGCCCTGATTTTGGCTCCTGCTTCATTAGTTTGCCCAGAATTCAAATCAAAAAATAGTCTCGCTTAGGATCTGAAGTCTGAGTATTAGTTAGCCTTAATCAAGATCTATAGATTGACTTAGTAAGATGAGTAATGACTCTCATATTAATGAGATTACTTTTGTCTTATTCTCTCCATGCACTGTATACATAAACCATCTCCTTCCTTCCTTTGATAAAATACTTAAGACAACAAGTCCAGAGGAAAGAAATGATTCTTACATCAATTACACTACAGTGGCCAAATTACAAAGCTGGAGATACAGAGTAAAAAAGGCTAGTAAAAGGCACGTTTATGCAGTGAACCTGCTGTCAACAAGGTAAAGTAATCAGCTGCAGCCACTTTGAGGAGATACACAATCCCACAGTCCCTGGTGCTAGTTTCACTCTATCTGTTTGTGTCCTGAAGTAATGAACACACTGTGCACAGAAAACAGGATGTCAGAGTTTTATTTACAAGCTTGAAATTTTCTTTTTCCATTCCCTAATATTTCATTCTATTCTCTGGGTTCTAAAAAGACAAACTCCCCTTTCTGCCAGACTGATGTGTAAAGCTATATTTTATTTAGCCTACTTGTGATTCTCAGAAGCGCAGGTGTACTGTAAGAGACTGAAGCTCAGTCCTAATATTGATGGATCTGGAAAGCTATCTGTAATTCATGAGTGTCTGACACCTCTCAAAACCTGACAAAGATCCTTTTGGGATCAAGAAGTGTTGATAAAGGTTGGCTATGTATTACAGTCCTTTCAGTAAGCAGTGGGCTTTATCTGAGTACAAAAATCACCCTTGTCTGACAGAAAAATGCATACCCCTGACATCAACAATATGTTGCTGTTGATACATGCTTACACTGACATAGTGGTGCAATTCCATGACATTTTTGGTGCATTTTATTCCTGGCTGTTTGTTTAAACTCTTTTTCTCTCTGTCTGTCTTTATAAAATACAAAAGAAACAACAGCACAAAGTGGTGTTCATGTGTTTCATACCTCAGACTCATCTGTGAATTCCTCACTGGGTTTTCTGCCCTGAATGAGAAGAAAGTCTGAATGTCAGCAATACAGGAAAAAAAAACGCATTATTGTGCGTTTTTATGAAGGCTACGTAGTAATATAACTTTAACTTAACCACACATAAAGTAAGATAGAAGAATATACAAGAAAACAGCATATACATTTAAAGAAGGTTTGAAATAAACTGGAACAAACGTTTCTCTCGCTTCGATCCACAAATGTGTAAATATTTTAGCTAAGGACTGATAGCAGATAGCAAATCAAGCCAGATAACATCGTTGATCGACAATATTTCTAAAATTTTGAAACTACTATATATATGTATATGAGACATCAACATTAACCGGCTAACGTTAGCATGTTGTGCTTACCTGCTCTTCCACTTCCGCCATTGTGTTATTAGTCTTATCCGAGCAGAAAAGCTGTAACCTTAACCTTATTTTACTACATTACAATTATCATGACCATGTACCGATATAACAAAACGTCATTCCTTCAATGTCAAAACATATCCTCCAGTTCAAATTAATGTGTTGTTGTCGAAAACAGCTCCCTCTGTCATAAGCTAATCACATGACTGAGAAGGGACACTGAGGCATCATGGGTATTGAAGTCCTCTAGAAACCCGACGCGAGCCACCAAAGCAGTGTGTTATTAATTAGTGAAAAAGAGCAGAACTTACGCTGCGTTCCTCTGATTTCTTTCGTAGTGCTTAGGTTAATGTCTAACGTTTTAATTGTATTTTTTCACGTTTAAACTTTAAACTTTCATTTCACCTGATACAACGCTATGTGTGAGAAAACAATACTTGCTTGATTAAATTGCTGAAGTAGGTGATGTTGAAGCTTAACGGCTGCGATATCTTACATAGATGTGTGCTTCAGATAGCTTTAAACAGGTCTGTATGGGTACACAATTAATGTATTTCTGTTTCCTCTAACTCCAGGTACTTTTAACAATTTAGAAATAACTAATAAAGCACTATATTTTTTTGTGTGAAGGAATAGAATTAGCTAAACTATTTTGTAGCGCTAGTTACTTTTAGCTAGTCATTAGCTTAAGCAAATTTGTCCTTACAGTGTTGTAGTTAATGTAAAATACTGCTCTATAGCATTATAAAGCATCTGTTTAAAGTATAGTTTTCTTGGTCTAACGGAGCATTATGATTTTGACACGAATTAGCAGTAGTGAGTGAAAACAGCAGCTAAAGGTGTCAAAATTAAAATTAGTATCTTAACTTTTACCAAACTGAGGTACAACTATATATATATATATATATATATATATATATGTTGCTTAAATAAAGCACAATTAAAGGTGGGTAATTTCAACTGATGAAAATGTAGGACTTCAGTATATTTCTAAACAGTTCATTTTTTCCATGACATTGCAGCAGCAGATGTTATTGAAGTCCCATTGTAATTGGCTGGTGTACAAATCAAATTTTGATGCTCTATATTGTAATATCACATATCAAAATTGTGACACTGAAAATTTGGATGTGTAATGTTTATTACAAAGTTGACCAGTACTTGTTTGGCATGTTTTCACACATTCCTGGACTTGGCCAAATGAATCCTTCAGTTATTAGTCGACTCTGCCGGTCTTTCTTCACCCTGCTGACAGTCGCTTGCCAGAGTCCAGATGAATGCCAAAGGTATGATTTGCCTCTTCTTTATTGAGATTGTCTCACACCCCCATCTTGCCTCATCCATCCTCCGGAGAATCCTAATGCACTGATACCAAGGGGGAATAATTTTTTTTTCTTTACAATCTACTTAGCAATGATTTATTGATTGTGGCTTCCACCCTCACAGAGAATTACCGATCCTTTTTGGGAAATCAGATTTTCACACCTTTCATGAGTGTGTACGTGGCGCAGGTCTCTAGAGACACTGTGAGGGGAAACTGACTTTGAGGAGCAGCCGTGTGTGAATCTCCACAGTGTCACTCCTCTGCTACCAGTAGTATGCCCAATTGATGGCCCTGTGGTTCTCTGTTGCTCTCACCATCTCTCTATAGTTTTGCATTATTTATTGGTTGATAAATACAGTTTGCAAGCTTGATTTCAATGTACTTTCATTCCCTTTAAACCCACAAACACATAGTTTACCCCATCTTATATCATAAGCATGCCAGAGCCCCCAAGCATTTCATCAAAAAAAAGGAAAATAATAAAAACAACCCTTGCCCTCATAGGAGGAGTCAGATTAGTGTGCTGAAAGCTTTGATGCTCCAGAATGTCAGCGCCGTGGATCGATCTCACAAAAAACACACACACCTGACCAATCAGAGCCCTCTTTCTGTTGTGGACCTGCTGGGCACCATGGTTTACAAGCTTCAAAGAGCTCCTTTTAATACACTGCTTTGATAGCCCTCAGCCCTCACTGACCCGCCAACCATCCACTGGGGAACATTTTAGCTTTAGTGGAGTGGAGAGGGATAACTGTTGATCATATTAATGAGCAACAGAGAATCACCTCAGCTCTATACCACTACTCTTCCATTCAAAAGGAAAAAAACTGCAGAAACACATAGACTGGGTTTTACATAATTTTACTTACAGCATAATAGAGCATATTTTTGTGCAAGCAATTTACAAAAAACACATAATAGCCTTACAAAGCCGTTGTATAGATCAGGGTATTTGGATGAAATTGTCACTGAGGTGCACAAAAAGCTTTTTGACTATGAGAGAGGGGAACAATATAGTTATTAACCCTAAGGGGGAGACAAATCATCATCTACCATACCACATTAGACACGGAGGTCCTGAGATGTTTATCCAGTAGGGCAACAAATCATACATACATGTAGACAAGCCAGAATGTCCAAAATGTTTGGTCAATGTTGGTCTTTTATTTATATGTTATGGCTTTTTAATGTTGGCCTTTGTACACAATTCAACTCAGTTTTAAGTTACTGGTTGTCAGATTACCACTAGACGTATGAGACTACAGCACTTTAAAGAGATTTCTAATTGCAGGTATTACATATTGTATTTTCCCACTATCTTTATTCTTGCATTATTATGAGGAATGCTGCTCTATGTTCTAGTAGAAAAACAAGTGCACTATAGACTTATTTGCTTTTTAGTCTGAAGGCCATTTAGCTCAATAGTAACATCTTTTTTAAAAAGCTGTCTAAATTGATTGTTTTACAAGAGTACAGACTGTGGATTCTATAGTGTACAGTGTACATCTGTTGTTTCATAAAGTTATACAAATTGACACATGGTTTGATAATGCACCACATTAATGTAACTCGTGAGGTCCCAGCTTTCATTGTAAAACTCAGACTCTGCATCCTTGAGAAATGCATGATGAATAGTGCTATAAATGGTGAGATTGTTTGAATTAGATAAAACAATATTATGATGTGTATTGATTTTTTTTTTTTTCTGCACAGGAGCCTTGAGCGTCAGAATGGAGAATGCCGGTTACACTCTCTGAAACCTCTCATCCAGCATCCCTCAAACTGGGACAGGACTGGTAAGACCAATAGCTATTAGCATGGATATCTGATGACATTTCAGACTCTTTACTAAACCGCTAATTCTGTGGCCACTGGGGGCTTTTGACTGGTGGGGGGTGGAGGAGGGTATCAAGTGCTTTTTCTTGTTCTTGCAACCTGTTCCTGAGCTGTGGCCAGACTGAGTGAACAGAAAAAAATGAGACAAACCTTCTCCCTCATGTACACACACACACACACACACACGCACACACACACATCCTTACTTTAATCATGGGTGTGAGGGTCACTTAAAAAAATGAAGCTAATCCACCACTTAGAATCAGTAATGCCATTTCTTATGTTAATTTTTAATATCCCTTTTTATTAGGGATTTTTACAATAAGATTACAGTTATCCCATTATGTGTAATTACAATTCTCCCTCAGTGTAAATTAATAAACACGTTCAATTTTGTGCTATGATTGCAAATAGGGAAAGATAGCTGTTTTGAAATGAAGTAATTAACAAGCTGTGTAAGATGGTGAGAGATGTGTTTCCCTCTTATCCTGGAGCCTCAGAGGCCAGAGGAAGATTAGAGCTCTGATCTCATTCCCAGCACTTGTTTGGAGTCTGTCAGGAAGAGAAATGCCAGCATTAGAGAGGTACCGCCACACTCCTGATATGATGAAATAAGGAGAAAAGGGGAAAGGGAAAAAGATGGAGGGATGGACAGAAAGGACCCTGCCCTTCTCTGAAGTGTCAGTAGCTTGTTTATTCTATTTTTCATCATAGCTGCTGGGGCAAAGATTCCCATTTTTCCTTTATTTTTTTCCCCCACCTCCTAACAAAAACCACTGCTCTCATTTTTTATAGGTCTTGCAAACTCTCATGCCCCAGTGAAAATTACATTGTGAAACGGTAGAAATTTCAGGGCTGCCTTAGCTCTCCGCTGTCCCTCTGAGCTTTCAAACAGTCAACAGACTGTGAAGAATAAATAATAAAAAACTATTGATTATTTTGATGACTGCAAGATTCAATTAGGTATTAATTTTGCCCTCCAGTGGACCTATCAAGCAACTCAAAGGAGAGGAGGTACGAGGTGGGGGTAGATCCAAATGCATGCAGAGTGTGGCCAGGCTCAGACAGAGGGGAAAATGTGTTTACCTCAACGGGCAGAGAGGTGCATTGATGCGCAGTGTGCCACATTTAAGTGCACTACAAATGAAGCCCTGATGACTAGTGACATTGTTACCAGGGATGAGTATTGACCAGTCAGCTCACATTTTTAACGACAGCTTAAACTATTTCTATTGATTAACATTTTCATAGATTATCATGTGTCATATCAAAGAAGACTGTTTCCCGTGATGAGCACATTAAAAAGGCCCCTCTGGGCAGGAGCTCATCGACCACCCTTATAGAATTGGGGAGGGGTTGTGGGGCGATGGGTGCAGGGGCAAGATAAGCCCTTTTTCTTTCTGTGCCTACATGGTCACCTGTCTTTTGCTTAGACATATTTAGGTTGGACCTGATTCATAAATAAGAAAGAGGGCTGCAGTCCTGCTGCTCTGTGTCTGTGTCTCAGAGCCTGAGGTGGGGTGAACACTGTCTGAGGAGTTCTCCAGTCAGAAGACACAAGGGGGAAGAGACAGAGGGAGTCAAGGCAGGAGGGAGTGTGTGTGCGAAAGAGAGAGAGAGAGAGAAAGAGAGAGAGAGAGGGAGGAGGTGACATCTCCAGTGCTTGTCTTAGGAAGCAACCTCAGGCTTGAACCTGCGGTGGCCATTCAGTTACATGAAGTTGAGTACACTCCTTCTGGTTCAGTACCAAACATGTACTAGCTGCTTCCTCTTCTCTGGTGGCATGTTTTAACCGCTAGTTGGCTGACTTCAGTATTTGGACAGTTTGAAAACCATTTTTTGTCTTTTGTCTGGAGCTTTTTGTAGGTAAGAACACTTTTTCTATACAGCTAAACTTTTAGTATTTTGTGAAAGAAAAGAAAAATATTTGTAAACCACACCGCAGATCTCGTTGTTTGCAAGTAGTGGATTCTGAACGCATTGATTTTCATAACTGAAGCTTTTAAATGTCAGATGACACTGTGAAATGTGCGTTCATGTCCAAAAATGTAACTTGTTGTGTAGATGCTATTTTTTCTTGTTATTAAGTTCTGACAAGGATTATAATTGGGAAAATATTTGGGAACATCCCCAACTTCATGTCGTATTTCAATCAAGCCTTAAATTCATGTTGCCTCACCCTCAAGAGATGTCACCTTTGATCTTATTTTGTGTCCCCACTATGAGAAAATTGATGTAATCACTGGTGTGTATTTTTTTGCTTGTGTGTTCTTTTTAAGATTTATTTCATTTATGTGACTCGTGTTTGTCGTAGCACATGCTGTCAGCTTAGTATTTGCTGAAAATGAGGCACATGTCAGGTAGTAATGAGCCCTTGGAGATGGATGTATCACAGTTTTAGGACTGCAGGGTATAATGGTAAAGCCACGCGATCCGTAACAGTTCTTCACCAGGCAGCAGCCGGCAGTATCAGCGGGGTAGCACCAGCCTCAGATAAAAGAGAGAGCTGGAGAGGGAGGGTGCAGAGAGAGAGGGAGAGTGATGAGTGAGCGATAGAAATGAGAGGCTGGGTAGAGAGAGAGTGAGTAGAGACATAGAGTAGGAGCCGGTGAGGGTGAGACACTGAAGCACATCTAACCAGGGGTGTTTTTTCTTTTTTTACCCCATTCCTCCTGTTTCCTACCTGGGCTCCCAGCTCCCTCCAGGATCCGATGATTACAGGGCAGCTGAGCAAGCCGCTGCTCTCCCTGCGCAGCGAGATGAACGCGGCAGAACTCCGGGGGGACGACAAAGCGGCCACCCCAGACAGCGATCTGAACGACGAGCCCCTGCTCCTGCCCTCTGAGGCCACGGACAGAGAGGGCACTCCCAACAAGCTGTACGGTAAGTCCACTCATGTCTTTTGTCCGTCCCTTGTCCTTCATAAGTCTGGAGGCTGGGGTTGGTTTAGGCGATGCTGAGGTTAATACAAAGGGTGATGGGACAGGTGTCAGCAATGTCAACAAAGTAAGTTTAAGTGTAATGATTGATTGTTTTACTGGGGAGATTATATCTTGCATCATTTTTGTGTGTTACAATGTTTCATGCCTTTGGGTTTTCTTAGAAAAACACTTCATTTTAAAAGTGAACTGGTTATTCGAAAGAGCACTGACTTTACAATGACTAATGGAATTGCAGAAATGTTCCACTCAATTTTTATTGAACAGTGTGTATTTAAAAAGTATTACTGAAAGATTTGGTAGCTTGTTTATGTTGTATATTTTTTGTCACCAGCTGAGCGTTAAACTGAGCTTCATACAGATCGACAGTTAAAAGTTTAACTGACCTGTAAAACCTAATCCGTCAGGATATTTAACCTTGACCTTTTGTCATATTAAGTACTTTTTGTTAGAACAATACAGAAGGCATTTATTTGTCATTCCGTGCACTGTTGGAAATAATAAATAATTCATTCAGTTCATAAACTGATAGGTTAAAATAATTTTTCTTAGCAAATAGTATGGTTATTATCAGCTTTGGAAGTTTTATTTATATCATAATGATCTGATATTGAGTGAAGGATATTACAGAAGTTTCTTGTTCTTTTATTTACTCTTGTATTTTTAGTCCTTTGGGATCTACAGTCTCAAATAATCTTCAAAATCATGTAATCATTACTTCATCATGCTTCATTATTTTTGCAGTTATCGCATTAATTGATAGTTCACACACTATTTCAGCTGTGTCTAAATAAGTGTGTCTTTTTCAAATTATCAATTGTTTCAGTCATGTTGATTAATTCAGTCTCTGGGTCTCGGTATGAACCATTAAGCATAATCAAATGAATTACAACTAACATAATTAACATCATTAAAAAATACAACAATCTTGATAATTATTACTGTCATCAAAAAAGCAGTGTAGGTTTTACTTTTTTCAAGAGAGAGAATTTTCAGAAACAGTTTTGTTTTAATAAATTATTCTAAGCTGAATCTATTTATATCATATTGAAACCCAAACTTTAAAAAAAGTATCTGAATTGATGTATATAAATATAATATGTGTTCCCTTCTTTTATACTTATGTGTAATATATCACTTAAATTGCCCTATATTTGTTTGCTTCATTCCAGCAGAATATTTATTATAAATTGCAGGTCAAAATATTATGGGCTTCAATCAGAAAGCTTATTATCTGGACATTTCCTCTATTTGTCATATTTAATTATTAAGACATTTTTTTTTTTTTTTGGATGCTGTGTGTGAAGTGACAGAAAACCTCTAATGGTTGTACATGTGTGTTTGAATTTAGAATCATTTTCTACATATTGTGTCTGTTCTGCTTATGACAATCTTTTTTTCCATATATGAAAGCTAAGTTGTGTTTGTGTATTTGTGAGTGACATTTGGCCTAATCGTCTAATTAATTTATTAGTGGCTTCTGCAGTTTTTATGGTTTTCAATATTTTAATGAGGATTATTTGTGGAATATCAGTATATATGGGTGTGTATCTACGTGAGTCTTGTGTGTGTGTGTGTGTGTGTGTGTATATGTGTTTACTGGGAGACGTCAGGGAGTGAAGTGAAGTGCCTATAGGATGAGTTTGCCAAATAATTATGAACAAAATAAATACGTATTTTAAGGAGGGGTAGCCAAATATTACTTTCAAACCTAATAAGTGAGAGTTCAGCTGTCTTTTAAATCCTTATTTGAAGAATATCCCGAGGCTAGAGCTTCTAAACAAGGACTGTGTACTGCAGGGTTTGTCTCAAAAGTGTTGCAATTTGGTTTAATAAGCATCAAGTCTCTCTCTCTTTCTTCCTAACTGATCAGTCTCTCTCTGACTCCGCTTGTTTCTCACTTTCTTCTTTTTGCCTCCTTTTTTGATTATGCTTTAATGCACATACACTTTTATATTGACAAATGCATTTCTATTTAATTGCGCATAGTAGATTGTAATTATTAGATTTGTGTATTTCGTGTTTGGTGTTCGTGCCAAGGATGTCGGCTGCAGTCGTACTTGTGAGTTTTTGGAGTATGGTTCCTCTCTGCTCGGTGGCAGAGCCCGGGGCTGTGCCAGCGGCTGGACAGTTTGGGAACCGCTGTCCACATGACCTGTCAGACAGAAAGGCAGGGACCAATGAGGAGACGTGGCACAGTTGTGTCTCGTGCTGTGGAAGACAGAAGTGAATCAGCTGAATTAGAGCAACTCGTCACCTTTCACTGTTTACTTTAATGCCACCACATGAAGACATGATGATTGCATTTCTTTTTCTGGGAAGGAGTGGAAGCCTTTTGTGACATTTGAGTAAAAGTGTTGATTTTTCTTATTTTATTTATTTTAGTTTAAAGTTCCCAAATTATCTGTGTTCAAACAGCTTCTTAGGCCTCTGGTCTGGTAAGCATTTTCAGAACCAGTTGAGAGTAACAAATGTGGCCTAAAGCTAAAAGCTAGCCTGTCTTTCATAGTTTGTAAATGCTGACATTTTGGAGATAAGCCTGTTATTTGTTAGTTATTGTGACTTTTTAAAAAAAAACTCCTAGCACTTAGAGAAAAGTTAAATAAATGTGGACGATATATCCATTCGATTTTACATAGACTTTAAGTAGCATTAGATTTTATCTGCATTTGCACTGAGTTAAATAAGAAAAATAAATCTTACCATCCTATAATTAACATGAATGCCTCTAATATTTGAAGAACCCATATTCAGTCTATAGGCCAGGCCTTAAATTATTCGCTGGTGCTCTTTATTTGTTAAGCCCCAGTACGACTCTTCCCCTGTACTTGTATCGTAGGGAAAAAGTTAAGCAATACTTTGGATTCCTCAGTTTCCGAGGATTAAAAAATGATAACTTGGTTCATTTTTACTTCTGTTACTTTGCAAAGTCTCTTTGACAGACTGCTCCAATTTCATGACTGACAGTTGCACACATACCAGCGGGCTTATTACACGCACAGAAAACAGCATAGGTGAATAGTCTCAAAGAAATAAGAAAGGTGTTGGAACTATTTGCTCTGTATTACCACTGTATTAGTTGTCCAAACATTACTAGGACATATTCATTCAGTTTACATCTTATAGCATGTATAGGCACATGGATTTAATTACAATGTGCACCTTGTAATCCATAATGGAACTTTGATAACAATACTGTATGTAGATGTGTTTGTGTTAAAAACATACCCATTTGGCATAATTACTGAATGCATTATTTGTTTTGTAGTTTTATTGTATTTGTAGGTCTGTTTCTGGTTGCATAACATATATATATATATATATATACATACATACACACACACACACACACACACACACACCTTTTGTATTGCTCACTTTTGAAGAAGCATAGCTGCAAACCTTCACTGTCATTTCAGGAAATGTTGACATTGTTCTCCAAAGTTGATGCGTGACTTTAGTTTCAGTGCCCTAATACTGTATATAAGAGTTTGTGCCAGTATGAGAAGAAGTCACTGGGAGGCAATAACAGTAGCGGTCATGTTTGTCTACAGTAAATTGTCCACCTTCTACACCCACCACATTACTGCAGTGGTGAAAGGGTCGTTCTCCTCCTAAAAGCTTGCCTGTGCAAATAGTCTTCCACTTCAGCTAACAGGGGCTACGAGGCACCACAAACATCCTGCCGCCTTGTATTTATTCCAAGTAGAAGTGGACATTAGGTGGGAAAGCTGTGGTTAGTAGGGCAAGCAATTTTTTTTTCAAAGAACGAGATGGTGTTGGATGCGTACAGTTTCTGTCTTCTCTTCTCAAGCAAATCTCCCCCTTTCAGACATCAACAGACAAGATAATAAGACACTCAGAGCACAATTCGGTATTATATTCAGCAACCAAAGGCTCATCTCTTGTCAGTTTGCATTTACTCTCCCAAGGATGTGACGCTTCTATCATCATGCTGTCAAAGAGAGCCAGGCTGGAACGACAGGAGCACTCATTTCATACACTTACTGTCTACATGAAATGGTCTGCACTTATACGGATTCTGCCAAAATGGTGGAACATTTTCACAAAGGTCACCTAGAGACCCCTCCTTCCCCAAAAGAACAAAATGAATCTCTTATTGATTCATGGTTTTGGGGGTCATTCAAAACAAAAAGTCTACCTTGAATGTCACATATGCTTTAATGTTGCATCTCGCTTTAATGTTTTCTAATCTTATTATATCTTTGTTTTTATGCATTAATATTGTTGACTAAATTATACAAATGAATGTCCTCCAGGTCAGCTAAGGTCATACTCCGCTAAAATGTATGTATGTATAATTTATTTTCTGGATGTGCTAAGTTACGTCCAAGCCTATTTAAGTTAAAAAGAACAGAGTTTTGTTTTACTTTTTACTCTAAAAATTTTTTTGAAAAAGCTAATTCTATACTCTATATAGTATATTATCAAAGATTAATGTCTATATATTTACGATATTTCTAAGAAAGAGGGATAATAACATGATTTTGAACAGTGGTGAAGTATATTAAAACATTTGCAATTAAAATATTAGCATGAATTAATTCTTTGTATTGTATATTAACATTTTAAAATTGGAGTTGAGGTCAGACTTAATAGTACTGGTATATATTATGTAGACTGCTACTGTCTTTGGTTCAAAATTCGCTTTGCACACAGACCCTCAAAGAGACACGCACACACCGCTGGAGGCACGAGTTCTTATTATTTTTGTGTAATCAGCTTAGTGAGCAGGATGCATGGTGGGATAGACTGCTTGCTGATGCAAAGAGCCTCGTAATGTTATGTGGTGAGGTTAAGTAATAAAGTGGCGCAAACCCAGTGTTGAATGGGCCACGCTGAGTAAATAAGAGGGGATAAAGGAGACCGAGGGGGAACAAGTCTCTCCCCAGGAGGTGGATCTCATTATGGGGATTTCGGTTGTCTGCGCAAACTTGAAAACAAGCTTAATGCATGCCTATAAAGCAGGTGTAATACATTTGCTAATGGGCCCACAGTGCCCATGGCTACAGCAACACAGTCACTACGTGACATAGAGGATGTGGAGGAAGGATGAGCAAAAGGCAGAAGACTATCTTGTTTTTCATGAAAACAGATGCAAAGGTCATCAGGTTTTACAGATGCTTTGATATCCAGAAATAACTATGAGCATCACATTGAACTTCAGAATAACTTATAATGTAATTCTCCACATTGTTTTTATATTTAAAGTTAACAGGATTATTTTTGCCTCGACTAGAAAGTGAAAGTGCATTCTAAGTTCTGTAGGTAGATAGCTGTGGGGAAAATAAATTGGATTTTGCTATGCATGTATTTTAGTTATATAGTCTCTTTAAGTTTGAAAATCATTTTCAAAAACCTACATGTTGTGTAGCATACGCTCTATAACCAATATCAGCAAGCCTTTCATGTAGAGCTAACAAAGAGGCATCACATCTCCTGGCACGGACACGGTTAGTGTTGTTGAGATGTAATTGAAGCTGCAAGGGTCACATTTTCGGAATAGAAATTACAGTCTTGTCTTTGACTTGTGTGGCGTGAACCAGAGATGCATCCCACAGCCCTTGTGTCCTTCACAAGCCTTTATTATTTATAACGCTCGCTCTTTGAGCAATGACCAGTACTAATGCATAACCTTCTGTCCTTCTGGCTGATTCGCTTCCTTTGAAACCAAAGATTGAGGCAGGAGAAGTGGGTGTACGGTGGATGAGGCTGGGGTGTAGGTGGGCAGGGGGGGGAGGTAGTATAGGGCAGTGGAGATCCAGGCTATCGAGAAGTTATTACGTTTTTTCCCTTTATATCTGAGGATGTGGAATAACACTGTGATGCTTCTTTTCTCCAGAATAGAGTTATGGGCTTCAAAGCAATACTATTTCCTGACGTCCCTCCTTCTACTATTTGTCTGCTCCACCAGAATAATGTGGTGGGAGGGGAGGGGAGGGGTGGGTTGTCTTTTATGCTACATGATTATTTGCTTGTTTCCACCTGTACCCACTCAGTTCTGCAAATATTACAGCAACAGTGGGAATACCGTAACAACTAATACAGGCCTTTTTCCAGATAAACTCAGTCCTCGATAAACTCTGTTTAGCTCAGCGTCACAGAAGTTAAGATATACTCTTGTGTGGCCTCTATCACCTGATGTGATCCTATAGTGATTGAGTCTATGCTGCGGTGTTTGTGTGATCCATTGTTATTATACCTCTATGACAGAAGGAATGGGTGAGGGGGGGGCAGAGGAGGCCTTGAGGGGCAAGGGGTAGAAAGTGGGACATAGGCAGCATTAGTGTAGGATAGCCTGGGGGACCCACGTTGATGTGTCAGGCATGACATGTGGGTGTCTAGCCCCACCACACACACACGGACAGACACACACCACAACGCTGTACTGCCCTCACACCCCACTGGCTACTTCTAAATGTCCTGGACTAGACCAGATGCATCACAGGATAAAAAAAAAAATCCAAAAGGTTTTATTGTCATTACAGTTTGTTAGTCTGAAGGTCAGTAGTAGGGCAGCACTTAGGGTTATTTTCATGAACTATTATCAGTTTTGTCAAAGTACATACAGTGTACACATATGATCTTTTTTTTTTTTTTTTTTCAGATTGACATGACTAAAAATCTGTTGACGGTGATATAAAACAAGTACCAGAATACACTCACTTTAGCAGTGGTACATCGGTAATGTCATTTCTGAAAATTCTGAAAATCCTCATAAATAGTGGTCCATTAATCTTTTGTCAATACAGTAATGGACTACATGACTTAGAAAGAATAAAAGGCAATGGTATTTTACCTTTCACTCACTTTTAATAGCAGTTTTGAGCAATTTAACATTGGTCTTTTTTGTTAAAGTAAAATGTTTTTTAAATTAATCATTTGGTCTGTAAAACTCCACTTTCCAAGGTCTTTAAATGCCTTGTTTGTGATCTTTTTTTGTTAACACCAAATGTTCGTCATAAAGCTCTTAGATGGACAGTGCATACAGACAAAGCACAAGTGTTTAACACTGATGAGAGGAGGCCTTTTTTTCAGCAAAGGGGTTGTAGGCTGCAGGCGCCAAAATCCTATTTACCACAAATATCATTTAAGCAATTTAGTAGGAGGAGCAATAGTGAAGCAGGCATCTCCTAAAAGGCTTACAGCTCTCCAAAGCTAGTGTCCATCTCACCATCCTGCCTTCGCTGATGGCTGTAAAAGGATGAAGAATAATTTGTATTGTTATTTGCCTCTTTCAACCCTGAGCTAATCAGGTTGACATTGCTTTGGGAATGAGGAGGACGCTTCATAACAGATGTGCTCATGTGCAAAGTGTCCCAAGTCCCCTGTGAGGATGCAACACAAAAGCACCCCCCTCCCCTCCACCCTCCTCCTCCACCTCTTCTTCTGTACTCCTTCCCTGCTCCATCTTTCTCTCTCCATCGCTCCATCACTCCATCTCTCCTTCTTGACCTTTGAAATGGGCATTGCCTCTTCTCACCAATTTACCTCCTTCTGGTCCCTTTTGTGTTCATGCTGCTTCCATCTCCACTCCAGCATCAAGGCAGAGACAGGTAAGAGTTGGAGCAGAGCACTCTCATGTCAAAGAGGCTTTCGGTGATGACCTGTGACCATGGCTGAGAGCATAAGTGTTAGAGCAGAGGCCCTTACAGCTACGAGCATCATTTGCATGCTTATTCTCCATCCGTTCTTCGGAACCTAGGGGTTTACTACTACAAACTGAAGTGTACTATTTTCTGTTGTTTATGTTTTAAAACCTCCTGTCAGTGAAGACGTCTATTACCCCATTTCCTCTCTGCTTGTCCTTCCTCTTGCACTTCCTCCGTCCTCTGAATCTTCCCTCCACTGCTTCTGGCTTAACAATCATCTCAGAAATAGTCACAGAACTGCTGAGGTGTAAAATCCTTTCTGTTCGCCACACTCTACAGCACCACCTCCTATGTAATTCCTTAACTCCATAATTCCACTTTGTGCCCGAATAATGAATGAGATAGATTTTTCCCACCCTGTAAGGTCTACACCCTTACGTGACGAAGAATCAAGCTTTAATGTTGGAGGCCTGGAGAGATTGCTGTGGCCTCTTCTCCCTCTTGCCCTGCACTGGGCTCTTAATTAAGGAAATGACAGCTCTCCTTGCAGCTGCAGTGCCGACAGTAGCCATAATGTAGCTAATAGTGTTACAGGCAGCCACTCAAAAGTCAGTCTCTGGTGGTTTTTTTATCCCCAGAAATACTATTGACCTATCCCTAGCAGCTTCTCCACCCCAGCCTCTAAACAGAGTATTACTTCCCTGCAGGTCCAGTGGGAGCCATCTGACTAAGAGCACCTGGAGTTATTGGCAGCAGATTATGCCCTGTGTTATTGTTGAGGGCTTTGGTGGGAGTAATGAAACACTGAGCTAAATCACTGGTGATTTTGGCTCTCTTGCATTCTACAAGGAGTTAAGTAAATCACTATAAAGCACACACTGCGTATTAAAGGCTGTGCTTTTTCTATTCAGAGCTGTGACATTAGTTTTTGGACTCCAGTCTGCACTTTAAGGCTGCTTTAGATAGAAAAATGAAAGTGAAATGACCTGTCTCACTTCACTTCTCTCTGTCTCTCTCTTCGTTCTTTCCAATGCCACATCAACTTTTCAAGTGGTATTAACAAAATCAATGCTCCAACAATCCAGGACAATTGACTGTGTATTGATGGAATTAAACCTTGTGTATGATGTGGCTTGTTGTTTATTTGGGCCTATCCTTTATGCCTCAACAGTTTGCACATCCTTGTCTAACAAAAACACTTTGCTGTGATGAAAACCATTCCCTTGCTTTTGCATCATAATTACCACTCAAGTGATAATTCACTACTATATAACAATTAAGAGTGTAATTAACTTATGATCTCCAGTCTTTTTAAACATACGCACATGTGAAATCTTTTTATATAGATTAGATTTCAGTGTAAAAATGATTGACAGCGGCTTAATAGCAAACACATGCACTCAGCCAGACATTTTCAAAAGGACCATTATAAAAATGGGAGTTGGCTGTTCATTCTGAATAGCCTGAATCGTTGCCAGGCCTCTCTTGTACATTTGACAACTTACATAATGCATTTCCACTAAAATAGCTTAAGTGTTAAAGCTTCTTTTATGGGCAGAAATTGATTCATAAATGCACTGAGGCGAAAGCTAACATGAACACAAAGCTTTCAATAACACCCATTTTATTCAGACTGTCAATGTATGAAGCTGTTGCATTAGACAAGGTGGCATGCTGATTGCTTTATGAAATCCAGGCTAATTGTTTTGTGGACTAGTCCTTGGGGCACCCTGCATTAAGACAGGCCAGAATAAAGTCAAATAAATATAGCTCTTTGCCCTCCCTTCAGTGCACACACACTACAGAGAGGCCTTGTGTGGCATTGAAAGTCGCTCTCCAGTGGCCACTTTGGTGATCAATGAAAGAGAATTTATATAGTGGTGGATATTGGCAATATTTTCATGACATAAGTCACATCAAATTGCACCCTGTGCTCTGTAATAAATATCATTATTTCAGCCACATAGAAGGTTGTTTGATTGGAAATATAGTATCGCTGTCAGAATGAGTATATTACTGTTGTCATTAAGCAGATCTCCTTAACTTGAAATCAAATTATAAATTAAATTCAAGGCCATGAAAAAACTGCAAGACAAAGAGCTGTTTTGTTATTTAACAGCAACCCTACAGTTACAACAGCAACTATAGTGCTCAGAAAATTTGAAGAAGCGATGGAGCTTGAATGTCCTAGATAAATGTAAAGCTATGTTGAATGTGCGTCGCCTGTTCTTTCATTCGTTTGGCCTCTTCTTTCATCTCTCCTCACATCAATACGTCCATTCACTCTATTTTATCCATTGTGTGACCTGCGTATAATCACGGCATCAAAGGGCTTTCTTTTTAGTAAAGGTTTTGATCGAGATATTTTTCCTCCATACAGTATTAATCTCCATCTGTAAATCCATTTAAGAATCATTGGCATTGGATAAGTAGATTTTTTTAGATAAGAAAAGTAAAACATGCCCAAAGATTCTAGTAATAAAAAAGAATTGAAGATTGACTCCCTGGATATTTCTCCTGTCAGCTATTTAATTTAGTTAAAGAAATTACACAAATCCTTCGGGAAAAGATGTGCATGTGTATTTATTTATTATCGATTTCTTCACTGGCGATAAACGTGTTAACGTTACAGATATTTGCAAGGGGATGAATCCTTTCTAAGTTATTGTGAAATGATGCAATGAGAGGCATCAAGGAATCGGTATTCAGTAAGTCCCCTACACTGTTTATCAGATAGAATACATTATTCACAACCAATATCTTAACTGCAGTCATCACGAGTTATATTGTCTTGAGCAGTTTTTATTGTGATGATGTTATAAAGTCTTATTCTTTTAGTATTAGTTGAGCATAATTAATCTAATTGGCATCGTTATTATGTTTTGATGACAAATAATTAGCTGGCACAAAAGTCGCTTAGTATCACTGCTGGGTGACTTATCACACAGAAGCAGCTGCATTTATACAGTTTGCCTTAGAGATTGTGGTGGAGTTGGTGTAAATGAAAATCCAAATGTTTCAAGTGTGGAACAAATAAATGACTTTTATTTAATAATGTTAGAAGTTAGAATTAACTGCTTAGAATCCTTACTTTGAATCAAATTTAGTGAAATAATTTATGGCCGCATAATATTCACTGTCCAATGTTTCAAATAAATCAGAAGCTACACAGGAGATCTTTGCTGTATGTTCAGATTGATCTTAATTCTAGATACTGAGTTTGCAGGGCGGGGCTGGGCACAACATGATCCATAATGGGTGAAATAATTGCTGAAAAGAGACTGGCTTGTCAAAATAACCACTGCGTTCTGAGTTTGATAAGCGATAGGATGTGGCCCTTCATTGAGAAGCAGGCCCAGTCAGCCAGAGGTAGAAACCAGCAAGAAAAGCAGGCTTCCCCTTGGGCTCTCACATCAACCATCAAATACTTGAGGTTCATTTGTTAGGTCATGCCATTCACCAATTATTTGGATTTTATGTAAAGATGAAATGATTTTAGTTGGCGCTGGGGACTTTTAAATGCATAAATATACTTGACAGGCAATGAGATCTGGCTGGTAGGGCTATTCAACAGTACATTTTATATGAAGCTTTTATAAATGGACTGGAAACCAATGCATGTCCTGTATGTTTAAGAAAACCCTCTATTCATATGTGAAAACAGACCTAATTCATCAGGACTTTATTCAAAAGCGCAGTATTTCATTTAATCATATTTCCACTGATTTGAACTCAACTTATAGTGGCCTTCAAACACAATTTTCACATAGTTTGTTTGGCTTTATCTATAAAATCCACTTTAATCTGAAGAAATAGTATGTATGAATAAGATAGTATAGTTGAACATATATTTATGAAAGGGCTTTTATATCATAACATCATTCAAGTTATACTTATATAAGATGACATGGGATATGCTTTTGCAAAATGATCAAATAGCTCCTTTTACATAAGTCTACATTGTATAAATAGAATTGCTGCAGGTGCTCAGTTATTCTTAAACCTTTTATCTCCTAAAATGCACTGAAAAAGATATTCTTATACACTTATAGAGAGAGTAGTTTAAAGGTTTTAATTGTAAAATTCTTTTATGTTTCTCTGATGTTAACTCAGCTATGGCAAAACAAGCATTCAAATGTTAAGAATGGATTAGACTTTCAAAATAACACTTTTTGGCATTTTCAGACAAAAATGTAGATGAAGTAAATCTCTAATTTATCAGATTTGTATGAGTCAATGTATACTGACAGGCACATTTGCTACAGTGACTAGAAAGGAGTGATTAGTCCTGATCAGATGTGACTTCTGTCAAAACCAAATGGAAGCAGGTAAAAAATAATCCGAGCAGAAAAGAAGGAAAGAAGAAAAATCACAGTGCTGGTGACAAATTGTTTCTAAGCAGGTATTTCTTTATAAAATAAACAGAAATTATATCTTAATGGGCCACCAAAATAATAATAATACTATAAAAAAAAGTATCAGATTAGTGCATGAAGAATGAAGACAGACATGTTTACCGAGGATAAGGCTAATGTTGCAAAGCATGGCTGTTGGCATCAATAAAAGGCACTTTCACAGATCTGCCGAGGTGTCAAACTTTCATTGGCACATCTGAATGAGGTGAATGAGTGGACAGTCTCACTATTATCAGCTCATTTTTTTGAAGTATGTTCATGAAAATAATTTGCTTTAAGCTTATTTACTAGATATTTGACTGATCTAGTTTAATTTTGAGAGCATTAAAAATGATTATTATCTGATCAGATGCTGTATTAGATATTTGTCAGTGGAGCATTTTTGATGAGTGTGTCTTTCATAAAATTTACAGTGTTCTTCATGTTAATCTCTATCCATTAGCTGTCTCTTCTTTTTTACAAAATACTCATAATACAGTAGTTATGTACAGTACTGTATTTGTTTCAGTTTGCTGAAAGAAATCTCAGAATTGTTTCCATTTTTCTGACAGTTCTTCCTGCAAGTCCATGCACTCAACAAGCCTTTGTGTCAACACTAGGGCGTCATGTGATCTCACTATCATTGAGGTCATAGGGTGAAGGTCAAAGCCGCCTTTTAGAGCGGCCCACACTTTGTGCGCTGTTGAGAGATTCTGTAAGATAGGGATTGCTGTGATATCCAATTGTCGGTGTCCTTTATTTTCCCCGCAGCCATCAGCAAGCTTATTATCATGTCCCTGTCTGCTCCGCTCCACTCTGCCCTCGCAGCAAACAGGTCTAATTGTGTCTCGTAGCTGCAGGCTTCGAATGAAGGGGGGGCTGTGGGTTTAGATGAGTGATACTCAGTGATGTAAATGGCTGAATAATATGGCCCCAGCGTTTGTGGTGGAGCTCCATCTCTCAGCACTAATCTAGGCCATCGGGGACCCGCCAGTATGCATCATCCCCCATCAATGAGCCTCTGCGCTGGTTGGTAATTTATTCAGTGCTACTGCAGTTATTGATAAAGCACTTAAATACAAATTCCCCCCCTTTCCCAACTGCTTTGCTTTGCTCCAAACGACACTCTGTGTTGTAATATCACAGCGTGCTGCGTTGTTTTGTTTGTGCCGGTACACAGTGAGGTGGATCATCTCTCATTCCCTACTCTGTTTTCTCTGCCTGTTGCTCTCCCAGGGATTCGTGACGGTTCCGTCCAGTCTGACGTCAGCAGCAGTCCTTCTGAACAGAGTCAACTCGGTCAGTCCCACCCAGGATACCCCATGGGTCCACAGGTGAGTGACTCTGACTGAGTCCAAGCTTAAGATGTTCAGTAATTATTCTGATAAAACTGAGTTAAAGTGAAGTTGAAGCACTCACTTCATTTAAACTTGGTTTCTAGGTGTCGTGGGATGTTATGTAGTCTTGGCCTTTGCTGAATTTCATGTTATTTGAATAAGAACTATAGTTTCACATAGTATTCGACTACTATTGTTACAGTATTCATTTTGCAAAACAGATAGGTTGTAAATTTTCACATTACAATTAGCAAGAAAATAAATGAAACTGAAATGCTCATGGCTGAGGTAAGTGCAATGTTCCACAGCATTCTGTCATGTTTTTAGTGTGCATTGAAAAAATATTATCATAAAATCACCTTATTGTGTAATAGTGAAATGATTTGAATTGGGATGCTCAAATCTCAGCAGAGGTAATTTTATCCTTTTCATTTGGCATATGTGCTGTAAAAAAAAAAAAAAAAACTTATGTTCTGTGCCTCATTTCTTCACACTTACAGGGGTTGGGCTAAGTCTCCTTAAAAGAAGGGCAGATCAGCAAGATATTAAAGGTGCCAAAAAGAGCCTTTCATTAATAATAATAGTAATCTTATTCATATATTTTCTTATGTATTTCAACAGTTTACAAAGTGATTAGACAGACAAAGCAATATCAGTATACTCAGAAATATAAAGGAACAACAGAAAGTCAAACTGTAAGCTGCGGCATAGCCAAGATGAACTTAAAATAGAACACAAAGACACAAGAAAATAAGATATAAAATAGAAACTATCATTGGCTATAAACTTGTTACCAGTCTTTCAGGAAACCTTGTTTCTTGGTGTAGAGTGTTTTGATAGCTCACTTAATTTTCATTCTTTACTAATCTTTTGAGTCTTGTTAAAAAGAAATGTTTTGCCTCCAAGATATACAGATCATTCTTTGTGCTAAAGGTGCATTTAAACTTATGAATAAATGAATTTGACCTATGCTGTGTAAAAACTTGCTCAATCAGACTGATGACAAACTCAGTTGTGTTAACCTTCACCCTGCCATAATAGATTTGAATGTGAAAATCCTCCATTACATTGCTTATATTACCATTTTCACAGTGTAGGTTAACTTTGTGAGTAAAAATAGAAACATAAAATGCCCTTTTTGAATGCTGCACAGTCATTTCTGTGCTGAAATGTGAGCTAGTAAAGTATTTTGTCATTGTACATCATCTTCAGATGTAATTGAGTTGTGGCACTAATGAGCTGACAATACAGGCCCTGTCAAAACAAGCAGGGGAGCAAAGAGCCTGAGCCTGCAGCCCTGCTAATAGCTCAATCAGGCATTGTCCTATTTGATTGGATTTATTGGCCGGGTGGCTCGGCGATGTTTAATGAACATCTATCTCATTAGTGTTGCTCAATGTCACAGCTTAACACTCGACAAAGCGCCAGGTTTCCTCCACCCTCTTTAATAAGGCCATTCTCTCTGCACTCAGTTTTACTCAATGACAGTCAGTCCTTATCAGGATAAACAAAAGATGAAACGTGAGGGGAGGAGAGCTGTTTAGTTTTACTCGGCAGGTTTGTAGGGCGAGAAATTCCCACTGAAAGAGGCAATCTTCTGTAAGTGGAAATAAAGAATAGGCTTAATTAAACCAATCTTCTGATTACAGGTACCCTTGCTGGTCAAAGGCACTGCGTTGGTAATAGATAAGAAATAAACACAAAAAGGAAAGCATCTCGACTAGGCAGCAGTTAGAGTCTGAGCCTCAGCAGGCGGCTCTCAACAGTCACCATCTAATATATTAATGCTGTCAGTACAGTCTCTGTGAAGCTAACACTTTTCAGAAACAAAGGCGCTCCGCATGCCATACCCAATTCTCTTGTTCCAGGATCAATATGTTTTGATAGATTCTCGCTCCAGAGCCGGATATTGTTCGAACAACCATTATCCGATGGTAGTTTACCCAACATGAATCCACCTTCCTTCTGTTTCCCACTCGCAGTTAGGATGACAAAAGTCTGCTATCTGGGTGATTATGGGCAATTTCTCAGTGCCAGAGCTGCCAAGCAGATAGAAAGGCCTATTCTCCCCTGATGGGCAGAGAGGTTTGGTACCACATCTAGTCCTGAGCAGGGCTGCTTCCCCGTCCAGATCCCAACACACACCCAGGTTATGCACTTGTGTGGCCCCTGGGAGACCACTTCTCAACGCTCAGCTGTCAGGCTTGCCAAGCGGTGTATAGCTGCTTTCCTACAGCACCTATGGAGAGGAGGAGTGAGAGTAACAGACAAAAAGCAGAAGGTGAACTGTTTGGAAATCTAGATAAGTGATAGCAGGGATTCTTTTAACAAACTCACTGCCGGTGCTTGTTTTGTGCAAGTGGAGTTGAGCTAATTACACGTAATATATTCCCATCACAGATTTTGATGTGCGTACTGTATGTGTGCTGTTTGTACCTCTGGTGAAGATTTTAATCAGTCTTAAACTGGCACAAGAAACAGCCTAAACACCAAGAGCTCTAACATGCTTAAAAACATTCTGAAGTGTTTTCTCCCAGCAGCTGCCTTTATGCTTAGCAGCTGCCTACTTGTCCAAAGCTGCCTGTAATGATAAATAAATCAGGGCTACATCTGATAATTGTGGAATTGTCTTTTAATGTTATTCCCTTCTATGTGAGGCTGTCTTTGCTGTCAAGCCTGGCAATCTCATTTTGTTTGACTCAGAGATGAAATGTTCAAAGAGTGTCTTTGATTATACGCTGCTTCGATTCAAGATTAAATTTAGTTTAAAACCAAGATTAAACATATGTCACTTGCAGCTAACAAACAGGTCGCCTTTGTTATTGTCCTTTGAGGATTCCATGAGCTCCGAATTATTAATTCATTTTAACGTTAATGGCAAATGTCATTTTGAATGCTCTCAGAAGCTTCAGATATTGTCATTTGTTATGCACTGTTGTTGTGAATCAAAGCAAATGTTGAGAAAGAGAAACCCTTCATTGTGTGTGTGTGTGCGTGTGCGTGTGTGTGTGTGTGTGTGTGTGTGTGAGAGAGAGAGGGAGAGAGAGAGAGAGAGAGAGAGAGAGAGAGAGAGCAAGAGAGAGTACTGCCAAGAACAATCACCTCTTCATATTATTATTTTTTTTATTGTTTTAGCAGTTGAGAAATACAAGCAAGGAATTCACCGGTCCTTCAATGAAGATGTTTTCCCCACAGATGTCTCCATGCTTTGTGGCTTTAAACCTACATGACCTCATACCTTTTAAACTGTGATCGCATGTATGTCAGAGTGGGTGCAGGCTTTCTGTGCCATGCAGGGTTATCACAGTGACACGCCTGTCACCTAGGAGCACCGGGCTTGGTAGTATGGTGGAGTCTTCGCACCAGCCAGCCCGCTCCACATCCTGTGCAAGCTGCAGACACGCCAATGCAAAACAGAAGCAGATAGCTGACAATTGAAGTTAAAGGCTTGTGAACTTTAGTCACAGTGGTGGAGTCGACACAGTGCAGCCAGGCTTACCTAGCAACATCTAAAGGCTACTTTACTCTGGACTCAACACAAACTGACACTGAATTTCTATTATTTTATTCCAAACAATTCAGTTTTAAACCAGGGGCTCTGGAAAATTTTCAGCTTGAGATCCAAAGGAGAAACTTACAGAAATGCATCATGAAATGTCATAACATTTACATTTCTAAACTACTGACAAAAAACCCCAAAACAATAAACTATGTATATGAAATGTCACACACACTGCAGGGTTAAATTTAACACTGTTTAAGACATGTTTAGGACCACTCTAGGGCAGAATTCAGTATAAGAAATACTGAACAGTATCGGGTGATAGCTGGCATTTGTAGAATTTTTTAGAGTAGACTTGTATTTTTCTGATACCCCATGTAACTCTAATGCCTTTGTATTCAACGTTCCAAATGAGTGTTTTCTTGCAGAAGGTGCCATCGCCTTAAAGTTACTATGAGTAGACGTCAACTAAGTTCTATTTTCAGTCATTTTTAGAGCTGTCAAATTAATATTTAAACCTGGAAGATTTAGAAGATTGCATGAATATAATATTAAAAATATATTATCATTAGTGTATTCTCACATAGAAGCAAATGTTGTTTTTTTTTTTTTTTCTCCATAGATTGAGACATTTATAACTACAAAAAGAGTAGGTCACCTTTCATGGAGTCTGCACTGTGGTGCCATCATGTTTTTACAGCAGGTGGTTACAATCTTCAGGTTCACCTCTAGAACTCACAAATGAAACCTAACATTCTTCTACATTTTTAGACTTTTCAAGGACCCACAGAAACCCTGCACTGAATATCTGACATTTGTCAGGTTTTGAAAAAGACACACATGTACAGTTGTCAAATACAAACAAAATATAATACACGTATTACACAATGTTGAATAAATGTACTTGGCTATATAATCCACATTAGAGAAAAACACACAAATCAAAGACAATCTGAGATTAGTCAACAACTAACAGACACATAAAACAAGCATTTCAATCACGAACATACGCAAACATGACTCTTACTTTTGCACTGTCCAAACACGCCCTTGCAAAGGCCGATGTCTTTCATTTGTTTTTGAGCAATCCCACACAGAGCTTCACATGGGCCTCTTTGTATTTTAAAACATGAAGTCAGACAACATTTATAAACTCTTCTTGAGTTAGGTGTGGGTTTTATGACAATTTTCTTTTACATTTTTATGCCTGTGTATGT
>JAPQRP010000015.1:18026631-18047353 GCA_037367295.1 Apogon hyalosoma | reverse complement strand
CAACATTTATAAACTCTTCTTGAGTTAGGTGTGGGTTTTATGACAATTTTCTTTTACATTTTTATGCCTGTGTATGTCTTTGTCTATGTATCATTCTTCTGATTTTATTGTAAAGCATTGTGTGAATTCTTTCTGTGAAAAGTGCTATATAAATAAACTTTACTTATTTGTATTTTTAACAATGTATGTATGTTGAGTGTGAGCAAGAGGTAGAAGTCTCTCAGTAGCAGAATACAATCATACATCATGTTTTTAGGCCCAGGTTTGTGAAAGGAGACAGTAAGACCAACACTGAGCATCGGAACTGGATAGACCCACAAACCAAAGTTTTAAATGGAAAAATTTACATACTGTATCACTGATCTGCTTTTTATTCATTGAAACAATGTCACCAAATTTGGGTTGCAGTGCGAAAGTCAGATTTAAGCCAACATTTTGTTGGATTTTTTTTACACCTTCAGTGTCTCTTGTCTCATTCCTCCTGTGTAAATTCATTTTGATATGCTCAAACTTGGACCTCACATGAAAAAAGAGGTTTTATCAGAATGAATGAAATTTAAAATGCCATTCACTGTGTTTTCAGCCACGATACAAACCTTCCCACTTCTGACTCAAAGCTCTCGATGAAAAATGTGTTGGTGTATACCCAAACCCACTTCCTCGGAAAATACATTTGAAGAGATCTACTGTGCAAAATATCTCAGAGCGATACCTCTGATAACATATCTTTTCCTCTGTGGGTATGACTGCACCAATTCCACTTTAACTAATATGAATGAATGGATACATGAAGAGACGAGACTGATGTGTTATATGCCTCATCAAAAGAGTAAAGTACTGATACATTTTTTGTGAACAGTACTGTATTTCAGGTACCAGGGATTTGTTCACTGGGATGAAACATAAATCACTCTGCATCTCCGTGAAAGAAAAATTGGATCTGATCTCTGTCAGTCTGTGACACAGCAAAGCACACAAGTCAGGAGCAAAACAACAGCATTCATTAACACACTGAGTCGTAATACAGTGACATCTGATTCACCACATAGTCTGCTGACCTTGTCTGCCTATTGATTCCTCCTGCCACTTCTCACTTTTGTGTCAGTATATGAAAAAATTAAAATATTCATCAGTTTAACAGGATGTTTTGATAGTTTTGTTAAAGCTTTTTTTTTAATGATACACGAACAAAATGGCAAAGTTTCTGAATGTTGTTAATGGTTTTGGTGCTCAGAAACCGTTTATAAGAGCACTGTGTATTTGTAAGTATATTCATATGTGTTATATCAACAATTATTGATGCTTTGTGTGTACTTTTGTGTGATTGTGTGTATTTGTGTCTCCCACAGTCTCTCTTGGTGGCGCAGCAGTTGGCCAATGCAGTAGGTGGTGTAATGTCTGGGGCAACTCCAGGCATGAACCAGCCCATCCTCATCCCCTTCAATGCAGGTGGACACCTGGGCGGGCAGCAGGGCCTGGTCCTCTCCCTACCCACAGCCAACATTCAAAGCCTGGTGGCTGCTGCTGCTGCAGGGGGCATCATGACACTCCCCCTCCAGAACCTGCAAGGTAAGAACGAGGGCGACATAGACATTCAGTTACCATACAACTAATTTCCATGAAATAGGGGCAACACGATACCCTGGTGCAGTATATCAGAAATGACAAAACAGAAGAGAATTCACCCTCTCTAGAAAAAGATGTATGTTCTAACACATCTTCATTTGCACAGAAAGCACAAACACTCATACTTAAACTTAAATACATTTTATTTTCATTGTCTGTTCGTACAGAATGATTTTCTGTATCATCCTTTGTTATTAATGGAGCATGAACCACTGTGTTTACTAGAAAATGTTAGTGATGATGAATGATGAAACATATTGCAGAAAAAGTTTGTTATACATTTATTTTTAAGAAAAAACAGGTATATGTTTTGTTTTACTAAAATGCTTTACAAAGCTCCTGACCAGGTAGGATTCCTTTAGGGGTTTGTATCCCAAAAAGCTATCCTCAACTTGCCCAAAGGAACAACCATATTAATTACAGGTCAGCGTTTTGCAGCGCAGCGCAAAAGCACTTTATGCCTCTTTCCTGTGCATAAGAGTGCACTGTACTTTACTTTTTATCTCTTTTCCACCTCATCTGTCCATCCACATGGCTGTACTTATCCTTGCCTTTTAAACTTTAATGCTCAAGTGTTCTCTTTTGATCATAGTTGTAAATGGTTTTCATTTTAATGTTTAAAACATTGTCTCTTTTATACCATTAGATTGAGGGATGGATGGAGAAACCGTCAGTCATAAATCTTGGATGAGAGAGGCGCTCTAATGTAAAAAGATGCCAGGCTACATGTAAAGCAGTGTGTTTTTAGGATGGAGATTACAATAATGCCAGTGCAGCACAAAGTGCAGGGAAGGCTCCCTTCATGTGAGGAAATGGATGGACAGATGCCCTGAGTGAGGAAATGTGGAGGTAGGAGCCTAATGGACACAAACATGCATAAATAACAGCACCCATCGCTGTGGGCAGAGCTTTTAATAAACCCACATCTATCTAGTGAAACCCTTCAATGTATCCGTCAGTAGTGAACGATAATGGGCCCAGCAGGCTCGTCTGACTCACACTTCAACAGATCTTCCTCCTGGTGCATCAGGGACAACCCAGAGGCCTCAGTGATCTGATGAACTGATCGACAAACACATTGTCATGGTGTCAGTACAACATAACAAACACCTCTCAGTCATCCATATTGTCCTCCGCCGTAAAAACCTAACAGACAGTCTGGAATTCAGTGTCCTGATAAAATTCCGCATCCATGAGAGATAGCAAAAAAATATTGTGGAGAAATGCCTCCGTGGCAGATCTTTTTTAAGCGTGTGGACTGACAGACTGCCTGTTCGCACGTCCTCTTATCTGAAGGGGATGCATTGAAGGGACCTCCGTGGAGAGAAAGTGACACAAGTCACGAGTGAAGCTAAATGTCTTGACTGTGTCCAGGCCCCTCTGGCCACACAGCGCTCCTCCACTCTCCCCTGTCTGAGTTCATCACAGCTCCGCTGAATGAGGCCTGCTGGCACAGCACCTCTGTCAGACAACTGCAACTCTGGCCTCTGCCCCCGCATCCCCCTCACTTTCCTTGCCAGGCCCTCCGGGTCTCCAGGCTTGATTAATCACACATATAATACAGCGCCGTGCTGTCGCTGGGGAGCAGTCAGCTCATTTCACGACCTCAGGAGCAAGTGTGCTTTACAGCACTCACGCTGCTAGCTAATTAGCGTCAGATCAGACAGAAGACAACTGTGAGGCACTGTAATGAGACTGCAAGAGGAGCCCAGCCAATGGCTGTATTTAAATGTAATGAGGCGGCTAATGACCAGCTAATAAGGCTGTTTGTCTTGGGGAATAGGGGTGTGAGGATGGAGAAATACTATTCTTAACATGAAAGCCAGCATGCTTTTAGTGTCACACTCTACAGCCTTTCTCCCTTTTGCTAAAATGTAATATTTCATTAATTAGAATTTGAACAGGATAAGGTATTTGAGACCATGTTTGTTTTATATATTAGTTATATTTTTTATTCTGCAGTAATGACAAAAAAAATTAAGTATAGACCAAAATCAGGCAGCAACCACAACAGCTTTGATCATTCTATTTGATCGTGTTAATCAAAGCTCGCTGTGTAAGAATGCATGTTGACAGAAGGGAACTGACTGAACTGCTGTGAGCTTTAGGAGGGCAGCTCCCTCAGACTGTGATGAATAACTATCACTGTAATGGGGTTGTGCTATAAAGTTGGAGCGCTTGCTTAAATAAAACTGAGCAGCATCTTGTGGCAGACTCAGTAAACACAGGCACCAGTGTAACTGGTTATTTGTCAGAATGATTTATGCCTGCAAACATGCAGTAAAAACAAATTCCCAATGAAACTAAACAAGGGAGAAAGTTATCTTTTGTGACAGAGTGCACACAATTCTAGCTGACTTCACAGAGGCAAAAAGTAGGTTGGGTCATGCTAGAGGTCTATAAATTTGACGGCTGAAATGAATTTTAAAAATCACATGTAATTTTCACAGTTTCAAATATAAGTTTGTGTGACTGATGCAGACAAAACATCTCAGTATTTTGTAAGATACAAACCTCATGTTCCGCTGTGTTGTTCATTGGTTTATAACAAGCAAAACGTGATTATCATACATGTAAAACTAGATGTATCAAAGCATTGCACATGTAATGCTCAATGGAAGGAGGCAGTGCAAAGTCTCATCTGTCTCGTCTTCTTATCTATGACACACTCAAAGTAATGCAAGAAGCTAGTTTACGGGAACTCTTTCATATTAATAAGTATATCCCATCTTATTTGCTTTCAGCAGAAAGCTAGGCAGTGCATCACATCAGAGAGCTGAGTTCTAATGGTGAGGTGAGAGCATTGTTCCTCTGTACTCGTCCACAGGAAACACAAAACAGCACTCAAGCTTCCTGATAAAGGTCGGCTTCCCACTCACCTGCAGTAATGAGACCCAGTGTCGGTGCCAATCAAAGCCATGTCTGCCTTTTTGATGAAAACGCTCAGCGCTGTCGTTCGCAGGTTGCGCGTGTTGGTATGATACAAATTAGGGAAATCACTGTGCTCATTACATCTCCAAAGGGTGGGCTCCTGGGGGAAAGAGCCAAATGTTTCCACACTAGTTAGACATGTCAGACAGTATCTCTTCTGCCTCAGCTGACTGCTGCTCCTTTAAGAGGTTAGCTCACCGGGCCAGGCCACTGACTTAACCTCTGTCTGCTGTGGGAATGCCGCTGTGTCTCCTCACCCATTACATTATCGGAGATCGACAATTTCAAGTATTCTTTTTGGGCTTGTTATAGCCTCACTAGTTGCTCATTGTGAGATTCTTTTTCTCTGGTGTATATTTGTTGTATCATATCGGGATAAGAAAAGAAATAAGCAGTTGTTTGTGAGCACATTCAGCCAGTAAAGGAGAGCATTAAGAGGACCCAGTGCAAGCAGTCCACATTTCCTCACATCAACATCTGCCATTTTAACACAATAGAGGCCAAACCCATTCCTTCTCCCTCATCGCTGTTTAATTTGAAGTGTTCTCAAGCAGTATGTATTCCACATCGTCCTTTAATGATTTAACTTTGCTGTGGTTGTAAGATGACTCACAGGGGAGAGAGCTGCATTAAATAAATAACAGTGATAAAATGTAGACCTCATACATTTCAAAGCTAATGCAACTAGCGGTGCAATAGGAGCAGCTGCACACAGTCCTAGAGCGGTAATTTGATTGATTTGTTGTGACAGCAGCCAAATAATTGAGAGTGAGAGGTGCTGCTGGAGATGAAGCGAAGGCAGAGACAGGTTCGCCAGGCAGTCCCAGCAGATATGGCACCCGGGTTCTCATCTCTGCCATTGATATCTGCCAGTGGTTTATTGTTTGTCTTCAATAAGCAGCTTGGAAATGTGTGGGGTTACTGGCTTTGTGACAATTCGGTGACGGAAAGAAGAAAAAAAAAATCACCAATCAAAATGTACAGAAGAGCGTTGAGCGGGTTAGAATCAAACACACCAATTTACACTCAGGCTTATGTGCAGGCTTACTGTACATGCACATACGAACGCACAGACGTACTCCCGCGAGACTCATGATTTACACTCTGATGTCTGTTTTGAAGCTGAGATGTGAGTAAATTTTACCCCCCGGTGTTTCACTTGTTGCAAACATGCTAATGATTTGTTTTCGATTCAACTTACATACATTTCATAATTGCACAAAAATAACAATGAATGCACAGTGTATTTGCATGTACAGTGCATTATTGTTTTAAATGCATGCACTGCTGGGGTTTTTTTTCTGCCTTTTAAGACACTGTAGTGCTCTTTGTCTTAACCCTGTGGCTCTTGACTCGTGTTTTGTTTCTGTGGATGGTGGCAGTGTCACTCTGGCTCAGCCATGCCACAGGACAGCACACAGCCACACAGCCTGAAATAGAAAGAAAAGCAAAGAAATGGGGGGAGGATGAGTCTTTATGGCGGTGTGGAGGAGGACAATAATATTGTTAATCAGATGTGGCTGTGTCTGCTCCTCCACAGCAAACCCTGACATCTGCCCTCACTGGTAAACACTGAAGGAGGCTTTTTGCAAACCTCCTGCTATAAACACAGCCTACAAAAACGTCTCCCCACATTACACACTGTCTTTTTGCACTGTGTATGTATAGAGTATAATACATTTATTTAAATGGGTTTGACTTAAGCTGGCAATAAAACACTGTGTAATTATCTATGACATTTTCTCATAATAGCTTCCAGTTATATAAATGATTATTTACAGTACATAAAATAACATAATTAATTATCTCAGCTACAGCCGATTAGACTTTCTGCTTCTATTCCATTTAACCACATAAACAGGCTACAGCAGCAAATTATTACAATTTGTGCTGTTTATCTAAATAACATGTCACTTCCTTAACCTGTTTGTATCTGCACACTAATATTCTTAATTAAGATATAATGTTGTTACACATATTGATTAAGTCCAACAATCAATAGCGTTCCTTTTTTTTGTTGTGCAGTATTGATTGTGATAAAAATTACAATGTATAATAGATCGTTCTGCCCCATTGTTTTCATGATATTTCAACACTTGTAACGTGCTTCCGGTAAATGCCTTGACCACTTGGCCCTGAGTTGTTTTGTAGAAATTACATCTCACTTTTTTCCTCCCATCTCCAGCCAGACACTTTCCAAAAGATTTACTAAAGGTCTGCCATATTGCTGAGGCGCAATTCAGAAGCTTTCAGCAACAATCTGTAGTCAAGCATTTTAAATGAAAATTGATTTGTGATTTACATGGTCAGTGAGGGGAAAATGAACTTATGAAATGTTGTAAATGAAATATTAGACAAGGTGCAGTGGGAGAGAGCAGACAGAGATGGTAATCTTGTGGAACTGGAATTCCCGCCTGGCAGAACTGGGTGACATTTTACATTTATCTGTGTTCTGCATGAGTTGTAATGTTAATGGTAATTTTATGGGACTGAACTGGAATGAAAATGGTGTTATCACCGATTGCTTCAAAGTGGAATTGTGTAAAGTAGCACAGCTGCATCCTTTATTTCCCATTCCCCAGTAATGTGAGTTATTGCATGATCTTTTCTGTGAGGTTGAATGTGTGTATTCAGCCTGTTTTTATCAGTCTGTTCTACTTAGAGCACCTTATATCACACACCTTTGCCACAGGATGACGTACACAGACTGCTGTATTTTGATATTAGTTCAAATACCACATTGGGTTCTGAATGGGTTTTTTTGCTCAAGGTCTTTTTTATTTTCAATTTTCAAATGTATAACAAGAAAAATACAACTTGAACATGAAGTTGCTGTATCAAGTTCCTATCCAACTGCCCCCTTCCCCAGGTTTCTGAACCTTTACATGTATGCAGTAGATTTATTGTCCTCATGTTTTCCTCTGAACTCCAGATTTTTAAAGAAAATAGATTTTTTTGGGGGGATATTAATGAAAAATGGCATAAGGGGAAGCTTGGTATTGTTACATTAATTGCTTTTTGAACATATTCCAGCAATGTGCAGGCTAATTAATTTAAATATTCTCATTTATTATGTCATCTGAAAACAGCATCATATACAGGGTTTTAATGTAAACTAACATATCAATATGGATCTATTACAGACTTAATAATACAAGCAAATCAATGTAGCATTATGGTCTAATCAATACTACTTACACTCAGCACAGATGTTCTAATTTTGATCAATACCCTGCGCAGTGAACGTTTCCTATTCCCACTCTTCCCATGTACAACATGTATGGATTTTCATGGAGCTTACTCTTCCATGTTTGAAAGAGAAAGGAACCAAGAACTGTGAAGAACAAACAAAGTCCTGTTGCAGCAGCATCAGTACTGAAGCGGTGGGAGTCTGGGAACCGGCCTGGATCACACAGAGGTCATTTTAACCACTGCTCTCCAGTTCCCCAGTCTGTGAAACCAAAGAGTCTGCGGTGACTTTTGTCAGCAGATGGTATGGAACCAAACTCTACACCAGTGGGGACGTCTTAGTCACTGCTAAAAGCTATCTGTGGTTACTAATTGCTGACCAGGGCCTAATTACCTTAATTAATGGCCTTGGTATCTGGGGGCCAGATTTGCAGAGGCTTTTATCAGTATCAGTGCAGCTTAAAAGGTCCCGTAGGAAGAGTGAGGAGTGTGGAAGTCCCGTGGGTGCTATTTCTAGACTAACTACAGACACATCACAGATGGATCCTGTGGCATCAGTACTGGACGGCATGTTTGGAGAGGGATATCTGTTACTTACAGATAATAAGAAAACCTCACCGACTACATCATGGACTAGAAAGGAAAAAAAAGGCTTTACTTGCCTTTCATTCTGAACATATTTTTATTCCTCTTCTCTCTCACACACAAACCTGATTCCTGAATTACGCCGCCATAATTCACAATGACAAAGTAGACTTAGCACCTTTTTCCACAGACCGTGGGGGGTTTTGTTCAGTGAGCTTTCACTGTGAAATTAGCCCTGGTTCTTTCATTTTCCAGCTGCAGTGAAATGGTTAAAAGACACAGATCAGCCAGTATGAAAATAGAACTGATTCAACAAAATCTGCTGCTTCCTCTGGCTTGCTCCTCACCCATCCAGCAAAAAAAAAAAAAAAACCTCCCCCCTATTTTTTCCCACTCCCCTCACCACCTTTTTCTACTATCCCTTCCCCTCTCTCTCACCCTCCCCCCAACCCCGTCAGGCACCTTGTCCGCATTTGAAGAAGGCTCGTAAGTTTCGGGTGCATACATTTCTTTTGATGATATATTGTCCCGGTGCGGAATTTCATTTACTGCCGCTGCCCTTTGCTGAACCTGTTGCTAGTCAGTGAGCACGATAAGCGTATAAGTAGCATGCTACTTCATTCATCATACATCGTTCTGGGCTCTCAAATATCTCATATGCGATTCCAGAAGAAACTACTAAACCGGCACAAAGGATCCCACCAGGATCAGCTGAGGTTCCATTAAATGCTGTGTACAAAATATAGCACTTGCTACTTGTTATCAAATACACATTTTCAGTGTTGCATTTACAAAACATTAGCCTTCATTTCATGGTGCACACATTGTTTATGTAGCAGAGAGAAAATGTATCTCAAGTGCAGTGTTCATGTAGTACATAATTCCATTCACATTGCATTTTGAATACATGCATTTTGAAATCTGTTTTTTCCCTCAATCACAGTGGCTGCTCTGTGTTGTATTAAACAGCATTAATAATCACAAGAGGCTCAGTGTCACTCAGAAGTCTCCACATCACTAAGGCAGACAGTGTTGTGCTGCTGGGCATGTTGTGCTGTGTGAAAGTGCTTACACGCTCCCTCAGACAACCAAAGGGAATAATTAAAGACAGAAGATGGAGGCAGAAGAATGGAAAGCAAATCCCATTGTTTGGGGTTATTTCATCCCACTGAATTTCTTTTTCTCACTTTCTTTTTGCTCTCTTCTCACATTCCTCCCCAAATGCACTGTGGGTATGTGGCACACTATCAAAAGCACATGTAAGCGAAGCAGCACAGAACAAAAGCCCTATGATGTCCTCCTCATACCCACATTGTCTTTTGATTATTCTACAATCATTTTATATCTGTGTAAGTTAGAAAGGAAGGGAAGGCTTAATAAACCCATAATTTGAAATACTGTAGCTGTTCAGAAACCGCGACATAAGATATGGTTTAGATGATTTCAGAACAAGTGTGATCATGCCTCTTTTTTTTTTTTCATTTTTTACTAATGGTGTAATTTCTGCAAGTTACCAAAATAATCCACAATGAAATTCAAATTTAAGGTGAACTAGACTATTAGGGCAACTCTACTCCACTCCATTTCTAGAGCAGTAAATGTAGCCCCTCAATCTCTTTCAGCTTTTACTGTCAGTCAGAGAGCACTCAGTCATCTCTGTGCATCAGGCCCGCAATATTGATTTTTCCACCCACTGAAACAGCCGCATGAACATAAATTTTGCATGAGGCTTTTACTCGCGGCCTCCGCTTTGGTCTGACGACACATGATGGGACCATGAACACGCTGTAATAACCCAGTCTGTCCAGGCAGACAGGCTCTTTCTTTGGATTAGAGAGAAACGTGTGTGGGTTGGGGGGTGGCGTTGTCCAACACCTTCTGGACTCTGAAGGACAAAAGCGGGGGACCCCTTACTGGGATTCTAAGTACATACTGTCCACATATCCTTTTATCATGAAAGAAACGCTCAATCTCTCAAAGAGTCTAGTTTGTCAAAATAGTATTGCTTTACCTACATATTTGAAGATGTGAAGTAAAACCTTTTGATCATAAATCCTATCCAAAATCAAATGTTTTTTATTTTTACATTTTTGTTTGTAACATCATAATCTGAGGAGATTTTGGTGGAGATCTGATCAGAAGAAAGTCAGATGGATGGAAGTGCCCTCAAGGATTAAGAGTCAACAGGTATTTTTTCTCCAAATAAATGAGTTCATTTCAATGACAAACAAGCTTTCAAGAGGAGTGAGAGCAGCTAATTAGTGTAATTAATGTAACTTGTTTCACCTTTATTCAGAAAGAGAACCTGCTCACTCCAGCCTTTGCAGCGCATCATTTGGCAAAGAAAAGCTGCCATGAAAACAATAATCCGTACACATCCTCTCTCTGGAAAGGAATCAAAGCGAAATTTAACTTCTTTTGCTGGGGGACCCCCTGGAATTCTCTCAAGGGCCCCTGGAGGTCCCTGGACCACACTTTGGAAATCAATAACCTAGCATAAGCAACACCAAAAGGACAACATTATCGAGTACACAGGGATTTTCTTGTATGTGTTACATCTCCATGGAGAGGATTTGATTCTTTGAAATGCTTCCCCCAGAGTGAGAATTCTACAACGCAGCTTGATATTGCCTTGCATCACAAAGTGAAAGCATTATCTCTGGATCCCTACAAGCGATGTGGTTTACTCTCTAAAATCCTGTGGCTCCGCGACTCCTCTCAAATCTTAACTGCCTATTTTTTTTTTTTTTTTTTTTTCTGTAGTTGTTGAGTTCCTCCTGCAGCAGGACTAAGACACTGATGTTGCCTGCTGTGGCTCAGAGTAATGTTTTTATTCAGTGGCTCTCTAGTTCTTTTAATGTTTCATTCCCCCATGTTAATTTCATCCATTGCAAAGGCAAGAATCTATTTTCCACTCCTTTTCTGTTATTACCGAATGTATGGATTTACTGGGAGAAGGAATGTAATACAAATTTCAATTTCCAGGCTGTGTGTAGAAAACCTGAATTGAATTGAATTGAATTGAAAGAAATTATGAGCTTATATCTAATAGGAATTAATATTGACATAACAATCACCATTGTCTGTGTCAAATATAGCTTTAATCAAATAATCATGTGTCCTGTAAATTAAAATGTTATTTTAAAAAAGGTGACTTTAACTCCCAACATGTTTCTTGTTTTTCCTGCTACTCTTTGCTAACACTGCTTATTGTAACATAATCAATTTTACGTAGTTGTCCAGATGTGTGGTACTGTGATGAAGAGTTAATATATGTGACCATTAATCAAGAGTCATAACTGACACTTTGAGCATGAGTAAATATAATTGATGTTGATGTACTCTGACTAATGTTATCAGTGTGACAAGTGACCAACAGTGATAAAAGTGAACTAAAGAAGTCAGTACAGAAACAGTGATGTTATCCACTTCATCAGTGTGTGAGTGCTCCAATCTAATCTGCAGAGTAAAAATGACCTTCCTTTGACCACCTTCATAATTACCAGATCTCATAGAGTCTAAATCTCCTTACCTCCAGTGGAGTAATTATCAGTGTGACTCACTGAAAAGGCAATTGAGACAGCGGTTTATGGACTCCCATAGCAGAACGTGAGGCAGAGCAGTAATGGGCAGCTTGTTTGTCCCCCCTTCTCCTCTCTTGTTAGAGAGTGATAGCTGTATTTAGGCTAGAGCGCTTCTTAAAAATACAAGATGGGTCACATTGGACAATTTCATTAAGTCCTGACAGACTCCACTGCAGTCACTGATTAGCCCTGAATTTACAACACTCCCTAAATACTGCCAAAGACTTTCAGGGATGTTTCGAATGCTCGTCTGCTCTGCACAGTGACGGTGAATAGATGAGTGGGTGCAGATGTTCTACAACAACTTCATCTGAACTCCTTCTAAGTGTATGTTTAATAAAAGCACACAATATAGTCATTCATATTATTTACACATTGTAGAAGTACTGTAGATTTTATTCATTTCTTTGAGTTGAATAAACTTTTCCAAGGTTTGTGAACTGTGTTTTTCTTTTTGATGCTCAGAAAACTTGAATTCCTTCAACATGCGACAATCATCTGTCTCTGTTTGGATTTAACCACATGCTCTAAGGAGTACATCTAGCTAGACTGAGTGAAAAATGCTCCTTTTGTGTAGATATTATTACTGCTATCCTGCAGCTGTGCTTGAAGTTGGCCTTGGTTGATCCCTTTGTAAGGGCTATAATATGTTAAGCACTTATTCATACTTTATATGCTTTCTAGGAGACCTAAATTCTCTTAACTGTTACATTTATAGTTTCCTATGACGTACAAAAGATACATCATGCATCAAAATGCTTGAGAAATTGGCTCTTAAATCAGGTTTTATCTAACATGAAAAAGTTTGAATTTTGTGCTGACTTAAAATGTATAAAACCATGTAATTCAGACATGAGCTATAAGATAATGCATAGGCAATAGGTGTAAAAATATGTGTTGTGTTTTGAGAGGAAAACAAGGAGTCTGTCTAAAGCAGGCCCCAGAGAGAAAAGTGCTGCAATAAGGGGGTTGGCAAGGACTACTGAGATAGCGCTGGTAATGAGAGAGCCGGCTGCTTCTTCCCCCCTCACTCCTCAACCACACAGGAAACAAAAATAGCATTTTGTCTGACGAATGAGCCGGCTTTGACCTAGCCTTTCGACCTCTGACAATCAGTCTCGCCTCGTCCTTCAGTACTTCAGAAGCCGGGGCTGGGACAGTCAAAGATAACAGTTGATTTCTACTGTGGCACTAAAGCAAAAAAAGAAGAAGAACGAAAGAAGAATAAAGCTGTAAAAGAGAGATGGTAGATGGTTTTTCAAAGCGCTGAGGTTGGAGGTCTCACACTCTCACTGCTGGTGTTTCATGATCTCAAATGATTGTTGTTAAATGTTGTTAAATGGAGCATAAAATGCCACAGTTCACATTGTGTCTGATCGTCTCACTGCATGACTACTACACGATCTGGCTTATTCCTCATTATAAACATTAACATAGGCGAGTTGTGACAACAGTGAAAGTGGGACCCTTGCTCTTACACCCCTTGGGCATGATGACTAAGTGGGAGAACTGCTCGCATCGCATCACAGTTGGGAACAAGTGAATATGAAACACAACACAGACAGTGGGAGATATAATGAGCACTATAGGATCCCAGCACCCCTTTGCCCTCTCTCCATCATAAGTGAAGCTCCCGCTCTCATCGTCAGCCCTGTGTCTGCTGGAGGAAGGAGCACAAACAATTAACTGAGACAAGCCGTTTGGATTATGTGCTCAACCAAAGCAATCAGACAGCTGTGGTTAAAAGAATGAGCTTCAAAATGCCAGTTGCCCAGTTAGAGGGGAAGGGAGGGTCAGTGGTCCTGACAGTCTTAACAAGATGACAGAATTTATAAAGCACTGCTGTTAAAGAATATAGTTACCTGCGGTGTAGCCCTTATAATAAGGCCACATGGGGCTTCTTCCATATTCCCTCTGTATTTGTTTTCTTTTGCCTCATATTCTTTTGTTGTGCCTCTTGTTCCTCGGCGTAATGGTTGGTGCTGGAGGAAATTCTCCAATCGTCTTTGATCTTCGCCTGGTTTCGATAATTTTTTGACAGAAATCTCATTTTACCCCTCCACCCCCCCTCCTCCTTTGTTTTCTGCTTCTTTGTTCCCTTTTATTCCATCTTTAAATAGGGCTCAACATTTTGTCGTTGTGAAGTTGCAAAGGAAGAGAGCCGGTCCTGTCAGGGGCTGAGCGTTTGCTAGACAACTTGCCCCAACATTTCAAGTGAGAATTGGACTCTTGCCGTTTGCACAGATGATATATAATTCATGGTGGGGGTGTGAGAGAGGTGTCAATGTGTCAGGAGGTAGAAGAAATGTAAAAGTGTACTGTTTACTGGCCAAGAGACGCTGGCTTTTCTTTGCTGTGCTTCTGCAGAGTGAGGAAAGAGGAGGATGATCTGATCTTCATCAAATGTTCATCTGTGCCTGTCCTGCAGTCATAGTGACCACACTAATCAAAGACTTGTCTGCCCTGATGTTTTATTCATCTTTTATGAGACAACCATACGTAAATTATTTAAGTACATTGATTCTGTATGTATACAAGCTTGTCCATGCCTGTGTTTGCAATTGCTTTGCTGCATTTTCAATGGGTGTTCAGTAACACCTTTGAGAACTGGTGTTTGTAATTCAGTCCTTAGTGTTTTAAGTGTCTTTAATAGTGAACTTGTGTAAACTTTCCTTCTGACCTCTTTGTTTTTAATATTTTACCTAACTTTGAGTATCGATCTTCACTTTGTCTGACACAAGCTTAAGGTAAAATTTGTCCTCCAAAATTCTGCCATCAAGCTTGACCCAGTGGTACACCACAACACAAGACATGGGAGCAAAACCATGTTTGATTCCCAATTGACCGTTTCCTTACTCTGTTTTCCACATTTCCTGTCTTGCTCCACTTTGTACTTGGAAATAAATACATCAAAACGTCTAAAGAATTAAAGAGAAGAAAAAGATGCTGTAATATGAATATCCATCAGTCTGCTCAGGTCTGTCAAATATCAATACACAGATCAAGTCTGTCCCTTTAATGTCATGGCTTGTTATGATCGTCTCCTCTGTTCATCTGTGCGTTTCCTTATCAAAGCTCTGCAACATCACAGAGTGTAAGGCAACAGCACCAGCTCAGATTAATGCTCTGGGAGAGACCATAGTTAAAACAAAAAGTGTTTGTTTTTTATGTCTTTTGCTATTTTTTTTGCATTTTTGTGTCATATATACACACAACTGCATTTAGTTATGCATTATATAATTTATGTTGGAGATATTTCTGAAGTGACTAATAAACAGTGAATGTGCAGTGTAAAAAAAAATAGCACCATAGCCCTGAAGATCCAACATTCTGTTTAGCTCAAGTCTCCACATATAACATATGACTGATATCACTTTTAGAAATTATTTGTTATTTTATGGATTTATTCTGATTGATTACAGCAGGAGAATCTAACATACAAAAATTGTGTGAAATACTACACATTTTTTAAAATCCAAATTATCATAAGGTTGCCAAGTACACACCTGAACAATATGCTGTTTTTATGCTGTTCCCTTTAATATATTACATACATGGATATCTGGGTCTGTTGGACTATTTGCATGCAGCTGTAGCTTCATCCTGGCTCAGCCTGAGTGTTCACATTTTTTTAAACAGCATAAAAATTTATAAGCATTTAAATGTTGAAATTAGGTTCTAATGGCGTGCCATTATTGGATCCAATTAGTTAATGGGTTTATTTCTGAAGTCTTCCAGTGTAGATGGATGTCTCTTTCCTATGAGAATTTAAGCCATTAAACCAAAGATTCTGACATTCTCCAAGTGACAATGAAGACTTTTGGCTCCAGAGAGAGCAATTATATCAGTCAGACTTGATAGCTTTGTCCTCCAACTACTTAAATTAAATTCACTGACTATCATACAAGATAAAAAACCCTGGAGGACCTTGTTGTGGCACCATGCAATTTACATCTGTCTCTCACTATGCACCCTATGCATCGCACACTGCTATGTGTGCATACATGTCTATCAGAGGTGTGAGCACATTCTTCAGATCATGAGCATTTCCTGTTTATGTGCTAAAACACATGACTTGTGAAAGTCTCAGCCTGCTCATAATTGTTGTCCATGCAAACAGTTGAGGTCTCAGTCAGAAAGTCTCACAAGTCACTGTCTTTCCATTCACAGCTACCTCATCACTTAACTCCCAGCTCCAGCACCTACAGCAGCTCCAACAGATGCAGCAGCACCACCAGCAGCAGCAACAACAGCAGCAGCAGCAGCACCATCACCAACAGACCCACTCCCACACCCCGAACCAGCTGCCATCCCAGCATCACATGACCCCGCCAAGCCAGCAGCAGCAGACCTCCGTCCCGTCTCCTGGCTCCACATGCTCCTCCACCTCGGGACAGCCTCAGCAGTCTCCTCCACACCGGCCCAACCAATCACCGGCCCGCAGCCTTCCCTCGCCCGTCACCCCACCTATGCCGTTACCAGTGAGTCTGCAGGCCTCTTCATTTTTTAATTTAAACAGTCAGGGGTCATTTTTCCAGTAACATGTAGTAGAGGTGGGAATCACAGTAACTCATGTTGTGATACTATCAAGACATGTTGCCACGTTACAGCAGTTTTGCAATACTTGATACACTATCAGAAAATCATCTATAATACATCAGCAGGAATTATGTATGTCCTCGCTGCATATTGATCAATTTAACAGAATTTGTCATCTGTTATGGAATAATGAACAAAAAAGTTATATTTTAGTGCCGCTCTGAGTCATGTCAATGTGCATGTTGTGATAAAAAATGTCAGTGTCTTGCACCAGTATGTGATATATTCCTGTCAATATTTTGTCCAACAAGCATGTAAGAACATTTTGGAAGTGTGATTCAGAAGACAGCATCCCAACTCAAGAGCAAGAACATTTGCATTTGGGATTCAGTCTCAGTCTTACAGCTGTTTGTCCACTAATACATGATGTTTGATACCCTGCCAGTACTCATATGTTTATTTAGCAGAGGTATGAATGGAAGCAGGTAGCTCTTCTGTCAGTGTGGAGCTATTAGGAAAAGCATTTGTTGTTTAGTCTCAGTGTATTAGAGCAACCTTATAACCAGGGCAGAGCCACAATTCACTGTCTTCTAGCAAATTCAGGGGGAATTCTGAGGTTATCTATTCTAAAGCTCTCCAACACAATCAGTCCCTTAATTTTTACTTACTTGCTCTTCCTACTCAACCTCCTTTTAGTCACTTTTAGTTTGTCCGTCCATCTCTTCCTGTCTGTCTGTCTGTCTGGCTGTCACTGTGTGACGATAATAACCTATTTTATATCCCTGTGGTTTCATTTCTGGTGGAGACTGGCCAGGGTCGCTTTTCTGTCCCTGGTCACATTCATCAGCGTCAGACCCTTATTGGGTTGTGGTGCAACCTTCTTTATGGCCAGGATGAGTTGGGCTATTTGTTTCCTCCCTTGCAGCCCTCTCCGGCCCTGTCACGGCCTAGTGAGACTCAGCAGGAAAAACAGCCTCTGGATTTAATGGGCTCCAAAGGCTACGCGCTACATCGCACCAAACACACTGTCCAGTCTGACCGCCAATACAAGGGCTACTGACCAAAATACAAATTCACATTTTAAGGTAGCATCAGGCCAGACTGTTAACACCTCCACTTCGAGAGGATAGATTTGATCAGATAGACTGCAGCTCTTAACCTGTCCCACTTATTTGACTTGTCTGATTTGTTAGTTAATCACTACTTAATTTTTCCGTAATCTTTGGATATGTTCACCTACCGCTGGGAGACTTAAGATTATTTTCAGACATCCTTTCTGCATTGACAAGACTGAGACCCTTGACTTTATATAGATTGTCTTCTCTAAAAGAAGCACTGGGGCTGATTATGATGACTGAGGACAGACCTCCTTTGAGGGGGGCTAAAGGGGCCACATCAGGTATCATTAAGATATTGGCTCATCAAATAGGATTATGGAATGTGTGTGAGTGGGAGAAGAGGCATGGCCATAAAAGGTTTAGTTTCTCTGGGTCAGTGCTGGGGTTGTCAAAGCGTGTGTCACCCAGCGAGGGCTTTGCCCAAGGACAGGCCGTGGCCTCAGCACCCACTCAATGCTACAATAGGATTTAAACAGCAGCTCCGCCTTCCTCTAGCTCCCACACCTCACTGCCTGGGTCAGTGATTGGATTTGAAGTCCAACAGTCACTGAGCTCTTCATTGGTTAATTCACAGAAGTTTTTAACTGGGTCCTTACAGATCCTTGAAGGTCCAGTGTGTATGAAACAAAATGTAATAATCAGAATTATGCTTTTATTGCTCAAATAATCATTGTTTTTATGACGTTAAAGTGAGACATTTTTCTATAGACAGAGCAGGTTGCCTCCATGAAGTTGCAGTCCTTTTGGGCTCCCATGATTTACATATTTAGCTGATCCCAATCTGTAACTTTACAACTAGATGTCACTAAATATTGGACCTTTAAGAAGACTTAAAGAATCTTAAACCACATTTTTGATGTTCAGGATTTAAAAATGTATTAAAATCCAGTTGCCAATTTTAGAGGAAGAAAAACATAAGAACATATCATAAAAAAGAAAAAAAAAACAAGAACACAGCACTGTGAACAGGCACAGCACTCTCAGCCATGGGAAAATGCAGATAAAATGAAAAGTGATAGGAAGATGACAAATACCGTGGTAGGCTGAAAACAGTTTGTCACCGAACATTCAAACCTTGGGACAATAGACTATAAATCACATGAAATCTGAGTACCAGCACTCAAAAAAGTCACCACCTGTTAGTGCTGAACATACTTGTTGATTTCTTTTGCTACAGTTAAGGTACAATTTTTCCCTTATAGAAATTTGCAGCTAAAAATATGCAGATAAACTGTTTAATGCAGGAAGTCACAATGTAACTCCCTGAGCAAAGACAGACACACATGAAATGTCCATCCACCTTTTGTATATTTTAATTGAAGACACTGAAGATGGGCGTTTCTTGTTATTCCATGCTTTCCCCAGAGGACCAGGTTCTGTGCAATAGAGTAGAGTCATAATTACCATAATATAATCAGCATAAGACAGATAACACCCCCATTTCCTCCTGTCATTATTCAGACATGCAGAATCACCCAGCCATTCCTCTGTTTGTTGGAAATACAGCGCAGAGCCACAGACAGACAAACACTCATTATGTTCCAATTAATATCCTATTGTAATTCTCCTCTCATGAGACGTGCGTAATATTCTTTATAAGCTCGTAGTGAGGAAATCCTGAGCATCCATTACATCCCTAGTGTTTTAAATGTTTGGTGTTTTTAATTTGTGAGTCCAAATTCATTAATTGGCTCATTAATATCCCTATTAGAATACAAATCACACCACAACAGACAGTGTCCCCTTGAGTCAACGGCCTAAACTCAGATTACTGCAGTTAATTTGGTTTAAAGGAGTAAAAATTTACCTTTTTTTTTTTTTTTTTTACCCCGCCCATATCCTCTCTTCATCCTAATATGTGGAGTACAGTGAGACGTGGCCTGTGGCTGCCTGAAATAGCCACAGCAGTGATGACAAATAGACAGGGGGAGATTATGAAATTTGCTTAAGTGTGTTAATGGGCTGATTGCGGGAGCCCGCTGGATTTTGCTGGAAGTTGATTGATTAGAGCTGCGGGTTTTCTCCACGCCCGGAGAGCTCAGGGATTTGACGGGGTAAAGGCGCTCGCCAAGTCTGTTACACCGGAATTGATCTTAATTAGATCTGAAAGACCTGCCACAGCAGAATGGTCGCGGCGATTAAAATGAAAAACAGGAGAAATTACTGATCAAATTAATCATAATGTCGGGCTACAGCTGTAGGTCTGGTGTAATTTGCCACTCCAGTGAGTTACATCAGCCCAGGCAGGAGGAGGAGAGGCAGTACATACTGATCCGTGGCAGCAGGAAGCTTAGGCCAGCCTATCAACTCTCTTATTCCAGTTCGTATGCCAGGACCCTCCTGACCCTGCTGCGCCATCCAGCGGAGCACCAACTTCCTCCACTCTGTGATCTAATTAGTCTGCAGCATTTGCTCCAAGAGCCAAAATCCTCCACATTACATCTTTGTTCATTTGGGAGCTGCATCTTCTGCAAGGCCTGCACTGTCTCTTTGCTGTTCCTGTCATGGCTGTCTTGTCACCGGCATGTTGTGTGTTCACTAATAGCCTCTGACCTTGGTCCAGTGTCTGGCCCGGTTGGTTTTCAGGGAGCCCGGCGGAGAGAGACAGAGGCGTCCTGTCTTCTTCCTCCGTCAAGACTCCTGCCGTCTGTCTGTCCCTACTCCCCTTTGGAGTCGTTTCCTTGATCGCTGTCAGAGCCCCACACTGGGCCTGTCCACTCTCCATCCGCACACTCATAGGGGTAATTACAGCCTAGGGGCCTGCCTCCTATCCCTGTGCTCCACAATTTACCACCAAAGCGTCCACAGACATCTCTCTTCTTCCCCACTGCACCCCGACATCACAGGACCGCAGGGCCTCAGACCCACAAGTGCTGCAATTACCTGAGCCTCTCCTCTATCCTTTTCTCTCTCTCTCCTGTCTCTCTTCTCACTTTTTCTTGCTCTCTCTTCTTCTCTCCCCCTCCTTTGCTCCTCTCTACCCCTTGGCTCCCTCACCATTCCCTGGCAATCAGCCTTCATTAGAAGCCTCTGGTGAAAACCCATCGTCACCAAGGTCAGCGGCTGCCAACCACGACGGCCTTTCAGAGGGCCCGGCTGTCTGCACTCTCCATCCTCCTCCGCCCTTCCCCTCCCTCCCCCTCCCTCCCA
>JAPQRP010000015.1:17985095-18026531 GCA_037367295.1 Apogon hyalosoma | reverse complement strand
CCCTCCCTCCCATCCGCTCCAGCATCCTCCTCAAGTCGCAGGCCCATCTCTGCTGCTTTTGTCTCCAGCTGAGGCCCCTTCAGACACTCATGTCACTGTTTTCCGCTGCAGTGCACTTTTACTTATGTCAACCGCTGTTAAAATCACCACTGTCCAATTTGCTCCAAATGTCTCTTTTTTATGGGCTGTGCGTGTTTCTCCCATTATATTAACATGTGTATTAGATGAGCCTTGCACATCGATTAATTGATTTTCCAGATCAGCTCCACGTCTATTCAATTTAGTGTAACGGGCCACTATCATCCCATAAGGTATTAAATCAAAATTAAAATGACATGCTCAAATGTAGACCCAATGGGTCATGTGGCTTGTCAGTGAAACTGGAAATACTTAAATAGAAGAAACGGTCCATTATCCAGTAAAGGATTTTTAACGGTGGTGTGTGGTTTAGAATTTTTTTTTTTTTTTTGCCTTAAACTGACTTCTCAATATTTTTTATTTTATATATAATATAATATTTTGAAAATATGAAAAACAATAATCATTAATTTAATCAGGATGCAGGGTATGATCTTTAACACTGTCTTTTAGCCAATCAGGGTTTAAGGTAGTAGATCCACTGTTTCAAGCAGTGTGTTTAATGGTTTGAAGGATTATTTAGACTGTAGTATGTTTAATCTGTTAAATGATCTACTAAATGTGGAGAAAAGATGGTTAGTGACCTTTGAAAAGTTCTTGTTAGTTTATGTTTATCGGTACGTTTTTTTTTATTTAGAAATAAAAACTGTAATATGTTTAACCTTTAAGGTGTCCTTATATCTGGCTTTCATCAGATTGAGGTTGGTTTTAAAATCACCATTATTTCAATGTGTGAAAATACTAACGGAGTGTGTGCTGTTGGTTGTGTAGTTCAGAGCATGAACAGGCCCTTAGCTCTCCAGCAGCTCAGCCCAGCCTCTTATTAATGCACAGGAGATCCAGCTCTTAAGAAGGCAGAAAATTGCCTTACATAACAAGCGCTCCACAATTTAGAAATACAAATGTGCACTGTTGACTGAAGCAGAAAATAAGACTGTTGCCCATCAACAGCACCACATTTCATATGAATAATTATAAAGCATGGGAGCTAGATGAGGAAAACAACCTGACCATGACAGCTCTACTACTTTTATTTACTTCAAATGAGGGATTAGGCAGGAAGAAAATCTACAGACTTAAGGACCAAGATGAGCCCTGAATTTCTAAATAAGGACTAACTTAAATTTATCATATTTCACAAGGACTGGGATCATTTGGAAACTGTGAATGCAGTTTCACTTTTAAAATTACACCTTCAGGCTGCTCTGCACTTACTTTTTGGCTCCTCTGATTTTATTGGGTTTTCAGACTTCACTGAGTTGATATTTCCTTTTGCTGTTGGAGGTCTGCATTCTTCTAACCGTGGCCCTTTTACTCTTGTGATGGGCAGAGGGCGTCCAGTTCAGACACCTAGCAGAAAGGCACAGCTCCCCGATCATCCCACATACACACTGGGGGCAACACGCATTAGACACCCACAGGGGAGCCCTCAGACAGAGCACCAAGCTAGGGCTCACCTAACAGTGGATAAGGAATAGGGTTTCTTTAATTATGAGGCAAGGCTGTGACATTGAGTTCCCCCCTTCCTCCTCCAGCAGCCTCCCAGACACTGCCTAAGTGCTCCGCTCCGCTGAGGAGGCCAGTTCCCCCGCGGGGCGCAATTCTACTGCCTGTAATTTCTGATGCCCATTAGTGACCGCAAACAGCGCACCGGGCTCACACAAGGAATACAGCCGCACTGCTCTGTGACGCTGTAAAAAGACCCTTTTAATGCAATGTTATTGCATTATGCCCTCCTCATAGACCAAGTCAAAAGTCCCATTTGTGGTCTCTGCAGAATATTATCAGAAATTCTTCTCCACAGTTAGCTGAGGCTGGACTTGATACACTGTATACTAGGCAATGTATAGCTGCATGAATTCAAACTCCTCTAAACTGAACTCTGCTGCACTCTACTCAGTAAAAAGATTTTTTTTTATCCTGGTGGCTGATTTGATGCCTGTTTTCATTAAGAATGGAAATGTGCAATTGATGATTTTGTGAATGAACTCATGTGGAATGCAGGAACAGTGCATTTTTAAGTTGACTCCTCATAAGAGGTGCACCACGGAAGTCAAAACTTCAGTGATCAATACAGATACAACTGTAAATGTCATCAATTCATCTCGCCACTTATGCTGATTTAGCGTGTGACAACAACTGTGTATATTTTGGAGAAAAGGAAAGAGACAGTGAAGCAGAGAGAAAGAGGGAGGGGTTGGAGGGAAGGAGGCGGATTTATCGATCATGGGTGACCACATCTTAGCCACAGAGCCCCTCTCTCGTGATTAATCTTAGGGCTTAGAGTTGGCCAATGACACATGACAGGCCTCCTCCTCAAACTCCTCCATTTCTCTTCATTACTGGCCGTATTTTTGGACACCACAGTGGAGAGTAATCATTTACCTTTATTGTGTTTATAAAGCTGCAGCATGGATGACCCTTCCTATATTGAATTGAGGACATCAAAAGATCACTGGACATTGATTAGGAGGATATTAAAGTCATTCAAATGCTATATTTATATGTCAAACAACAGCAGAGTGAAAAGAGATGCCATTTCACCTTAAACGAAAACGAATGGTTTGACTAGTTGAAATAAACCTCCTAAAATCATGAAATTACATATTGAATATCTGAGCTAATTGTCGTCTAAAGGCTGGGAAGATTAAACACAGAAATAATAGGGTTCATGATTTCTTTATAACCTGATCTTATGACTCTAATAATTGGATTTTTTTTTTCTTTTTCTCACAGCAACAGAAAAAAGAACTAGCCCAGTATCCATTTGAAAGTCGAGCAGCGGTAGATTTACTGCAACACTGGTTTAACGCTGCTGTGATTTCTAACTCGACACTAGTATGGTACAGAAATAACTGCACCAAATATGTCACATCATGAGCTGAAATGGTCAGCACTTTCCTGTAGATACTTAATCACCAAGTAGTTTCAAATTTAATACATCTGGAAACAGCTAAATATTATAGATCATTCCTCAGGAAGAGAAATAGTGTAACAGGAATGTAGTATAACTTATATTTTTACTCGCAGAGTGTTCCCTAACCAGAGGAAATATACTGCTGCAGTGATTGATGACAAAGAACCCACTCTGAACCTCTGTGCCTCACAATTATCAACAAATGGGCTGGAGCAGATTTTATGTAATGATTAAAGCTGCTGTTAATTTCACATGAAGGTAATGAGTGGAGAGATTGACGGCCACTGTCCGACACTCCATCATCCCTTTATAGTTAGTTTAAACGTTTTCACGACTCTTTTCCTCCTTCATTTGCATTTTGCCTCATTAGATATGGCCATTTCTGAGGCTGCCTGTGATATCCATTTCCTGGAGTTAATGCATTTTATTTGATCAGCCAAACCTCCTCAGTTAACTAGCTGTCATTCCGGCGTTTCATATGACATCACTCCATTAGCACCCGCCATGCCACCTCAGCCACCTCCACTTCCACACCCTCTGCCACCGCCATCCCTCCACTGCCTTAAGCAATTACACTGTCCGACCATCACCGGATGCAGCCTTATTGTATTCTGCCGGCGTTATCTGCCCCAGTTGTTCTATCCGTCTTTCACTTCCCAATACTTTTCCTCAAGAATGGCTCTTTTTTTGGGGGTTTATTTTTCACAACGGCTGGAGCAGAGGCCCAGTGGTGAGCAATAGTCGGCACTCCGAGGGCTCAGAGTGCACGGCCGCAGTGTGAGGCCCCGCCAACCAAGGGACCAGAGGTGTTTTGGAGGGCCTAATGGCATTTTGATGTTCATAAGCACAGTGGATGTGAGGGGAGGTTACAGAGGAGGTGGGGGGGGAGGAGGAGGAGGAGGAGGAGGAGAGTCAGCAGAGGACTGTCAGCAGAAGACTAGGAGAGTCCTGACAGACAGAGAACGTGTTTTCTCATGTCACAGCTGATTACATTCACTCCGGAGTGGGAAAAGAGCAGGGAGGAGACAGAGATGTGAGGCCTGGATGAACGAGGGGAACTTCCCTGTTGTTCCAGAGATAGAAGGGCCTTTTTAATCCACATACAAAAGTGGCTCCAGTTCATTTTAGATGTACTTTTATCATAATGACAGTAAGCACGTTTGCCACAAAATGTTCTTTCAGTTTGAATTATTTTGTCAACCATTTTTTCAGTTAATTGAGTGGTGACTTTGTAACATATCATAAAATGTTTTTTCTGAAGTCTAACATGATATCTGCAAAAGTCTTGTTTATTCCACAACACAAATACATTCATCTTATTATTGTCATAAAGTAGTAAATAACCCAAAAATATCCCAATTTCAGATGATGAAATAAAAGATTTTTCATTAAACAGTTACTGAAACGATTAATCGATTATCAAATAGATGCTGATTAATTCAGTATTTGAAAGTTATTGTCCTTGCAGCTTTCAAGCAATCAAAAATATTTAATTTGCACTTGATGCATTTTTATGCACTTATTTATGTAGTTATTTCCACCAGTCACTTTTTGAACATGAAATCATTCTATTTTAGTTACTTTGTGGAGTTTAATCTTACTTTTTAGATTGTCAGCTCAAATTCCTCAATACTTTCTGTATTTCAGTTTTTTTTTCCAACATATTAAATAAATATATAAGTCTATTTAAATCATAGATCATAGAGAAGAATATAAGTTTTACACACAGCTAAACTCTGAATCCACCTGCCTTTGGTGTCTGTATCACTGTCCATTAATCTCTCTTTTTGTTTTTTGTTTTCTTTTGTTGTTGATGTTGTTTTCCTTTTTTTTTTTTTGTTCAGTGCAAGCCAGAAAAAAAGCAATTAGGTTTAAAACAGCCGCATGAAAAGAGCAAACCAAGAATAAACCCCAGTTAGTTTGTGTCAAACAATTTATATTTTCCACGGTTTGTGGGGACAGTATTTTTCCCTCTATTCCTGAGATTACACGGGTTGCTGCGCCAGGTGACCCTCATGGTCAAAGAGGCAATGGAGACTCTAGTGCAGTTTAGATTCCCTCCCCTTCGCACCATGCAGAGAAAAACTGCATTTTTAACAATTTACAGACTTTTTTGTGTCAGAGACATTTATTTTGTGTTGGTTGATCCCTGTGTAGCCTATATGTTTAGCTATATTAAACTTTGATAGTGTAGAGATTGAGTACTTGGAGTGATTTAAAGGTGACAAAATAACCAACAGAGGCTCAGTGCCAAGGTTTGCTACCACCTAACTGGAAAAGTAATAACAACAGAAAACCCCTACATTTCTTGACTCAAATTTAACATCTGAGACATTTCTTTAACCATTAGACTGACTTGTGTTTATTTTTACATCTGTGTTACCCCTTCTGTGGCTGACCTGAGGAGTCTCTGCTGCTGAAAATCCTCTTGACGCCCTTTTCATGGGGAATGAAAAAAATGAAATACAATGGTTAACATGCAGGCAAACTGAAAACTGGAAGATCACTGTTTATCTCCTCCAACACATGCAATCAGTACAAATGCTAGGCCAGGTCTGTCATTTTGTGCCTCCTGCCGAGGTGTTGAGAGGAGTCACCGTGGCGGAAAATCACCTGTTTAGGTGTTGAACACAGCCTCACCTCTCCTTATTCCTGACTCCCCTTGCAACTGCTATCCATATTACCCAGTGCCAGGAGATGCAGCAATAAAGCTTGTTCTCTTTTCACCTAGATTTACCAGAATAACATAGCATCTGGAAGGGCTATCATCGAATGAAACACAATGATAATATTTCAGATAAATCTGAAAGCTTCTCTAACAGCCTATCACTCACACAATGACACTAAGCGCAGCAGATTTTCTGAGAAACTTTGGGTGTGCTTGCCTGAGCAGATCACATTATCTGTGTGTTGATCTGTAGCCTCTGTTTAGCTCTGCTTAACTGGCCGTGGTGGCTTTTGTCACTGCACCCATAACACTCTGTTTTCACCAACTGGGCAGAAAGATTCAGCTACATTTTATATTCCTCCATTTAATACCTGTGTCACCTAAACCACACTGTCTGGTCCAGGTTTTGTCAGTCCTTCTTAAATACTACTTAATCACCATTATCTGCTACAGAGCATTAGATCCTGGCTTCAGTGAACATTCTGCTTATTGTGTCAAAGGTGTATTGAAAAAGCTGGTTTTCTACTGTGTATATCTACCTTAAATGTTGCTAATAACAATTTTCTGTGGTGCTGAAGCAACTCTTTTTGTGTTCATTTTTGCCACTGGTGTAATTCTAGGTGTAACATAAACCATTTGTGATTTTTTAAGCTATTGAGTTACTTTTCTTTCTATTAGATTCCACATACTCATCAATAAGTAGTTATTTATTTGTACATATTTTGGCTTTTTATTAGTCATTCTAAAGCATGTATTAAGGCCTTATTCTGTATGACCATATTCTACTACTACTAAAACCTCACAGTTACTCTTCACTGACAGTAACAAAGGCATCCTTGTACATGAATTACAAACTTGGGCAGTGTGGATTACTGAGGGAAATCTGTTACTGACACAGAGATTGCACAATCATGCATATATTATTAATATTATTAATATATTAATACAGGGACTATTACAGAGGCAGCATGGTATATGAATAAGCAGCCAGTTTGCCCTAATATAAACTGTTAGCTCTATTTCACTATTACTTATTATATAATATTTGTTAGATAGATGTACTGTGGTGTGGATTTTTAGGCAGATCAGAGAAATAAATCAGTAGAATTAACAAATCTTCACATCTTTAAAAAAATATAATCAACAGAGCATAATAGTTTTAGAAGCATGAAAATCCAAATTATTTTTCATATTATCCGAGATTACTACCAGGTTGGTGGACTGCTTATCTTGTTTATTGGCATTTAATCCCAAGATTTTTTTCTGTTTGGGTTAGTGTTCTGTTAACATCATTCTGTCATCATGCTTTTCTAATTAAATCAGATTTAGGATTATACTTTTTTATGATCAAGACATTCAGATTTTCAAAGGACATCTGCTGGACACATAAAAGACAATCTTGCGATTATCAAGGAAAAACTGGATGACTTTCAGACGAGGGGAGGCAATATCAATCACGGCCAATTTGAGGCCACCAACATGAAATATGATTTCATAAGACAAATGCAGTGTCATTCTTAATGTGCTTAACCTTTACTGTCAATGAAAAAGTATTGATCGCTCTGTGGCATTTTTTCATCATTTGATTTCAGAAAGTGTAATAATATATGGTGGTGGGGTATAAAAGATGAATGGCAACTGAATGATCTCAGATGAACAAAGATGAATTCCCTGCAGAGTACAGAGAGTGTGAAAAGTTGATGCTTTCAGTAAAAGAATTTCTGATAACATGGTTGTTGCAGCACATTGTATTTTACATAAACTGGCTTTATGTTATTTTAAGTCTGTTATATAAACTCTTCATTTCTTCAATCCTTTGAATATGCAGCCAACAAATATTAGCAGCAGGGAGCAGGCAGCCTGCATCTAAGCTGTGTTTCTATTATTTCTCTATTCTGTTGAGTAATTGGGAGGTCTCCTATCTCTTCTTGGTCTTTGATCTACTTACTCAACCTAATAAGACTTTGCTCTGCTGCACTACAACCAAATCAGCAGTGCATTTTCAGCCTCCTAATAAGTGGTTAGCTTGATTTATATGGGTAATCTCAGCAGTGTGGCGGGGCTCTACAACCTCTCCCTGTCGCGAGGAGCTTCTTTTCACAACCACAGGCCAGACCAGATGAGTCCATTACAGTGGGGGTAAAGATGGTCATTTTAACCCTCCTCTCCTTCAAAAGTAACAGTGTGCTAGTGCATTATGACACAGGAGGAATTCTTAGTCGAAGCGTATTGAAGCAGTTGACGATACAGTGATGCATGGCCACACTGCCTCACTCTATTGTGAAAGCGGGATGCTGTCGGGCCATTGCTGTGGGTAGAAAGACTCGGCTTGGCCCATGGGGAGCCCTGGGGGCCAGAGGAAGCACTTAGAGTGGTAAAATGGCCACTTATTCACAGCCGCTCTCCCGTTTTCCCTGCTCCTCCCTACCCTTGAGCCTCCCACTGGGTTCAGGAGCACAGACCTCTGGGAACTGTATGATGGACTGCGTAGCCCTCAGTACTGGACTACACAGACCTCACTGCAGTTAGCCTATTCTGGCCTCACAAACAAAGAACAGAAGCGTGGAGCCCCCCCACATCGAGATCTATTCCTTTTTTTTTGTTGTTTTGTTTTGTAGAAAAACACCTGCACCAGAGAAATGATCAGATGTCATTTTAATTAATGTTTTCTCTGTTTCCACCAGCTCAATCCTCTTGCCAGCCAGGCAGCGGTAGCAGCAGCGGCCGCCATGGGGTCCATCGCCAGTTCTCAGGTGTTTGGCAACACCCTGTCAAACCTGCAAGGAGCCACCGGACAGCTGGTCACCAATGCACAAGGACAGGTGGGTGCAGCCTCCTGAGAGATTAAAAAGGCTCTCTCAGTACTTTGGTATTCACATAGGCAATTAAACGTTATGGGGACAACAATTTCCATGGTAACCAGGCTGTAAAAGATATTACTGGCCCTCATAGTCACACAATCCATCATATAAGAATGTCCAATTCACATGAAACACTGTATAGTATTTCTGATCTTTCCTCATAGATTTCTAGTGGTGGGTCTGTGTGTGTCTTAAAGCTGTTTGTCTACATTCTAGTACCCATCCAACCATATATTAAGCTTTTTGGGAATAAACAAAGCCCTTCTTTCTCTTATCCGCATGCGCCTGTCGCAGTAAAACGCTGACCTTGTCATATTTACAGGGTGGCTGCAGAATTGTTCCATCAGTAGCCAGAGGCTTGAACGATGATGCTTGTCATTGTGGAGCCCTATCTAATGAATCATCTTATCGCAGGTGCACACAGCACATATTAAAGGAAAATTGTGTGGACAATGTGCCCTTTCATGCCACTCTGTGTTATTTACCTTAACCTCTGTTTCATCTTTTAACACATGCACTGTCCATGTAGCGCCAAGTTACAAAAAACACAAACCAACTGGGGCTGGGTCATATGCCTAAAAAACTCATACCTTAATATGCATAAGGTGTACAAGGCAAGATATGATACAATACAATTAAACCATTTGTATAATGTTGAAATATAAGTATTTATTTGTAACACCAAAATACAGTGTGCAATATAACTGTTTATCTAAGATGTAAACAACATAAAAATACAATTGTAGCTTCTGTACATACATATAGTGTATACAATGTACAATGTAATAAAAGATGCACATTGTGTCACTATTGTATCTACTGCAAGTCTTTTATGTTAAATAGTAGTCAGTTTTACATTTAACATACTATGGTATGTATTCAGTTACAAATGGTCATTTCTTATATCTTCTTCCTCTATAAGCATAATTGAATATATTGACATTTTCAATTTTCTACTCCAACAAATCCTTACTTGTGTAACAGAGACACACATTTAAAACTTGACCTACTGGTGTTTCACTTTCAACACCAGCAGTGTGATCGTCCAGTTTTGTTTAAAGTTTAATGTCTGTATCAGAGTGCTTGATGCTAAACGTCGCTAATGAGACAGTATGGACTTCCCTGGCTCACAAGGTGCCTGGAGCGCAGGGGACAGATCACGGTGGATATGGACTTGATGGGATGCTCTGTGCTTTTGTAGTGTCTTGGCGGCTGACACTGCCTGACATAATCAGGTCACAGAGACGGTCAAAGCCCTGGGCTACAGCCTTTGCTCCCCACCTCATTATTCCACAGCATTATTCAGAGGGCTCCGAAACATGCACTCCCCTATCAGAAGGTCCCACCTCCCCCTTTCCCCTCAACACAGAGAGATTATACAGGCTAATACATACCTCAAACAAGACTGGAGGTCCAGCAAACAGCCAAAAAGGCTCGCACTGTGAAAAGAAAAAACTTACATAAGCGTGTAAAAGCTGCAAAACAAGCATTTATCACATTTTAGTTTGTAATTACTGAGTTACTGCTTTCATTCATTCAGAACAGTGTTTAATTGGAATTTAGGGAACGATCTGTATCATCACTGTACTGTATGGGTAAAAGGCACCTCTCCGTGAATTTCAAAATCAGTATACTGTCTTTAACCTCCTAATTTCCTCCACAACTCTCTCAAAAGAGCTTTTCATAAGAGAGAGCTCTGGGGACCTTGAAAAGTGCCAGGTTTGATGGACGTTTGGAGTTCAATATGTTTTTAAACCTTAATTATATTGGCCCCAGCCTTTTTATTCTCCAAGGAGAATCAATGAGGCTCTTTTATCCACACTGCCTCTACAACACTGATTAAAGCTGCGGATAAAAGCTGGAATATTGTTAAGTCAATCTCACTGCTGATATGTTTTTTTTTTCTTACAAATCTTCAGCATTTTTGTGAACATCTCTTACTCAATACAAAATCTCACTTTGGTAATTATGGGAGTAAAACAGAGGTGGGAAATGGAGTTATTACAGGCCATTTCATGTAATGTACTGTATGTCCTGAAATGTCTAGATACTCCTGAACTGATCTGTATCTGTGACGAATCTCAGTTGTGTTATCTTTGGGGGTTCGAGTTTGTGTGAGGAAACCCCCTCCTCTCCATCTTCGCACTGTCAGGCCATCCATTTCTTTTCCAGTCCCAATAGTTCATTACTAACACTAATGCAGAGAACCATAGATAAGGAACACGCACGCTGAACTCCATGTAAAATAATCTGTAAAATGCACCAGGATGAACCATAAGTGTCCCTGTGAATTGAATTGTCCAGCTTTCTGCTTAAGTGTAACAAGTGTTTAGATTGTTTTTAAAGTTGTATGTTTAAATCTACTGAAGGCCTGCAATATTGATTTTTTTTTTCATTGTCAGTTAATTGTCAGTACCCTGCAATTATCCAGATGTTTTGGTTTTCTTTACCGATAATCCAAAACCTAAAGATACAACAATAAAAATTACTAAATCCCTATGTATAAGAAACTGTAACATGATGGTAAGCCTTTTTGACAAATTACAGTAGTCTAATTCTGGGTTTCACTGGTCAAACATTACTACTACTAAATATCTCTGTCTGAGAATTTATTTTGAGGACAAGAAAAAAACTGTATGATGTTATATACAAGCTTTCAAGGCACCATTATAAGCTTGCTTTTGTAGTATTTCATGTGTTTAGAATGGACTAGTGTGTTGACACAACTTCCAAACATTTTCCCTCTTGGGTCTGAATTCACTGCATGAACAGCGGAGGAGAGAAAATGGGCATAGATATTGCCTGGCGACCATGGCTAAAGACACAGATTGCCCTGGCTGGAGAGATGAGATGACATTTCTGTGGAAACAAGAGCAGCATAATCTTAATGAGTTCTGCTGGGTGAAGAGAGGCACGTTACTCACATGCCGTATGAAGTAGAGTGTGGAGCAAACACAGGAAGCCAAATAAAGCCCAGATAAATAAAATAAACTGAAAGATGGTTGAGGACAGGGACTTAGCAGGAAAGAAAGAAAGGTCCTGAAGGCTATTTCTTCATACTTTGTATGTATTTTAAGCACTGGATTAAACAAAAGTCCTCATGCAGATCTTGAAATGGAAAAGGTTGGATTTCTTTTCACAATCAGCTATGTACTTTCTTTATGAGCATCACTGGTGTATTTTGTCATGTCTTTGTCAGGCAAGAAAAATCCTCTGTGTTTCTAGTACTTCAGTGATATATGTCATAGTGATGGCACTGACTAAAAATGAGATATTAAATTGTTCATTATAATATAGACATAATAAGAATGAAACCATTATACTCAGAGCTGGAAAGTACTTGAAAATGTCTGTGTTGATATAAATATGTCACCTTAGTGTTTGTATGATGAGCTTAACTATACAAAACTTTTCCTCTAATCTTATCTAAGAAAAATATATTTTTATTTGTCTTTTTATTTAAAAAAAAAAAAAAAAAGCATAAGTCAGACATCTGACTGTTCTACAATCTTCTATCCTGAGAGGAGCCGTGAAACATCTGCCTCAAAGAGTGAGATGGAGAGGCATTGCATCATGGGACAGAGACGAGAGCTAAGCTGTCAGTTGCCTGCTCTTTTATTATGCTTATAGAACAACCACTTAGTCCGATGACGATGAATAATTGAGCGGAACAAGTTCCCTGCCACAGTGGCATGCAAAGCGCGATCAGTGGGACTCGGGAGACACGAGCGTCAGGCAGGGCAATAAAATATGCTAAGTGGCAGGAGAGCATTACAGGGAATTTGTAAAGCCGGCGCGGAGAGAGAGATAAATTATCTCTCCCCTAATGCGAAGCAACGTAAGCAAATGAGCCGTGGCAGGGATGAATTACAGATTGTCGGCCCACCTTTCTCTCACTGATCCCTCCCTATTATGTCAAAGAGACGGCGGGAGGAGAGAGGGGGAGGCCAGCCACGCGCTGAAACACATCAGCAGTGAAGGCAGTAGAGACCTGGGAGCCACACAAGAGTTGTTTAACGCTAACAATTTGTAATTTTATGTGATGCATTGAGTTGAGGTGCAGACATTTGGACTGAAACAGAAGCTCAAAGAAAAGGAGTCATAGTCAAAGATGGACAATTTTAGCAAAAGTAGCTCTTTCCCTTGTTGCCAAATAACAGAATTTAAAATGATGGGCGTCTCATCCATGTTGAGCTGCTCTCTGGTGTAATGAGGCTTGGTGGAGGAGCACTGTCAGTGGGGGTGAGGGGGAGGGGGCCAGGGCAACGGCTGCTCAGGAGCTGCCCAGAACCAGTCCCCAGATGACATTAACCTTCATCATGGTGAAGAGGCGCTAAGTCCCCCCTAAAGCGCCACTCTTGGCCACACTCTGGCAGCTCTGAGAGCTAAAACGCTGCAGTGACACTCTGCCGCCCCCTTTGATCTGCCCTTCCTGATTACAGCCACAGAGGAGAGGAGAGCAGGGGATGAAGGGGTGGGGGGTGGTGGGTGGTGGGTGAAGTACCCCTGGGACCCTGAGAGTTGTTAGAAACACAGGGTCCTGTCTCACTCTCTGATGCTCTCCTTTTCTCCCTCTTATTGTTTCTTTTCGTGCTCCTTCTTTCCACTTCTTCCTCTCAGCCTGTGTGTGTGAGAGAGGGTGAAATGGGGGTCTGTGTCTCTCAGCAGCCACACTTCTTCTCACCAGAGACAGACAAAGACACTTAAGCACAAACATACACACTCACACACACACACACTCGCCCTGGTCTTGGCCTGGTGATAGATAATACAGTCAGTGGTGTGCACCATCACACACACAGGTATTCAGTGCTGACCTTTGCAGTGTGCTCCCAGCAGTCTCTGCTTTGGCTCCACTTGCTCTAGCCTGTAAAACCACTGCTGTGACAGATGATCAGTGGACACTTGTGCATGTTTTTCCCTCAAAATCACATACGGGCTGACTCTAAAGCCAGCGGCTCTGATTAGCTTTATAACATGGTCAAATGACCCACTCGCACTTTTATTTCCGATCAGTCCGAGGAAGCCACACAAAAAAAAAAAACAGATTTGCAGCGGCAGAGATCATTAAGACTGATACCTCCAGTAGCGTTTACCCTCTCCACTCCGTCTTCTTTTTAAAACCGCCCAGCTGATTTTTGTCTCTTCTCTTACCCCCTTTGTAGATAATTGGAACAATCCCACTGATTCCCAACTCTGCAGGGCCCTCCAGCCAATCAGGGGGTGGCAACCCAGCACTGCAGGTACAGCCAATTACACCTCAGCTTCTGACCAACGCTCAAGGCCAGATCATCGCCACGGTGATCGGCAATCAGATCCTGCCTGTCATCAACACCCAGGGAATCACGCTGTCACCAATCAAGCCTGGACAGCAGGTAACGTATATACACTGATGTTCACATGCGCACACAGATAAAGACACGTCTTGTAGCACAGGTTATTATATGCTGATCCTACAAATGTTCATAAGCTCACTTTAAAACTGTTGAATGAGCAGCACCTAGTGGAGTCACACCAGGGCTCTTGTTTATTCACAGCAAACAGGTCTATTTTATGCTTAACATCTCCTATTTTTCCATCTCAACACTCATAATACTCATTTGCATCTTTCTTCTCAGGAAATTGTAGCTTTTGGTTCAATTGTTCGCAGTGTGATTGTGTGCACATCTGTGTGTCTGTTTGGGAGGCACTTGTCAGCCAACATTTCAGACTCAGTCTCAGGGAGGCTGCCGCTCCCCTGTAGAGCCCAAAAAAACAACACTTTTCAACACCCCACTTAAAACTCAAACACTCCTGCGTCTGTTCTCCTCCACCTTCGTTTCTCTCCAACTCCCCCTCCCCTCCTCTTCTCCCTCAATCACACTCACTCACCTTATGATTTGTCCTCTCTGACCTGAACGAGAAGTATTTTGTTTTGATTTAAAGGGAGGAAGCCGCTGCACACGTAAGACGTCCAATAGATGTAGGTTCATACTGTAAAGAGACATACAGAAACATTTTCCTCGCTAAATTAGTGCATTCGCGTGAAAATAAAAACGTTATTGACTCGATAATGGTGATGTCAGACAGAATTATAGGGTAAAAGTTCACAGTGAAGGCCCATACAGTGCAGGACGGATGAACTCGCAGCAGATGGACACCTAATTGTGGCTCTCTGAAACACCAGATCATACTCTTGAATGAATTAATGCATTTGTAATAATGTTTATGCTTTTGTCTCCACTTCAAAGCCCACATGTACACATTGTTCCCCCGGCATAATTTACGGTTGTCAGAGTCTGCAGTGTAGAATATTTCCAGTGAAGCTAGATAATTCTCCGAGCCTGTCAACAGTCCTGACAGTGTGTGCATCGCTGTTGACACCCCCCACCATCCAAACAAACACATGCCACAGAGAAAATAATTAATAGCAAAGGAGGAAAAGGAGAAGCCAGCCCAGCTTATTGAGCAGACAGCTTTTCACTTTAAAAGTGAAGACGTACCATCTTGATCTTGTAAAAGCAATTCAAATGTGCATAAAACATGAAAATACATCGTTTTCTCGCTATCAGAGCACATAGCTTGCAGATCATGAATTATGTTTGATATGGGGACTGCTGTGTCCACATGTTTTTATTTCACATGCCATTATTAGCGCACGCCAAGAGTGAAGACTCTAATTGTCGTGAGCTTTAAACATTTCTGCAGAGAGAGGACGATAAAGCTCATAGAAACGAATATGACTGTCTAAGCTGAAGCAGCATCTACTCTCCTTTAAACTCTTCACCGTCTCCTGCAGAGCTAAACTGCTGCTAAGCCTGGCAGCTGTTATTCTGTTGAGTTGACACTATATTCTGTGCTGTCAGTCTTAATTCAGTAGGCAGTAATTAACATTTATTATCAGGTACAATGTGATTATATTCATCTGTTAAGTGTGTAATTTAATAGCTGTTGATTTGTTGATTAGATTTAATAACTTAGCTCAATCACCATAACGACATGATTACAGTAAATTATGATTATTATGATGATGTGCAGAGGGAAAAGCGTTTTTTTTTTTTTTTTCTGTCAATATATTGTATCAGTGTGTTTCTCTGTGTGTTTGTTCTTGTGTGTATGTCTAGCTGCCTCAGGCTCAGCAGGGTCAGACAGGCCCTGCATCGTCTCAGCCCAACCTGCTCCACATGCCCCACAGACAGAGTCCACTCCACCAGGCCTCTTCCTCCTCCTCCACCTCCTCCTCTTCCTCGGCTCTCAGCGTGGGGCAGCTGGTCAGCAGTAAGTGTGCGGCGCAGCTCACACAATCACAACATGCCCACAAATAGATGTAAGAAAGACGCAAAACCCCACTGTGTGGTGACAAGATTACTGCCTGGTGTAGATGCAATTTTATACTGAAAACACCTATTCATCATATTCCACTTGTGTTTAGCCATGCAGACAGATGTAATTAATCAAATAAATCATCATTTTTAAAGCCATGATGTGATACCGTGATCTCTGTAGAGTTCAACAGATAAAGGGTTTGTAATATTAGAGATTTTTTTTTTTTAAATTACCAAAGCACAAACAGTTATCTTTGTAATGATTTGAACACATGTGGTACAGATATCTAATGAAGGCATACTATTTTACTGAATAACAATTAACTTGACACAAGCGCATCCATAAAATGTGCAACATATATGTTATGTTGTAATGTAAGTCATCATCCGAATAAGGACACAGTGGTTTTGTTCTGTGTTCAATGTTAAGGAGATATTGAACAAATTAATTCAATACTGTCTCTGAAATTCTCCATTTATTCCTATCTTGTCCTAATCATACTCAAAACGTCAAATACCACATCTGTGTTAAAGAAAGAACAGCAGCAAATTCTGATTACAGTTAAAAAATCAATTTTGGTATTCCTACTTTTAAGCTCTGGCTCAAGGATTTAGCTGATGTTTCAACTTACAAAAATAAGGTTCCTTCTGAAGAACTTAGTCACAGTTCGGTAAGATTTGGTCGCCTGTGTCTGTTAACATTGTAATAACCCACAGTAAGCTCATTATACGTGCTTTGTGTCTTGTTTCTGTCTTTTTCAACAACCTTTCTTATACATTCTTAAGAAGCGCAGAATAGAAGGGAGAGTGGTTATGTTATGTGTGTATGTTGTTGCATTTCTTCCCTTTGTTCTTTTTGTATTTTATATCTCTCAATAAAATATAATTAACACAGAATATAGACATCCAATACAGTATTTTCACCTTGGATGGACCCTGAATTGTAATGCTCACCATGTTAGAAAGACTTGCAGCAGACAGTAGACCTACACATCTGCCTAAACTTTATCGTCCAAAATTCATCAAACATCAGTGCACTGAGCAGCAAAAAATAAACAAAAAAATTACAATATTATAATGTGAACTGAGCATCTTTTTCTGCATTTTATGTTCCATATAAATTGTTTCTATATCACCCAGTATTGTAAAAACTGTATGCTGATACAGCTGTGATATAATCTGACATATCAGTTCTAGGTCTGTGGATTATCTGGGTCAGGGTTTTTGTCACTTTGAAACGAAGGTGCCACAAATGTTAGATTTTTTTTTTTTTTTTTACTATTTCCATATCTACATACAGGTATAAGTGATAAAGAGACTGTAGATTGAACATTGTGGGAGAACAACATGTACATTACTCTCAGCGTGGACAGCATTTGACTGATCCTCTCCTCCTTAGATTGTTTTATTTTTCCCCGACTGTCAATTCTTTTCTTTATTAGACGATCCAAAGTGGCATCTGCTATGTATAATGAACATAAGTTTCATTCTTCCAATGCGTAGGCCATTGGCAGAGCCTTATAAATCACTGGGCCACAGCCTGTCAGCATACAGCTATTGCCTTTAAAAACTGTTTTATTCAGATAAATTTCATTTGTCAGAGTCGATTCCCTTAAACTCCACGTAAACTCATTTCTAAGGCTGCTCCAATGCCACAGAATTTAATAAAAAACAAGTCGCAATTGATCAACTTGTTGTAGACATTGTGTTTAGTTTATGTTTACTTGTAGCTCGGAAAATCTCTTATAAACCATGTTTGTGTCTGCACAAAATCATTGTGGCTCAGTTCTGCAGTAAATAGAATTAATGCTTTATGCTGAGTACGAGCCATATCGCTTCCTCTCAATATCACTTATAGCATACATACACAAAGCAAAATCCCATGACAGAATCAGAGTCGTGTGCAGGGGGAGCGAGGAGATGAAATGTCATTGCATTCACTGGCCACAAACAAAGCACAGAAACAGATTAAAAAGCACAGAATGTCGGTTAGTGTTATTTAAAATAATCAGATGGGAAACGTCGATCAGAGGGAAGAGTGTCAGCTATAGTTACCTTTTTTTTTTTACTGATTTATCTGATTTATCTGGAGAAAGTCAACTGAGCACGGATCCTGTTTTGAAGTGACACTCTGCTTTCACAGTCATTACACCAGTACAACCACAGGCTTGTACTGGCGTCAAGCTCAACAAAATGCAGGTAAAAATATTTTCCACCTTTGCAGTACGTTGTTTTTTCTTTTTTCTTTTTTTTCCCCTACCGCCTCTTCAAATGGAGATGGGATTTAAGCACGCATTTTAACTTGGTCACAACTAAAAATGTCATTGTCATGTCACTTTTATTCTGAATGTTTGAACAAAAAGAACAGTAAACAGTAGAAGTCAGGACAAAAGCATGATTGCACTGTGTCCATTGATGTTCGTCAATAATAGCATAAAACTAGCCTGTAATTTAAGCGTTACAAATGGAGTGTTTACCTTATTGTTGTCAGTGTCTCATTATTTGTCTGGTGAGTGCATTATTGCTGTGCAGAGAGACAGCTTTGGAAGTTGAGAAAACGGACGATTTCTATTATTTCAGCATTTTTAATTTGGATTTTATTCCCTTTATTCACTCGCTTTAATTTATATGTAAGCTTTGTGAATGACTTTGTTATTCATCATTGCAAAGTACTTTCAAAAGGATTAAATGTTATGTTTAGTTTGTTCCTAGAGGACTAAAGATAAATATGGATCCAGAGGCGAGCCAGTGCTGTAGAGTCCCATTAGTCTTTAAAAAGCCCTAAGTAAATCGACTCCGCTGGGAATGATGAGGAGATGCTCATCAATGTGGAGATGATGGGACCCGAAGCTGTGAGTGCTCATCCCTCCCATTTAGTCGGGTCGGAGTTTCGAGCCCCTCATCTTCCAAGTGTTCACACGTCTGGAGCCCGCCGCGTACGCTACACATCACTTATGAGGCACAACGAGATGGCAGCCCCATAGATTTCTGCTTAAATACGCTTGGAGGATTCCTTTAATAATTCATTGATAATGACCAAGATGAATAATTCAGAGGCACAAACTTTGCTTTAGTAAGCAGGATGCCAGGGCACCTGACATTGATGTACAATGTGAAATCACTTTTTATTAGCAGGGAAATTCTTCAAAAAATGCGTCTGTGAAGTTTTTCAGATGTGCTCAAATACCGGGATTCACAAGCAGCTTTTCTTCTTTCTGACTGAAGCTGGCATTTGAAGACATGAAATGTTTTTTTTAGGGTCAAACTGTTCAAATATATGGCCTTTATAGATTCTTTACTAATTATTTGAGAGACTGTATTTATGTTTATACAACAAAAACACCCGCTGTGTCTGTGTGCTGCCTGATCTGTTTATATGTTAAATTAACCAGCTCTATGTCATGGGCTTTTGTCCCTGAGCTTTTGTGTGTAAGATTTAAGATCCACACTCGCAAGTCAGAGCCATGACATGCCTGTATTCATACCTCAGCCAAATTTATTTATTCTTCCAAACATCTCTCAAATACATCTAGTGCACTGCATAGGGGCAAATAGAACTCACACATTCTGACCCTGGGTAAGGCTGTTTTTTAGAGACGATCATGATCGCATATAGCTGGATGTTTGCTTCATTCAATCTGGAAAATGAGGTAAGCAACAGGAGAGCAGAGGGCTAATAAAATGAGATGTGCGTGTTTTGTGTTGTAGACCCGCAGACCGCCCCCAGCGAGGTGGACGGGGTCAACCTGGAGGAGATTCGTGAATTTGCCAAAGCATTCAAGATCCGCCGTCTCTCCCTGGGCCTGACACAGACCCAGGTGGGCCAGGCGCTCAGCGCAGCCGAGGGGCCGGCTTACAGCCAGTCTGCCATCTGCAGGTAAGGACGACCAACAGATCAACAACAAAGGCTCTTTATTTCTAATTGTCCTAATTCTGTCAAAGAGAACAAGAAGCAGCTTAAGTCGAAGCAGCCTCAGTGAAACGTCTGGTGTTCATAACTGCACCAATCCATTTTTCAACCCATTTAACAGACATATTAAGATATTAATATACATAAGTGACTATCACCACGCTGACAAATGAAGCCTTCATGTCTGTACATACCCTCTTCCTCTCTCTTCCCATTGACATGACAGCCGCCTGTTACTTATGCAAAATACATACACAAGTATTACACGAAGCACTTAAAGCATTTAATAATTACTAAGGCCCGTTGCCGTTCGCTCTGCCTGAGCATGAGCAAGCTTGGCAGAGATGATCTCCTAATAAGATTGCCATGTTTTACTGCTGCCATGAGGACAGTTTAGTCCTAAATGGGGTATTATATATTCATGAGATAATCAGACAATCAGTGTTTTATCCCTTGTGTTGTTCCACTTGACTAACGTTTAGCATGAAGAAGCCAAATGAGACACATGTACCATTCAGATCAGATTAATTGACCTACATCGTGTCCAAATACTGAATACTCCTTTTGTGCAAAAATGTAAAATAAAACATTGTGTTAAAAGCAAATTATGGATTTTACTTTTATGCTTTTTTTTTTTTTTTTTTGACATAAAACACAGAACTTGACAGCCTTTTCTGCTTCTTTGACTCACTTTTTACTTGCCTTCCTGGACCTTTTTCTGACCAAATTCTCATTCTTTATTCCTGTATTAATTTTAATGTCGCTGTGAAATGCATGTGCTTACTGATGACCTGTACTGTTTATGTGACAGTGCTGCCACGCGCTTTTAAAAATTTCATCACATCAACATCAAACGGCCGATAAAATGTGAAACAGTACAGGGGCAGCAGTTCTTATGAGGCTGACTAATGTTTAAAGTCTTAAAATCACACATGAAATATTAACCATCGGGCATAATTCAAATATTTATAACATACATTAAAAGCCATTAGCCTCAAAAATAAACACTCTGAGGGTTGTTGTTCATGCCGTTAAGACAATTTTTTTGGTTTGTATGACACAGGACATGACATCCTGATGTTTTAAGTAGAGGGGCAAACTTCACATGCTTTGGTTTAGTTAACATCAACACAGACACGGGAGTCGGAGGAGAATGGGACGTCACTGTAGCTTTGGGGCTCCGACTCTGAACCCAGACAGTGAACAGACACTGACAGATGCTTCCATCTCGTCTCCTTTCATTGCTCTCTATGATTCCAGGCAGTTTATTAGTTTATCTAAACAGGCACAAGCATTACATGATGGGGCCATGTGCCCTTTTTTTACTCAAATTTAGCTTATTTTAGCTCCAGTGACAACACAAAATGCCCATTGTCTTTGTCGCTTGAAAACAGTCACACAGCAATATAATGAAATTTTGCCACTTTTATACCTCCTACTGTTTCTGTACAAGTAAGACTGATGATTTCATATTTCCTTTAAGTCAGAAACACCATTAAAAGACCAAATCCAGACATTTTTTCATACTAACATGTATTGCCATTGTATTAAAAGCCTGACTTTATTTCTTTTGCTATAGATCTCATTGTTGCTTGAAACCTATTAAAAACACACTATCAGCTTTTGCACTATGAAAAATTTGACTTTATTCACAGTCCATCAATTAATGCTTGATTGATTCTTATATTTTCATGCACAATGTCCTTATGTTTTACAAGACACTAAAGTGCATTTGTCATGGTCAGACCCTTCTCCTCAGTACAACATTACTCTTTTATTATGTATCTTGCTCAAAATATTCTGCCATCCCTCTCTAAGCCTGGCAAATAAAATCTGATTTCCTTCAAATCATCCATCTGAAAGAAAGTGGAGCACATTTTACCAAAAAGTACATCCTCATAGGTAGCGTAGTAAAACAATAAATAAACCTCATTTTCAGTTTTAGCTAATTCACACTCCAAACATTGTCTGTCCCCCTCTGGAGTGGCATAAAATCTACCATCTCTATGGCTAATGGTCATATTCCTGAATGTTCTGTGCACCATCCAGCTTTTAATAAATACTCACAAGTCCATTAATTCACAGCTGCAAATAGTTCCCAACAAAAGCACTTTACACTCCTGTCAATACACTACAAAACCCTGCTTTTCCATTCTAAAAGGACAGAATTATAACACTAATAGAGCAGGCATTTCCATCACTTTTTCATGAAAATGTCTTAGATTAAAAAGAACATATATCAGAATCAGAAACAAAAACCTAATCCTTAATGGGGAGGTATAGACACTGCCTATGTACACAGACGTATATCATATATTAACTATGTATAAGGTCAAATTGAACCAAAATATGGCTTAAAAATCTATTCTGTAAATGAATGGATATACATGTTGGCTCAGGTTAAGAGTGAATAGTAATAGTAGTGATAGTGGGTGTGGGTGTGGATGTGTGGAGGCTGACTGTGGAGCTGTGGTAAAAGAGGCCCACAGCCACTGGGACTCCGATTACCCTCCTCCTATTAGAGCTAAAACCTGACCAGCGTAAACTCCGCCCAGAGGGGAGTCGCTGGAAAGCAGGGAACAGAATGTGTGTCCTGAATGATGCCCTGTGGATCTGCTGCTCGTAGAATGTGACCAGAGATCTGAGACAGTGACCGCTGACCTCAGAGCAGGTGCTGTTGAACATTCAGGCGCTGTTTCTCTTTTCTGAAAAACTGAACCAGCAAATAAACAAAATATTTTCAGTCAGTATAGAATGTGATGAGTAGGGTGTAGCTTATCCCAAAAAAGAATAGATTTAAGATGCTGTCAAGTTCTGTTACGTTTACTGTCACTGAAATCAGTGTGACTGTTTATTTTATATGAGGGTCAATCTGACCATAAGGTGCCTTTGGTGTCCCCCCAGTAGAATCTAGAATCTCACCATGAACACATTACAAAAGAATTAAATTTGGGGGTTTTATTATGAATGGCCAAACACGTACACATACATCAGTACAATTTTAAACCTCTTGAACTCTGATTTTATTGTTTTATACTATTTTCTTTGAGGTAATGTACATGATTGGTGCATGTCCCTCACACTGCCCTTCTGACTGTAGTGACTCTGATAATTGTTAAAATGAAAAAGAAATTAAAATGCTTCTTGGGTGTTGGCATTATACTCAACAAGTTTTTCAATAAAAGAAGTGATTTTGATCATTTGTTTCTTATTTTCCTAATAACATTTAACATTCTACACGTGTCCTTGAAATTGCTGTCTACCCTGTCACTTTGGAGGAACTGCCCCTTTAATAATCTGGTTGATGACATCACTGATGACATCATCATCATTTCGAGCATCTTCATTGCTGGTGGAAACATAGTCTATGAGAGCATTTAGTTTCTACATTTAAATTTAATTTTTTTTTTTTTTTACCATTTTGTGTTTTTACTTAGATGTGGTCAACCTTAACATGTCCACCCTGTCACCACTAAATATGGTTTAATATAAAACTTCAGAAATTCAAAATATATTTGTTGAACATCACACAGTCCTCTTCAGAGATTACCTACTTTGCCAACTCGAGGTCCAACATGTGGCCATTAAATGTTAACTTTAGCCAAAGCTGTCCACCCTGTCACTTATTTTTACATGTATTTTTTGGTGACGGGGTGGACATATTAGTTTCATATTTTGTGGTCTGCTTGTATTTTGTCTGCTTGCAAAAATTTTATTAAAACTGGGGGAGTTTGACCAACATGTATTTCTAACTGCCTACAGTCAACTTATTTTATTTTATTTAAACCTTTATTTAAATTCAGAGATATATTGAGGAAGCAACCTCATTTACAAAATAGCTGAGACAAAACACCAAACATTTGAACATATAATGGACAGATCAGAAATACCAAAAAGTAAAAGTGACAAAGGTGAATTACAAAGAGAAGTCTAATTAAAAACAGGATCAGCTGGAGGTAAAAGAAGATGCAATTATGTTATTGTGTTCTTTTGTCGGCAGCTCCAAGAATAAGTCAGGATTCTTTTTGGTCTCATTTTTATAAATTTAATAATTTTGACTTGATCTGATCTCAAAGTACAAAAGTGCAACACAGCTAAGGATCCACACCACATCAAGGAGGAAATGGATCCAGACATTCCAACACACATCACTTTTATCATCCTTGTAAACTGATCCCCAATCTATGAGCTGACCCCTTGTGGGCTAGGTGGGTTGAGTCACCAACAATGGTTCGGTGTTATCTGACTCTAAGTCAAACAGATGTTTACCCCTATACTGACAGTGTTTTTACATCTTATCTCCTGTGATTGATAATCCTATGTGGGCATGTGTAATTAAAAGTGTGCCTATGGTAAAACCTAAGTCCTGTGTTCATAAATCTGTCAGTTTGGTGTGTTGACCAAGATGTGACCCATACTATCCTAAGAACTTTACCACAACTAGTGAAACAAAGGAATCCTAACTTAAAACATTTGCTACTAATTACTAAAAAGATTAAACTAAAGACTTCATCTGTCTAGATTAAAATATTTCAATTACTTAACACATAGAACATAAAGTTAAGTGGAAAGTCTCTATTTTTTTGGACATTTTGAAGTCTGAAAGGCACCTTATAGTGATATTGACCCATGAATCCTAGTGTGGGTCATATAGTCCAGCTGTAATCAGAAGCATATACCTCTCATATAGCTCTCACTGATTCATGTAAACCCTCAGGACAACTGTAGGTCAGGCCTAAACATGGAGCATGTCTAAACAGGCTCCTAAGGTACTTTTAAGAGGAGCCAGAGAGGCTGGAGGTGCATTCAGGGCTATTTGTCGACCGTGCTGATGCACCAGCGGAGGGAGTGCATGCCCCAGCTGAGCAGCTCTCAACTCATTTTAGTATCTGTGGTTCCTGTTGATCCATGAAATGTCCTGTCTCTGGTGACTCTTCATATTTACTAATGTATTCCCCACAGTATGGAGTCCTCCTCTTTTCTTTCCACTGTTTAGGAGGAGGACGGGGTTATAAATAATACCGCCTGTCGACAAGGCAGAATGCACCAGCGAGGTGTAGAAACAGAGGAAGTTCAGGCATGCATGGGGCATCTCGTCCTCACGCCATTAAAAATGTCTTGTGTGCATTGTTTGTTCCACTGAGAGCAGAGGCTCCCTGTAGCTCTCTGACGTCTCTCCATCAGCCCAGGACTTAGTTTACTAAAAGCATCCAAACACGCCACACTATCTCCTTGAAACCCTATTATTTATTTTTAACATGTCTACTTTAATCATCCAGATTTTCCTGTTTTATACGAGAAATAAAATGGATCCTTTCAAAAAACATCTTCATCACGTCCATTGAAATTACACAGCATCTGTTCATATCCCATTAAAAGCACCAGAATGAGTCACTGGGCTGCCAAATAGCACTTTTTTTTCATTTTTGGACAGAATGAGTTGCTAAAATGCAGGGTATACAGATAAAGTAAGAATTATGTGTCACACAGCTGTAAAGTTGCTGAAACTTTCTGGATTAGAGTGTGTAAATGTATTCTTATTAAATATAAAATGAGGGGTTGTTAGAGGATGAAAGAAAGTTTGAAAAATGTATTAAATGTACATTTTGATTAATAATTCAAGCTCTTTTTGTAAATAAATGATGGTGCCATATTTAACTGCATGCATTAGTAGATTTTTGTGTTTCTTTTCACCTTAGGGAAAGATATTGAGTATTTTTGGAATCTTTTTCTTGTTTTGTTTTCACTTCTATTGAGTACATTCTTTGGAAGCTGTAGTTAGGTGTTTGGTATGTTCTTGGTTTAATTGGACTTGGTTTCTAGCCATCTCCTTGCTCCACTATTGCCAATTTGGGACAGAGAACCGCAGCCTGCTCTAAAAATTACCTTCAGCTGCGGTGTTTCCAGGTGCATAAGGCAAAAGGAGTTTGGCTCGGAGGTGTACCTGGATGTTAGTCTCAGTCCCGGTGGCATTCTGGTTGAGGAGACTAAAAGACAGGCAGCTTATCCCTTGTTTTGGCAGGGCACCTAAGTAAGATTCTTTTTTCTCAATTCTCCCCAGACACACCATCCTGAGAAGCCACTTTTTCCTACCACAGGAAGCCCAAGAGAACACTATAGGTAGCAGTCTGACAGGCAAACTGAACCCTGGCCTTTTATATCCTGCCAGGTTTGAGAAGTTGGACATCACCCCTAAAAGCGCCCAGAAGATTAAGCCAGTTCTGGAGCGCTGGATGGCCGAGGCTGAAGCCCGCCACCGATCCGGCATGCAGAACCTGACTGAGTTTATCGGCAGCGAGCCCTCGAAAAAACGCAAGCGGAGGACCTCTTTCACCCCGCAGGCGCTCGAGATCCTCAACAGCCACTTTGAGAAGAACACGCACCCGTCGGGACAGGAAATGACGGAAATAGCCGAGAAACTGAACTATGACAGGGAGGTGGTTCGTGTCTGGTTCTGCAACAAGAGGCAAGCCTTGAAAAACACAATAAAGCGTTTGAAACAGCCCGACATCGGCGTGGCTGCGCCCATGGACCCTCTCACTGATTCTCTAGAGGAGCTCCCGAAATGAACGAGCTCACCACAAAAAAAAGAAATTAATTAAAAAAGTATGGAGTGGAAAAGTGGCAGCCATTAAAACAAGAAGCGGGATGAACTCATCTTGAAATGAGAACTGAAAAAAGTTTCCAAGTCACCTGGATGGACAGTCATGAGTTTGCAAACAAAACTATGTGTTGTCAGTGTGATTACCACAGTTATGTAAATGACCTTGGCGAAACCAAAAACATGAAAAAAGAGATTAATATCTGAGAATTATGTAAAAACATACAGTGTGCTGTTTTAGATTCTGGCCTTCCAGACCAGACTATTGCCCAAATTTTGGTTCCCACGAGGAGGGATTTAGTAAAGAGATCATACCAAATCAAAACACTATTTACCAAAGTCTGTTGCATCTGAGTACTAAGAATAATTTTGTAATGTAAATGTGCTCTAAATTTTTACATTTGTACTGGCAAAATCTAAGCTATATGTGTGAGGTTGAGTATACATTTTATCTTTGTCTTGCTTACTTTTTTCTTCATTGTTTGTATGTAAATATTTAAAGAAAAAAATGGAAAAATGCTGTCTTTGAATTGAAATCACACTGATGAACTTCTGTTTTGGACAAAAAAAAAAATACCTTTACTGTTAAACGATTGCATAATAATGTTGTTTGCCTCCGATTTGTGTTTCATCTGCAAATATTTTCAGTCACAGTGTACATTTGTACAACTTTTACAGGTATTTATTAATAATTTGATGAGATTGTTTCAGAGGACGGACGGAGAGTGAACCAAGGACAGTCACATGATGATGATGAGGATGATGATGTTACTGGTGATGATGATGATGATGATGACAATGAGGGGTTTCGGTGTCTGTCAAGTCAACTGCAGCTTTGTTTTGAGCTACTGTGTCATTCTGTTGCCAAAGCTTGATAGCCAAAGAACACATTAACTTCAGCTCAAGGACTGGGGAATATTTTAACTTTTGATTTATACTCACACAGATTTCTCACCCTTTTTTCTAAAATGTTTTATTCTGTGGGTCAAGAAAAACACTCAGTGTCAGCTGTAATTACTTCTCATGGCAACAAAAGGAAACGTGTTACATCAATTTTCTGTTGCTTCATTTCAAAAAGGCAAAATTTTTCCTCTGCAAGTTTCAACACCAACGGCAAGAAGAACATTTTTCAGCAGATTTGGTGAGATAAATTTTAACTGATCATGTTCAGTCTTAAATGCTTCTTGCTGAAACCATTGAAAATAACATTATTTCACATAATAAACCCTTTAATTATCTGATAAATTAAGTGGAGCCTCTTTGTTGCCACTGACCAAACATTTTCTAATCCAGATGTTTTTAATATAAACATTTCAAGTCAGATAAGCTCAAATATAGCAGTTTGACTAATTCTGCAACTTACTGAAGGTTTACAGTACAGATGTCACAATCAGATATTTTGATGCAAATGTATTTTTTCCATATTCATTACATTCCATATATGGTGCAAATTAATTTCCACTATTTGACTGCCATCACTGTGTATTTAACACCTCATTTTACATTATTCCAGACAAAAAAAAAAAATCCTCCTAGACGTCTTTCTACAAATGCTCCGTTTTTATAGAATAAAAAAAAAAAACCTCACAGGAAAAGGAGGAGGGGGGGAGAGGTGAATGTTGAGAATAAGTGTCACATGTCAGAACAAGTGAACTTAATTTGAAGTGAGGTGAAATTTGATGCAATTTATTCAGAATCATGTGTCTGCTCGATATCTGTCGTTCCATGTCACATTGGTTTTCTCAGTCTTTCAGTCCCCTGTGCACTGCTCGGTCCTTCTCTGCCTGGAAATAACACACACATACTCAGTCCATGTTAGAAAACACATGAGACAGCTTTACATGCCTGTGTTGTAAAAAGAAATGGGTGGAGTAACATACATTCTGTTTTTATTTAGTGCACAAGGACTTTATTTGTAGCTTTTTATTTAATATTAAACCATTTCAGATCACATTTGTTTGCACTTCAATTAAAAAAAAAAACAACACATTTATTTTGTTCTTTGCATTTAGTCACATTTAGGCCATTTTTGTTGAGCTTTCAAGAGGAAATTAGTTCATTTTTGACCTATACTACCCGTGCGTCCCCAGATGAACATAAAAAAGCAGGTTCCTGCAGGTAGAACATGGATCAGTTCTGAGGCTTACCAATAAAGCTGCAACCAAAACCAAAAAGAGGGGGAAAAAAAAGACCCATAAAAGAAGTTATGCCTTTGCTAAACTTTTCAATGCTGGACCAAAGCTCTATAGTTATGCACATTGTACAGAGAAATAGATTCATGATGTTGACAATCTTTAAAATCTGCGAAGAAAAGAATTGAAGAGTAGAAATGTACAGTAGTTCATCCAAGGTTACCTCAGTACTGTTCTTGTGAGAATCATACAAATATGCCATAAAGCAGCAGCAGGTCAGTAGATAAAGCAGATGATTTGTCTGCACTGTGTCAATGTTCACCTTCGATGTGGAGGAGAGGCTCGTGTTTTTTATTTGTTAAGTGACACATGATTGTTTTCATTTCGTGAAGTGGTTTCCTTCCTACGTGTGACTCTGCTCATCATGTATTTTTACTTTCCTGTTGCTTTAATTTGTCATTCGTCCCCCGCCTCTGCCGTCGTGATGTTCACCTCTCAGTTTTATCACAAACCCACATAAAAGATGACGACCAGATTACAGTAATGTTGCTCTGAACCCAATTAGGATGATTTGTGAAACCATTTTTCAATGCTTTTTGTGAAATTTTACTAACACAAACAACCTGGTTTGATGTTTTGTTAATAGTCAAAGAACTCGAAACCAAAGCTGAAGAGCCTGCAGAGGTTGGTTTTCATTTTTTTATAGACTGAAAACTGTAATCTATAGAGCAATATCTGTTTGGTCAGTTAAGCAGCACTTTGTGTATTTCTAAAAAAAAAAAAAAAAAAAGCTTCAAGTCTGTCACATTGATTTGTACCATAATTAGTAATAAACAATTGTTTGACATGAGCTTTGTGTCTTGTTTTCAATGATTTAAATGCAAAATAGGATACACTTTAGTCAGAGTGATGCAAGGATATTTTATTTCTATGTATAAAAATTATAATGGCGTATAAAAATTTTTTTTTTTTAAATGTTATTTTCATATGACAAAACAGAAAACATATTAAGTGGAAGACTTAAACACAATTATTGACCTTTTTTCTGTCCACTTTTTAAAAAATCACCTTTGATGAATCTCTTATCGTCTTAAATCAGTTTATTGCTCCACACAAATAACTGAGAACGTATTAAGAAGCTAACTAGCTTAGCCGACTAGTAGCATTAACTGCTGTAATTAGCTTTTAAAGTGAACTTTGTGGAGTTTGATATTTGATTTGGTGTGATTTATTTTGTAGATTAAAATGATAATTAGTGTATTTTTAATTTAAATACATACTGTAGGCAGACTTGAATATATATTGTATATAAGCATGCTCTTTGCTAATGCTAACTCACATAACTGAATAGCAGTAGCATTAATTGCTGTGATTAGCCTGTAAAGTGAACTTTGTGTGTTTAATTTGGTCTTTGGTTAAAGTTTGTATTTGTGTTTGACAGGTTCATTGCTTATTAATCAACAGAAACATAAGAAACTGGAAATGAGCTAGAGTTAGCCAACAAAGCTAATTTCCATCTGATGTCCCTGACCATATGTTAAAATGGAGCCTAAAAACATAAATAATCTAGAAAAGAAAGAAAATGTCACAAGTAACCCAAAAGTCTATTTTATTTATGCCTATTTGAAGAGATTAAACTGTGGACCAGTGTATTAACCATTTCAATATATACTGTAGACAACAGAATTTACATATGGGCTCACACTCTGCTCAAGCTAACTAGCTTAGCATAATACCACTGTTAATTACTATAATTTAGCTTTAAAGTGAAATTTGTGGTATTTGACTATTTGCTAGAACCTTAGTCCAAATTCTGTAGATCAGTGTATTACTAATTCAAGTACATATTTTAGAGAAACTAAAAAGTACAGGCTTCTCCTTTGCTAAAGCTAACTAGTTTGACAGCAACTGTACTAATTGGCTTGTGTTTGATTCTGTGTTTATATTGATAAAACTGTAAATGAGTGTAATGTATATTTCGACATGCTGGATCCGACAGCGGAATGTACATGCGCTCTCTGCTTTTACAGAATACACATTCATCAAGTAGGCCTACTTCATGTGTCCTGCATAAATAATATTCATGAAGTACTTTCTCTTTGAAAGAGAAAGTTCAAATGTGAGGTTAGGTTTATATTTTTGTGGATAAAAAAAAAAGTGTGATATAACGAAAACAGGTGTGTGCAGCCGCAGCAAAGTTCAAAGGTTTCAGTAACATACAAATACTTTAAAAACATCACTGACTTTTCTTTTCATCTTTTCAAACCACACACATAAACACAGTTATTGAAAATGTCAAATAAATCCAAACTCATCCTGACTTTCTCTGCCTTCGAGGTCATGGTCAAGTGCATCTTAAATCGTCCTGAGCAGACCTTCATGTTTGGAGATGTGCACCTCGACATCTGACCTATTCTTAGTGGACGCATGAAGTAATTTAATTGACTATTTCATGCATTTAATGAGAGGATATGCCAGAAAAAAAGAGGCTTACATACAATATTTAGCAATTTATTTAGATTTCCTTAGGGTCAGTGGAGAAGAATACATGTCAGGTTTGCTTCTCATCAAAGCTTCATGTGTTTGCCTCACCAAATAACAACAAGACAAGTGTAAAGAAGACGAAATATATAAATAAACGGGAAGAAAGCCTTTTGAAACTAAACTCAAAAGTTTGATACAGCTTCCCTGTCCATGATGCCTTTGAAAACCAGACTGGCTGCTGAAAAGAAAGTAGTAAATAAATAAATAATAATAATAAAAAGCACAGACAACATAAATTATTAACATTAGACTGAAAACTGATGTTCAAGATGCTTTTTCGTCTTCCTTTCAGCTTTCTCTCGCCCCCTTCATTTCAAAACACTGGGTGTATTTTTGAGCGGTGATGGCTGAGGTGTACACGCAGCTCCAGCAACTTATTTGATATTCTTTTGTTTTCGTTTCACGCCATTTTCATTGTCTTTGCCATTAACGGTGTAATTGTGCAGATGCAGCTCCTGACCCATATCTGTTTTCTCAAACTGTTTGTATTCTGCTGTTGATAAAAGTTTACTTTCTGTTCTCCCTCAGCGGCGGTGGAACCTCAGCAGCACAATAAAAGGCCGTCCTAAGGCAAATTCATGGGATGCACGTCGACGTTTGGGCTTTTTTTTTTTTTAATCAATCAGTGATGTTTGGGAAGTTTTCTGTATGTCTTTATACATTTAGAAGTTTTTTTTTTTGCCTATAGCTTTGGCATATATCAAAAACAAAACTCACTCAAAAAGTTGGCAAAAAGGGAGTTTTAAAACCTTTACCTGGATGCACTAAAGCTGCAGGAGCTTGAATCAGAATGGGAAAATACACATCTTATTTCTGCAGGACTGTCCTCTCTGGTCAAACAGAAGACCTGATGTAGAGCAGAACAGTCACGTCCACATAAACTTCATATGGGAATGTCATCAGCGTTCGATTATTGCAGTATTTAGCCCTCCTGTCTGTCTGAAAACACCTGCAATTAGACAAAAATCTGTCATTAAAAAAAAAAAAAAAAAAGGTAGCTTTTCTACACCTGAGAATTACAGTCAAGAATTAGGTGCAGAAATCTTGTGTCCACGTGAATTACAATATGAAATACAATCAAATTCTACAGATTAAACAATACTTTGAGTCATGACACTTTTCATTATTGATACTTTAATGTAAAATAATGCCAATGAATGATGCCACTTTGTCGTTTTCACTCAAGTTTTCTCACTTGATTTGTCACAGTTTCACAAATCTGGAAAACTTATAATCAGCAGAATCATTAGGGTTGAAAAAATAATCAGCAGTTTAATGATTATCACATCGAGTTGAACTACTGTATCTGACAAAAAAAAGAAACATTAAAGACTTGATGTTTCCCTCATAACTTCTCAAAAAGCTCAATTTCAATCACAAGGAATCAATCACTTTTCTTTCCTTTCTGTTCAATAAAACACTGTTTCTATTTTTTTTTTTTTTCATGGCACACAGTTAAACACACACACACGTATGTAGACACACACACACACACACACACATCAGAATTACTGCTGCTGCTGCATCTTCTAATCATGTAATTAAAAACAGACACTACTTTGTTTTATTCAGACACAACAGATTGTACCTAATTAGTAAAATTATACCACAGGTAATAATTTTAATAAGACAAAACACATGCATTTAGGACAAATATTTAAGGATAATGAAAATTCAGTATCACATGGAGCTGGGTGATATGGCCAAAGAAATAAATCCGTATTTTTTTCAATGTTATTGACAATTTATTATTTTACAGGATCATTTTGTGGCTGCATGAACTGAAGGCAAAGCTTGATTAAAAAAATACTCTGTCATGAATAAAGTGTATTAAATATATGAACAGAGTAACAAATTCGCAGTTGATATATTATAAGTAACAAACACTTTGCATTAGGAACTGTTGAGAAAGAAACATCTGCGAAGGAGAATTTGATTTTGTGACTCAAGATTTTTTTTTTTCAAGAAATTTGATATCTCAACAGTAGAATTACCAAAAACATCCTTCTTGAATGTTTCTTTTTTTTCTTCATTAGTGTTTGAAATGTGACTTTATTTGGTTGTGACCCTGTGTTTGGGAATACGTGCATAAAAATGTAAATAAAGATGAATTTCATGCACATTAAGTTGTTTATTAAGTAAATGTTTAAGAAGATTTCCAGGCATTTTCAGTATTTGCTTTTAAGGGTTTTGTTTGCAGGTTTAAATATGTACATTAAAGGTCAATAGAAAAGTCCTGATGCAGAATCAGCTGATTGTACTGCTGTAAAATACTCACTGAGGCCTTTGTGGTGTTTCCTGTAAAGACAGTTAGAGAAAAGTTTTGATCTTTCAATCTTTTCTTGTGAACCTACAGAGGCCAAAGGGAGCAGCTGAGGTCTCCTTAAGAGGGATTTTAAAGTAAACTATCATCCAGTAAAGACTCCTGCTCTCCTCCTCTTTATGCTCTGCTATTTTTCTCTCCTTTTTTTTTTTTTTTTCCTGCAGAATCAAAGTGAAGACTCCAGTTGCAGCCGACTTGTCTGACTTGTTGAAATAAAACATTCCTGCTCAGCCTGCACCTGAAATTGTCCTGAATGGGGGAAAGGGGAGGCCGGATAGAAATATTATGACATGTCGGCGCTCCAAATGGATTATGTTTCAATATCAGCCAGGACACAGAAACACAGAGGTGGAGGCAGAGAAGTGCATGTGTTGGATGCAGATGGTTTTAAATTGCTGCCTTTGTTTTCCATCAGGCATGAAGCATTCACTTTCCTTATCTTTCATACAATGCGCGGTGGGCTGATGTTCTGGGTAAATGAACTGTCTATATATCCCTCACCCTCCGCTCCTCCGCCTCCTTGTTTTCACTTCCTCCTCAAGGTTGAGATGCTGGTACAATGACTGTGAAGCCCGAGCAGCTCAGGCGTCTCCCACTTTGCTGCTCTGCACACCCAGATGCCTCTGGGGGTGCAATTACCAATCCTCACATGCAATCCAGGTTGGCCATGCATATGATCCCTTTTGCTTTCACTGCTGTTTCTGGTTTTTTTTTCTGCCTTTTTTTTGGCATTATTAGCAATGACACACTGTGAGGTATTTGCAGGTAGAGGAGTTAATAGCCCAGGTCTTTACAGAGACACCTGTCTGACTTGAGCAGCTGATTGCATCGGCCTATAGTCCATTTAACTTTCTAGCAGCCCGGTCTTTGAATGCATGTCTTTAGGGCTGTGATGGGTCTGTTCTCTCAGTGTTTGTCCACAGGCATCGTCCCCAAAAAGTCTGAGCGTCAGCCTCACAGGTGAGCTGCTGCTGCTGCTGCTGCTGCTGCTGCTGCAACACTCCGCTTCCCACCTAATCCAGTTGACGCTGTGGAATCCTGGACTGGTCAATACCAAACAAGAAAAGGGGGAAAGGCTCCAACACACTTTGTTTTAAAGTTCACTGCTGTGCAAGTGCATTTCTTTGGAGTACAATGAACACACAGCACCAAACACAAGGACATCACAAAGACAAAAGAAGTATAAAGCAGGGACATTTGACTTTTACTTTTACAAAATTACAGAAATCCAAGAAAAACACTGAATATCGGATCAAATTAACACATATTTAAATGCTCGTATTACCTCAAATTATTTATTTTCAAAACAACTCATTTGACTCCAAGTCTCTATGATACAGAAAATTACTACATGTAAAATCTACAGATGCATTATGGGTACAGTTAAGAGCCAGTTTTGATTGTGAATCAAAAAAAATGGTCGTGATTTGGTCCACAGGCCATATGTTGAGAAGCTTTTAAATTAAAGTGAGTGAAAGATAAACTGTTTATTGGTTTAATAGTGTTTTAATACTTACAGCAGACTTAACATTGTTTCATACACTGTTTCCCATAAAGTTGGAATAATGTTGTTTTCAGACACATTCCTCTTTTTATTCCTATTTATACACATCAGTATCAACTTTGACCGGGTTCAGTGACTACACACTGAGTTCCAGTTACACTTTATCTATCAAGAGTAAATCACATTGTCACAATCATTTCATGAGAAGTGATTAAAATAATGTATTTCAAATGTATTGCAGTACAACCCCAATTCACAAAAGTTGCAACACTATAAAATGTAAATTGAAAAAGAATGCAATGATTTGCAAATCTCAAATTTTTTTTTCATGAAAATGTCACAAATGTCAGCAAATACATAATTTTAAGAAAAAGTATTATATTATTCTGAATTTAACAGCAACTACAATTCTCCAAAAAGTTGGGACAGAGCGTGGGTAACTGTGCATTTACATTTTACACAACATTCCAACTTTTTTGGAATTTACATAATCAATCATCAGTTATTTCTGATGATTGATTATGTAAATAATGTATATAATGGTGACTGTGCAAATGCATCAGTTTATTTGTATAGTTTATGAATTGTTAATTATAATAACTGTTAAATCACTCACTTTTTAAGCCAAAAACAAGGCCTGTTTGTAGTTCACATGTTTTTTTTTATTAGTCTTCAATCATCTATGAGTTTTTCAACGAGCTTTCATTTATAATAACTGTACAATCAGTCACTCTTTAAGCCACCAAAAAAAAAACCAACCTGATTTTAGCTGCTCAAATGTATTTTCTTCTATTCATCTTCAGCTGTACCAATACCAGACACAATAATGTATGAAGATGCCATGTTTCAAAGAATAGTTTAAATCAATAAATGAACCAAATCCACCCATCTGATCAACTGCTAAAAGAAAGTTGTTATTCGTAGGCCCTTGTGTACATCATGTAAATACTAAACAGAAAATAACACCTGTAGATGTGACATTTGTTTGCTCGGTAGCAGCTCAAGCACCATCATAATAAGGTATAATATGTGTTGCAGATACGTATCATTTATCCACATCCAGACCAAGTGGATGTCCGACACTGTATAGTGCCTGAACAGGATAATTATGAGTTAAAAGCAGTGGATGAAAAGTGAAATAGTTTCCCCCTCATCAGGTAGTTTGTAAGCAGCGCATGGAAAAACCCTTTGGCAAAGTGCAACTCTCCTGCACATGGGTCATCGCAGCTTTAAGAGCTAGAGGAAAATAACCAGCCCTGCCCTCCATCATCCTCTCATCCTGCTGACCTCCACGTATGGTTTAGTGTACTTACAGCACATACAGAGGCAGAGGAAGACAGAGACGGAGAGAAGGCGGCAGAAAAGAGAATGATTGCATATCTGAAGGCATCAAGAGAGCAGATATGGATGGGAGCAGAGTGACATGGGTGGACACATCTTTGCTTTCTTATTAGCGAGGGCCTGTACGGACACTTTGGGCCTTTTTTATGGGGCCGTGATGAAACCCTCTTTGTGCATCTGTGGAAAATGGCCAGGGGAAATCACAGATGAGAATCACTCAAAGACAGGGAGATGTCAACAGGCCCATAATGATAGCTGATGGCCCCTGAACGCTCTCCCCTTTTCCCTCTCAGCCTTATACCTGCCCAAGTCACACTGTACTGGAAAACATAATTAGAGGTAAAACAGAGACAGAGAGGCTTTATCTCTGTGTTTTCTGTAAGCAATGCTCTTTGTTTTATACATCTGGGAGTCCTTTTTTCCCCTTCCAGTCTCTCTTTCACTTCATGGAGAGAGGGGGAGAGCATGAAGGAGGAGGAGAGCTCCCTCTGTGAGATGCCAAGGTGCTCCCAGTCCATTGTGCTGCTGGCTGTCAGGTTAAATTAGGGAGTACAGGCTCCGTGAGTGTAAAAAAATCAATACTTGATGGAAGATTGCTCCCCGGAAAATCTGTTTTGATTCCAGGATTAATTCTTGACCAAAGGCTCCAGCAAAATGACATGCCATTAGCCTGAAAATGAACACATTCTGCAGTGGAAATTGGATGGAAATGTGTCAGGTGATTGCCCCGGCTGGTTGTTTTGACTCTTTGAGCGAAGGGGACTGAAGGTGTGGCTGCTGCGAATGAGGCCTCCGGGCCGACTCCATTTCCAGAACAGAGACAACTCCACCGTGGTCTCAGAGTATTCTCAAGGCCATTGTTGTCCAGCGGCTGCAAATGCATTCCACCAAGGTGAAATGCATTTGCCCGCGTCCTGTCTCTCTTGTGTTTTCCATAAAGCCTGGCATGAAGAATGAGAAATCTGAAAATAAAACAAGGAGCGTGTGTGTGTGTGTGTGTGTGTGTGTGTGTGTGTGCGTGTGTGTGTGTGTGTGTTTTCTCCCCCTTTTCTTTTTCTCGCTCTCTTTACTCAACAGTGAGAAAAAGGGCGGTGGGATGCATTATTGATGAGTGAATAATGTGTTTGTCATGATGGATGACATTTTCTTGTTTGAAAACTTAAACAGGAAGCTGTAGAGATGCACCGGACAGTGATTTGAACAGCCGGTGCGTTCAACCTGCACTAAACATTTGTGCAGATGTTCACGTGTTTCATGGGGGAAGGAAAAAAAAAAGAAAGAAAACAACATATGACATGATCTTTGATAACCTACAGTATGTTTGAGGAGATTCATTCATTTAAGGTTTAATTATCAAATTTATCATTTATGATTTGTTGATCAGCTGTGGGTGAAATTTTTTTTTTAATTAAACTTTCCCTTTCACACTTTTGATTTACATTGTTAAGCCTGGATTATTACACTATTCTGCTCTTCTTTCAGTGTTTTTTTTCCACCTGATTTTCACACAAATACTGAGACCAAAGCAATTATATGCAATTTTTTTTTTTTTTTACTATTAAAACATTAAAAAAACACTAAGAGTTTTTTCTAACTCTGATGTAGTTAAGCTAAATGCAAACTAAGTTACATAAATGAAAAAAAACAGCTTTGAACTTACCAAAGAAATTTGTTTTCAAAGTTTTGATGTTGACATAAAATAAGTTTTTATTTTCAAAGAAAATAAAGAAATCTGTGTGTGAATATGGTATTCATGAAAAAGGCAAGAATTTGATAAAAATGATTGAAAATACCGATTTTAATGGGTTTTCCCTTTTGGGATGGATTATACCTTTAACTTACCTATATTTAGACTCATTCAGCAACTTTTCTGAAGAAAAGGAAAAGAAAAAAATATAACCCAATTTGTGGTTTTCAGAAAAAGTAATGTTTTTCAATGTGTGGTGTAAATATCACATTTCTACTACAGTAATTCATTTTTATTTCCTTCAGATAGTATTCTGAAACTTTATATTTAATGTCATATAATGCGTAAATTGAAATAATTCCTGCATTTTGTGTATCTATAGGATATATGTGTATTTGAAATGTGAGTTAAAATGAGGTGCTGCTTTAAAGTCCTGTCACTTCTGAAAACCGGTCAGTTTGACAGTAAGGCTGTAGCGCCCTCTGCAGGTTAAAAACATTATAGCACTAACCTAAAAAAAAACCCACTACAAACTGTTGTTGGTCATTTGTGGGATACCATTTTCACAAAGCCACATTTTTTATTCATCCGGGTTTTTTTTTTTTTGTTAGTAAAAAATCTGCTTTAAGTGAAAATGTAAACATTTAAATCAACTCAATATGTTGTATTTTTACTGTTTTGTTGTTTTTCTTCTCTGTAATGTGTATGTGTATTTTTCTCATTCAATTTTTTCTTTCTTTCATTCTCTGTACATTTAAAACACATGACCGACAGAATTTGATAAATAACTTTTGGAATAATATCATATTCTTTCTACGCCGAAATTTGTGTGGTTTATTAATGAATACACTTTTTTTTTTTTAAATATTTAAATATTTGAAAAGAGCATATATTTGTTAATCATTAAAACAAAATCAAACAAAAACTTTTTTTTTTTTTTTAAATATATTTGTGGGGATATTGCTCAATTATTTTTTGTAGAATTTGAGTCTAAAGGTTTAAGTGCCTTGATTCTGTTTTTATTTAATTATACTTTAATCGTAGATCTATATTATTTTTCTGTTATTATGTCTGTGACATATGTACTTAGTATTGTTGTTAGTATTCTTAGTATTGTTTATGCAATGTAATGAGTACGTCTATATTCCTCATATATATGACATTTGTGCACATTTTACATCATTTATAAGCCTTTTCGTAAAAGAAAGAAAGAAAGAAAGAAAGAAAGAAAGAAAGAAAGAAAGAAAGAAAGAAAGAAAGAAAGAAAGAAAGAAAATAAGTCATGCATACGTCAATGCATACTTATGTCATCACCTTCCTAAAATAATTGCCTTAGTCTTTTTTTTTTTTTTAGATTTTTTTTTGGAAACACAATAAAACTTAAATATTTCATGATTTAGGTGACGATATGTTAAAAACTTTGAATGAATTTGAATGAATTAAAGCGTCCCGTGAACCTTTCTTTTCTTCTTTACTGTTGTGCTTTCAGGTAGATCTTTCTTTTTGAAGGCGCAGGTTGATGACGTCACCATTAGCTAGAAATTGCTGCCGATACAGTGAACTCCTGCACCGACTGTTGATACAGACGCCAGCAAACCACCCATTCACTTAAAAAAAAAAAAAAACAGGTTGTATCGTCACAATGTCTTGGATTAGGTCTATTTCCTACAGCGGAGAAGATGTTTTTGACGAGAATGCGGACGACCTTAATCTGCAAAGTAGAGAGTGGATATTCAACATGAAGAAACGAGTCAAAGTAAGGCTAATAGCGCTAACTTTGATAACATTGTAATGAACATGTGTTTTTTCTGCTTCATGGCTCCTTTAAAAATCACTCATTGTATACAGCAGAAGTCAGGGGTTCATTACCCTAATTCTCTAACTATATTGTGAAATTGCGTATGTGTTTGTACTGATGTTTGTATTTTAAACAGGAGGGTTTTGTGGACGGAGCTGATGCCGGGGAAGAGGCTTCACTTCAACGTGGATTTAACATCGGATTCAGGGAAGGAGCAGCTCAAACTGTCCCTGTGGGTCGTCTTAAAGGGATTGTGAGGTACCTGATGTCATCACATACATTGCAGGATTTGATTTGATTTCAACAACTGCAAAAGCCCAATTTTTTTCCCTCAGAACAAGAATAGAATTTAGAAGTTACCCTTAAACATTGACTAATATACATGTAAACATCCTCTGTTTTCCTACATGACACTTGGCAGCCTTTAACATGTGGTCACAAATTGTAAAAATGTTGGGTAAATAATGGGAGAGCTGGCCACTTTTTCTTCATAGCAAAACAAACTAAACGATTTCAGTGTGTACTTTCCTCTGTCAAGATTCTGGCCTCTTTTTTTTCCAACAGAAACATCATGAGTCTCTTTTTGTAGCCTCCTTTTTTCTGTCCAGCTCATGTCTGTCCCAGTCTCTTCTCTGTGCCATTGTATCTGACACTGTTGCCTCTTTGTGTCTCATGTCACAGTGCTATATGGTGTTGGTGGCAGATCCACCATCCGGAATCCCCCGTCCCGTCCTCTGTGACTGACCTCCTGCATCAAGTTGTACAGCATGAAGATACCATCATGGAAGGCATCAGGAAGTCTTTGGAGAACCCTCCTCCAAGTGTGAGCGACGTATCTGAAAGCATGGAGAGTCTGGAGGTGGACCAGGCAGATCCGAGCTGCTGCGGAGAGGGATGTAACAACGCGGGCTGCTGTAAGAGAGGGGAACAAATGGACCTGGATGATCCGCATCAGCCACAGAGGCTTAGTTCAGGGTCCGCTGACTGCTCTTTGAGCTCAGGGGAAAGTCTGACTGTCCTCCTACAGCGCTGCATGGACCTAGTGTCAGAGTTTGGACTGCCTTCTCAGCTGATCAGTCACATTCAGGATCTAAAGAAAATCTAAGAACATAACATCACGCCAGGATCAGACTCAGATTGACACCATGAACTGTGAAACTGACTGGTTTTAGTAGAAATTTCTTACACTCTGCAATGATGTACTTAAATGTATATTTTGTAAAATACGACTTTGCAGTATTTTCATAATTTATTCAACATGGTGGAGGAATGTATGACAATAAAACTGGATTTTCTTAATCATACATTCTGTTCTGATATATTTCCATTTTTGCCAAATTAAATGAAAACGTCAATATTACCTTTTTGTTTGCCAAATTTTATTATATGAGGTAGTTTCCAGAAATGGGAGTAAATTAGATTTTCATCAAGTCTTAACCTTTCAGGGTCAAGCATGTCTTAAGTTTTTGTGGTGAAAATCAGGTCAAGTTGAGTTCCTGCTAAAAGTCAAGACAATTCAAGCCATTGTTCAGATTAAGTGACAAGTCATACAAACATGATCTATATGAAAAGTAGAATCAGTGATGACAAGCCTCCCAAATGAATGAAAGTGGAGAGCATTAGACACATGGAATGAAAAGATGACAAACTGCATTTTACAACTATTATTTCTACATTTTAATAGATTTAGTGGTTCAGAAGTTATTAA
>JAPQRP010000015.1:17922102-17938778 GCA_037367295.1 Apogon hyalosoma | reverse complement strand
CACACACACACACACACACACATACATACATATATATATACATATATATATACATATATATCATATATGTATGTATGTATACATAAAAATGATAAACTGATCTGAGACCACACACTGCTTCTATAAAAACAAGCCTCAAAACTCCCAGCGGACGCTCAACAGCCCTTCTCTTCTGAAGATGAAACGCTGCCTTCAGGTACAGGACTCAGGATAGCAGAGTCTAGACTAAATCACCTGAAGCTGTCGTTTGTTTCAGCCGCCATTAAGTTGCTGATCTCAAAACTTTAGCAGTGTGTCATAAACAGCATCCACTTTAAGACTTAAACTTAAGTGTCGTGAGTTTTAAGGCTGTTGTTCGGTTTTATGAATGTATGAATATATTACTGCTGGGGTTAACTCTATGGTCAAATGTTAGTATGCTGGTCATTTTCTTGTAATGTACAGATTGATTTCCCCTCTGGGACAATACACTTTATTTTAATTAACCTTTAAAGACCTCGAATAAATTAATTCTTCTCACCATTTAACCTTTCCTTAAGGGATTTACCACCATTTATTACAATACTATCCATTGTATTCTGTATTTTTTGGTGAAAATCAGGTATTTTTTGAAATTTAATTTACTGATAATTTAGATTTTCATAAAAGCTCAGATTAAATTCAAAGGTAATTATGTAAAAGCATTGAAAATGGAAGAAAAATTTGAGTTTTTCAGCAAAATATATTAACTCAAAACAAAAACATGCATCTCCAACCAGTGCCTTTTGTCAAACTGCATAGGTTTTACTGTTGAATCAAGGTTCCATGTTCACTATGGAGCCTCTGAACAAGAACATGTACTTTGTAACACGTTACACACAACACTGATCATATCTGATGCCACTGAAAAGCCAAGAAACTTTATTTTTTAATAGGAGTGGTTCTAAAGTTATTCAACTTTTCAGATCAGTAGATGCTTTTTGTCGCTGATGGCTATTTAGGTCTTTGAGGGATAAACCTTTCCTTGCAGTGCTCTGAATTTCCACTGGAATAACCCAGTTTAGCAGAGATTTACCAGAAAAATAAAGAACCTGAAGTATTACATGGGTTGGAAATAACTGTTTGTTTTGCACTGGGTATGTTGTAGATGTATGCATGATATGAAGCTTCGTAAAGTCTCTCCCATCCTCCAAATGATCATTCATCCACCCTCCTGGTAATGCTCCTAAACTGATTTATGTTCTTATTAGAATACAGATCATCAGCATAATGTGTATAAATAACAATCATATGTTGTTATTTTTTTGCTCCACTCCTCCAGATTTGTGTTAAACTGTCGTCATCTCATGAATTAATTCACAAACCAGGGCCATGAATCCAAAAACTACCCACAGCTGTCGTCTTTGTCCCACCGGTGAACACATGAAAAGGACGACTCACATGTGCTCTGGCCCGTCTCATCATAACCATGACCTGAACACAAAGCAGACCTGAATCAGAATTCTGTTCCAAACCTCCTGATATCCAACAATAAGTTTCATCCTGCAGGTGTTGTCTGTACTCGGTGACACTGGCTCGACATACTGGCTGACCCAGTTTTCTCTGAAATGTAGAAATTCATGGAAATGCAAAGATGATTCCAAGAGTGGAAAACTAATTTGGTTTGTATGGTGCAACAGATATCCCACAGTCTGTAACAGGAACATATTCCCATGTCATCTACAAGACGGGATTAGTGGATTCAATGGAATTCACTGCTCATATAAAACTGGAGGATTAATGGATAAACATTTTTTTTTATAACACAAACCATTTCACTTACGTACAAAAAGATAAGATAAGACAAGACAAGACAAGACAAGACAAGACAAGACAAGACAAGACAAGACAAGACAAGACAAGATAAGATAAGATAAGATAAGATAAGATAGACTTTGTTTATCCCACTGTGGGGAAATTTCACAGTTAACAGGAGCAACATGCAACAAGTGAGTGCAGACAAAAAGACTGGTAGAAAAACCACAAAAGAGTGAAAATGAGATAGAAGAGGAAAAAAAAAGAAATATGGTATTTATATAAATATTTATAGAAATATAGAATTAAAATTAAATATTATTTGCATATTAACATTGTGGTTGCACATGCACATGGTGTGTAAATGTGCATAGTGTGGCTTTGCTGCTTACACAAGGAAACTTTACAAATTAAAACCAGGAGGAGAAAACTACACCTATCCAAGCTGATTATGTAATATATCATGATTTTAGCAAACGGTTCCTAAATCCTTACAAATACCAAAAGTAGAAATGTGTCAATTTTGTCTAATTGCCAAGATTTTGTCAGAGTTGAAAACAGGCCAGAAATCTTCTTTACGCAAGCAAAAAAATTGCAAAACAGCAAAGTAAAAGACAAACTGTCTCACTGGATGAATGCAGCAGAGGTTAGAGACGCCTTGCTTTTCCAGGCTGTGTCGATAAAAGTCCCGTTGTCACTGTCAATAATTAATGACACAATTAGCTCCGGAGCATCCTGCCATTGTTCACTGCTTAGCTGGCAACCTCTTCTCACCAGCTAAGCTGAACACATATTGATTTCCTGCTCCATTCCAGGCATCATGCTGAACTGTGTGCTGACTGTATGAGGCTGAGCACGTCTGCCATTTATCCAACGTTACTGGATGTGCACATCAGTCTGCTGTGTGTCTTCATCATGTATCCACAGCAAAGGTGTGTTCATGTCGAACTTCTAATGCAAACTCTACTCACATAAAACACTTGGATAAATCTGAGTAAAAGAAAAGTCTGACCAAATGTAACAGTGTGTTGAATACACTGGAAGACACACACACGCACGCGCGCACACACACATACACACACACACACACACACAGGATGTTGGATATCAGACCATATGTACATAAAAAAAATGTTTTAACACCAAATACAATCACTGGTTCATCAAACTAGTCATATACATGCCTAAACACCAGGCAAAAGACAGTTTTTCTGACATAACAAAGGATGAATCTTGTCATAACCTTCTGGGACCCAGGAAAATACAAGTTTTGGCTTTTTTTTTTTATTAAATAATTGCCTATATTGGAAACATCATGATGCAACCGTTTTTTCAAATGCATTTTTAAAACTTTTTATGGAATGTCCTTTGTGATGGACAGTTTTTTGTTTGTTTGTTTGTTTTTTTGCATAAAGCTGTGAAACTCTTGTCCATAAAAATGGACAGAAAACCCATAGCTGGGTCTTAGGAGGCTAAATAAGGCAGAGAGGGCAGAGGGCTACTTTTGACTTTATTGTACATATTATTATAAAACCTTGCTTTTCCTGTGTGGTGAGTTTTTCTGTCTGGGAGTGTTTTTGTGAAGATAATCTTTCATCCTTCATTCGGTAAATGTTCCTATAACACTGCAAATGGGTAAAATATTGTGAATACATTTAATTAAAAATCAAGTATAGATTATTATTCTGCAGAGTTGTAATTCATAGTAGCTCTTAACAGAATATAAGAACATGTACACTAACAACCAGAACTTGTCATATAAAGACAATGCTCTCCATTTCATTGTCATTCATGAGGTTTTTTTTTTTTACACACCAGACTCCACTTCTGGCTATTAGAATTTAAATGACCTTTCATTTGATGCATACATTGGTAAAAATCCAACCTCTTTGTACAGTATATTGACAGTTTGACTGACACAATGAAGCCTCTCCCCATTTAGTCTTACTTATCAGAGGAAACGATGCCAGCCGGTCTCCAGGCCGCAGTGTCTCCAGGCACTCTGAAACACAGTAACACAAGAAACATCCGGACACGATAAACACAACAACCACAACGCATGGATCAGCCGGTTATGATTACTATCGTCCACACAGCATCCTAAAGATAGGAAAGGAGAGACGGGAGAGGACGGTGAAAGGTATGAACAGAGACAGGGTTTCATTTCACTTTGGGGATTTTCTTATTTCTCTAGAGCAAAAGTGATAACAAGAGAAACTTGTGAAATGTACCACAGTTCTTTTCTCTTCTGTCCTCAGGTGTCCTCCTTTGTGTGTTTCCTCAATTTGTCTACACACTATTGATTAAGTGTTTTCTCTCTGTGGACCCTGTATGCACACTGACATTAGGAAACCACAGGTCTGTGGGTTTAATCAGATTACATCCCATCTATGTCTTAAAGGAAATAGTGATAATAAAATATTCTGGTGTAGACTACTTAATCAATACCATGGTTTCCTGGTTCTGCTCTGCTATTAAATAAAGGCTCAATGAATAAATAAATAAAAAGAAATGTAATTTTAAAATGTTCGTCAGATTCATAAACCTTCCTAATCAAAAAATTCTAGGACAAATTGTTGAAATTATTGGCGCTGTTAAAAAATTTCCTCTTAAAGTTAAGATGCTAGTAAAAATAAAACTCATTCTCAAAGTCTCTTAACCTTTAAAAGAGGTTTTAATGTGAAAAACTATCAAGAAAATGAGGAATTTAAGAGGCTTAAGGAGACAAAGAGGCTGAGTTATTACAGCTAAAATATATATAACAGCAAAAAATACATACTTAGTACAGTAAAAATAATCAATGTATGCATCAAGTGATAGGCAGAAAATCAACTCTCAATTAATTTTAATTCTATTAAGTTATTATCGGAATTAGAAGTGGAGTCTGGTGTGTAAAAAAAAAAAAAAAACCAACAAAAAAACCCTCATAAATGATAATTAGGCTCCAGCGAAACCCATGACCCTAAGAATAGCATTTTCAACATAAAATGTAATAATAATAATAATAATGATAATGAAATGACAGTAAACAACACTGCATAAACTAAATCATCATGAAACTGCAGGTAAAACCAACTTTGTGTTGGTTTTCTCCCAGTGTTAATGTTTCCAGATGAACATGAATAAAAGCATTTACACACTTTAAGAACCTCTGATTTTAGAAAACATGTGAAAACTCACATAAAACTGTATTGCACCAAACACATGAATGGGTGAATTTCTGGAACATCTGTTAGACTAATTTAAACACATTCACCATGTCAAGGATTTTAACAGGGGGAACATGTCATGAAAGTTATCACAAATGTGAGAACATATCATTGGCTACACACATGTTCAAACACATACCTAAAACCCCCGACCATCCATGGGCCCGACACAACATCATTCAATATTAACAAAACCTGTAAACTGGAGCCAGGGTTTTCCCTTGGTCTTCAGAGGGTTTCAGTGCTTTTTGGGTCATAGCATTTGGAAGACTTAGGTGCATGGTTGCAGAGTCTGGAGATGCTTCCACTAGAAAATCTGACCCTTTCTAATATAAAAAAATGTATAATTTATCATCATTTTGGAATGTTTTTTTAACATATATGCACATACAAACACACAGAAAGCTTAAAAACAAAGCTTGTGGAAGGTCACCGCGGATCAGCTGCAATCATTAGATCTGGAAAATGCTATTTTCTTGCTCTTCGTGGTCTCTGAATTCACTTTATATGAATTTGGTTTTGGTACTGTCCAAAATGGCTCGGGTGATGCACCAAAGCCTTATTATGGTCGGGAAAACCTTATAGAGTAGAAGTGTAAAGAGTAAAGTAAAACTTTAAAGTCCCTAAAAGGCAATTTTTCCATGAAAAAAAAAATTATCCATGCAATAGAAAACATACTTGTTATAATGAAACTGTACATAATACACAAAAAACCAGACCCAACAATACATCACTGTTGTCGAGTCATTCAGCTGTCATTTAACAATGAGCTAATAAAAACAATAAGAATAAAATCAGACCACATTTGTCTAAAAAGCCAATAACTGAAGAAATAAAAACCTCATATATGTATTTGTTGCACCTCTAACACAAAACCTCAGAACTTGTAAATTTTGCACTTTCCTTCTACAGATGTTTAATAAAAACTAGCTTTATAAATCAAGATAAAACTGAAACTACCTATACATGTGTAAAACTATAGTAAAATTCAAATCCAAACTGAAAAACTCAAAAAAAAAACAAAAAACAAAACTTTGGGGAATTAGGGATAAGTGGGTGTTCTTTAAGTTTTCCCTGCTTTAATAAACACATAAGAGCAATGTTTATGGACCAAGCTCAGCTTTTAAAAGATCATCATAAATATCAACAGGGTGAACTGCATCCTGCAAGGTTTTTGCCTCTTTCTTGATCACAGTTACTTTGAGAATTTTATTTCTAATTCATTCCAGAAGTTTTAGGTTAAGTAGATCCTCATTTGTGGATAAAGCCCCTGGTTTTTGCTCATACTCATTTACTTATTTTACACCAATTTCATATATTACAGCATTTGTTAATGACATCAGTGATTTCTTAGTATCATTTTGTGCTTTTCCACATGTCTGAATTTTTGTTGCTCGTTTTTTTTAGTGACATATTAACCTGGAAGCTCTATTTTTATGATCACATGCAACAACTTTTTTTTTTTTCTTAATCTCAATTTTTCCATGAATTTAAGGGTGGTTTGTGGGTTTGGTGTTGACCTGCATTCCGTGACCCTGCACCTACCTGGCTGCTGTCCAACCCTGCATTCCTCTGTCCAGCAGAGGGCGCTCGGAGCCTGTTAAATCTCCCCCCTCCTCTTCATCAGAGCAGAGGGCACCTCCATCCCACAGCGGTACCCATCTGATCCTTTTAATTGCTTCCTTCCTGTTGTTAATTGGTGCCAATCTGTCTAACTTCAATTTCTGAGCTTCGCGTTCAGGAAGACGAGCCCCTTGTGTTGCATGTACATTTATTCCACCCTGCAAACCATAACCATTTCCCTTTCTTGTTGCATGCAGACGCCAGAACCATCCAGTGCTCTGCAGCCACATCGAGGTAAGCTCCTGCACCTGTGAGCTCTGCAATGGTTTACTCATGAAACTACCTCACAGATCATGCTCATCTCACAAACATGGGTCTATTTGTGCAAAAAGTGGCGGCTAAGGTTTAATCATTGCGTTTTGTGCATGCAAATTAATCTACTTTTTTTTGCAGAAATTCCACTCAGTGCTATTTCATTGCAAAAGCACGACCTGCTTTCAGACTATAACCTGAAATCGTGCATCGTATGGGGTTGTTTTGTGCTTTTTTTTAAGCGGGCTGTTAATAAAAGAAGTAACTGCTATCTGTCACTACTGCCTGCATTAATATTTTTTGCATGTCTCCCGTCAATGGAGGCTCTACTATGACCCCTCCCATCTCTAACCGAAATAGACCCACTAAAAGATGAAATATAAACCACCAAGCGATAAAATAACCTAGTGGATTTATGTGTTTCTGTCGTAAATCGACCTCGCTGGGGTTTATTTAGTATTTGTGGCGAGTACGGTGAGAAATTCTGGGTGTGTTAATTAAGGTCTATACGCCGGCGAGTGTTTCGCGGGAAACGCGCGGAGGGATACTGGCGGAGTACTCAGACAGTGAAGCGACCTTTTTATGGACGCCGGCGGAGCGCTCAGCTGTGATTCTCACGCTGCTGATGACAGACTACACTTCGTCCTCATCGGGTCGCTGGTGCAGCCTGTTAACTTTCCATGCATGCTTGCTATCCACACAGCCTCACCGAAAGCTCCGCAACACAACACCTCCGAGGAAGGATTTAATGTTACTTTCGCAAAGGAATAACTCCCCTGCCCTTTTTTCGCTTTTTGGGTCGGTTTCGCCCCGTCTCCTTCCGCCGACAGGTTTAAGTCTAAAAGGTAAGGACGGCAAAGGGAGCGGGTCTGCTGAATTCGACTCACATTCCCACACTCGTTGTTAGTCATCTAGTTCTCCGTCGGTGTTGAAGGGGGGTTTCCCCTGTGCTGCTGCTCAGTTTGCTGACACTTTACCGGTTACGCACCTGCTGCAGCTCCAGTGCATGCATGCAGCGCGTGCACACAGGATCGATGTTTTGAAGTGACCATGTGATGTTGCTTACACTTAGTATTGCAGGCAGGATCAGAGCCAAGCAGCCGATCTCTGCCACATCAACAACTAACCCCCCACCCGGTTCTGTTTCCTCTCAGATTCACTATAAGGACAGATCCTCGGACACCATGCCGCTGAATTCAAGTTTGGCGAGTAAAAACTACGACTACGATTACGACTCCCTTCAGCCCTATTTCTATGATAACGAGGAGGAGGCGTTCTACCCTCAGCAGCTTCAGCCTCCGGCACCGAGCGAAGACATCTGGAAGAAATTTGAACTGCTGCCGACCCCTCCCCTCTCCCCCAGCCGCCGGCCGTCCCTGTCAAGCCTCTTCCCCTCCACGGCGGATCAGCTGGAGATGGTGACCGAGTTCCTGGGTGACGACGTGGTGAATCAGAGCATCATCTGCGACGCCGACTACTCCCAGAGCTTCCTCAAGTCCATCATCATCCAGGACTGCATGTGGAGCGGCTTCTCCGCCGCGGCTAAGCTGGAGAAGGTGGTCTCCGAGCGGCTGGCGTCCCTCCAGGCGGCCCGGAAGGAGTGTCCGGCCGGTGACAGCGCGGACGCCGGTGCCGGTGCAGCCCCGTGGAGGCTGAACAGCAGCTACCTGCAAGACCTCAACACATCGGCGTCTGAGTGCATTGATCCGTCGGTGGTTTTCCCCTATCCGATCGCTGAGATGCCCAAACAAAACACAGTGACGCCGCCTAGTAAGGATTTGGGACTGGACACTCCGCCCAACAGCGGCAGCAGCAGCAGCAGCAGTTGTAGTGACTCAGGTGAGATGTGCATTCATCATACTGTTGGTCCCATCCCTCTGCAAGCAGGAATTTCCCCTGCAAGGACTGCATCTATAAAACAGAGTTTACACGTAAAGGGCAGTTAGAGCTTGGTGTAATCCATGTGATGTGTGGTTGTTTAGGCAGGAGGTCCAGACATGCTGTCTGTTCCACCCATGTCATGTTGTAGACTGCTGTGAGATTAGCCAGAGGCTGGAACTGAAGTGGAAGGGGAGTTCAAGTACCCCTCCTGTCCCACTGGTGCATGCACTGAGTAAAGTAAAGATGCAGAATGTGATTGTTTTTTCTGTTTTTTTGCTATTGCAGAAGATGAAGATGGAGATGATGATGAGGAGGAGGAGGAGGAGGACCAGGAGGAAGAGGAGATTGACGTGGTCACTGTGGAAAAGCGTCAGGCGGTGAAACGGTGTGACCCCAGCCCAGTGGAGACCAGGCATCCCAGCCCGCTTGTGTTGAAGAGGTGCCACGTCTCCACCCACCAGCATAATTACGCTGCTCATCCATCCATGAGGCACGAGCAGCCGGCTGTGAAGAGGCTGAAGCTGGAGAGCGGTGGCGGCGGTGTGAGTGGCGCGAGTGGCGGTCACAGCAGGGTCCTCAAACAGATAAGCAGCAATCGCAAGTGCTCGAGTCCCCGGACGTCTGACACGGAGGACTATGACAAGAGAAGGACTCATAACGTACTGGAGCGCCAGAGGAGGAACGAGCTCAAGTTGAGCTTCTTTGCTCTGCGGGATGAGATCCCTGAAGTGGCCAACAACGAGAAGGCAGCTAAAGTGGTGATCCTGAAGAAGGCTACAGAGTGCATTTACAGCATGCAGTCGGACGAACAGAGACTCCTCTCACTCAAAGAACAGCTGAGGAGGAAAAGTGAACTTTTAAAGCAGAGACTTGCACAGCTGCAGGGCTCCCGTGCTTAAAGTTTGAACCAGAGACTTTTTGGCGTTTTGTTTTTTATGCAAGTTCAAGACTTAGGGTGTACAGTTGTTGTTGCATGCAAATGCAAAAACGGATTAAGTTGTTTGGAATCTTGTTTGATTTCAATGTTAAAACTGCCTCAATTGAAGTTATGGGTGGATTAAATATTTAAAATTTATTTTTATTAATAAAATATTAAAAATAGGGTTACCCTGTTGAGGACCCAAACTAAAATATAAATTTTTATGTTTTGTATATAATTAATATTTCCTAAGAAAATGTATTTTTGGATCTCAATTGTCTGGATGTTCAGACCCAGTGTTTGGTTTTTCCATTTTGTTCCTAGATTCTTTTTGAAATATAAAAATGTTTCTTCTTGAATTTGTGTCCTTGTTCTTATATTTTGACCAAAGCACCTCACATTTCATCACATCCTCACTGTGAGTTGACCTACATTAATAAGCTGTGGGTACACTGTTGGAAGGTAGTTGAGCAACAGCACATAACTCACAAATTGGCTGCTTAAGGTGTATAAACCCATTATAGATCAGACATGTTTAGACTCCATGATGCTCAGATGAAGATGGGAATGTTGTACTGTAAAATAAAGTACCATTTGTAAGTGGGTGGGTCCCTGTGGATGGACAGGATGAAGACAAGGTAAGCCTGAACTGTGACCCACGGCTTATGTGGCGGATGACAGATTAGAGAGCTTAGAGTAGAGCAACCTCCTGAATATGACAAACTAAAAGAAAACCTCACAAACAATCCAATGTTTGCTTTGTGGGCAGAGGGCATTCGACAGGACTCCTGTAATGTGTCCCAGAAGCAGGTCTTCCATAGACCTAATATTCAGGATCTGTTTGTGTCTCAGATTTCAACCCACTGTGTCTGTGGAAATAAAGCTGGCTAATAACTATTTGCACACCCACTGGCACATATTAGATGACTTTAAAGACTTTAACATAGACACTGCATGATAATTGTTCACACTGATGGCAACAAAATTCCATTATACGTCATCAACCTGCAGAAATGACACTATGAGGCTCAGATCCAGCTTTAAATATTTATTATGAAGGGAATAAACCTGAGGGTGATGAGTACATCTTCCTCTCCCCGCTGCTCATGTACATCCACAGACGTGTCGGTGTGAGTCGTGGGGTCATGTTATTGTGTGATCACCCATCCTGTGGAGGATTTCTGGACCGTCTTTCCAGTCTTACAGTGACGTCACGCGCCATATCCCGAGCGCACCCCTGAGCGCGTGGTCGCGAGCACATGGAAGTGAGGTCGAGATTTGTGTCCGTGAGACGCGCGACTGATCAGGAGGAAAATAAGGAATACAAAAACAATAAAGCAGCAACCAAACAGCGAGAACACACCGGTAAGAGCCGTCCGTATGCCTTCTATCGACCGCACGATTAATTTTCACCCAGATCTTTTTATTATTAGACACATGACCTGATGATTGTATAATGTGCATTCTATGGATCTGCACCACTTTTTAATAAAAACTCAACTTCAAGAGGTATTCATAGTTATGTGGGAAACGATCAGAAGCTTGCACCGAGTTTGATGTGGTGTTAATTCAACACATTTCGTGACATAACCTGTCTGAAACTATTGTTCTCTGGACAAGTGTTATTTTCGTCTGGCTTCTCTTTTGTCTGTTCAACTCCTGTTTATCCAGGACTCTTTAGAGTGCTGGGGTTTTCAAGCACATTTTTTCTCTATATACTAGTTGTTTTCTCAGCTGATCACACTGAAATGCTTAATATTTTTGTTGAATACATAGGAGTTGATTTGTAAAAGCTCTGATTCCCCACAGACCTCAAACCTGACTGCCCCAAGCCTTTTTTTTTTTTTTTTTTCTCTGTTGCTACTGTGATAGATAGGACAGAGGTTTGGATCATAACAAAGCATCTAGTGCATGTATGGTAGCATCAGAATATGCATATGGTTCATGTGGTTTCCTTATGATGATGCATTTATGGACATCATGGAGTGTGAAAAGTGTATATTTATTTCCCTGGTGTGTATCATACAAACATTTTGATGGTGGAGCAGCATATGTGAGACATGAGGTAGCCACAGTGACACATGGGAGGACCACAAAGGATGGGATTAGTGTGGTGGATTCATTAGACAAGGTGCACCCACCCACCTTTATGGATGGTCAAATGGTTGGTGTGGTTTCAGCGATTGTTTTTAAGTGAACCACAGATTAAAAGAAAAGTATATGTTATAGATTTGCAGGCTGAGTAATTCATAGTCCAAAGTATTTTCAGTAGAACATTATCAAGACAATGGAGTTGTAATCTTAACAGTATAATATCCTGGCTTTGCCTCTGGATCCAAAACAAAAAGAAAACTACATTACACATCACAATACATATGTCTAGATCTATTTAGTATTGATCTGTTAATTGAATACCATTATTAAATTAAATGTAAATCATTTGTATGTGCCGAATGCTGTGAAACTGATGAGATATACTCCTTAAGTGTTGAAATTTGGTGCTAAAATTGGTATTATTCCAAAAAAGTATTGAAGTTCAGGACGTGGCTCAGAAATTATGATCTTCTTTGTCTCTATATTCATGTAAACTCTTCAAAGTTCACAAAGTAAAGAAAAGAGACCTTAAATTTTTCCAAAAGTTTACATGATGTCTTCAAATGTCTTGTTTTTGTCTGACTAATAAGCAAAACTCCCTAAATATTTCAGCTCCAGTAACATAAAACCGGGGGGGGAAATACTCTCATTTACTGGAAATCATAAATATTTTAATAAAAGTCTTGATTAATCATTTAAAACCAAGAGGTAAAAGTCTTTTCATTCTTCTATACATGACACAGAGTCAATTTCTGTTTCTGAATTGAGTGATTTCTACACAACATGAACTGGTAGCACTGACACTGACAGAGTCTTTTTGGAGAAATAATTTACAAGGGTTGGACTTGGACAAAAAGATGTGTTTCTGTTCACTGCTCTTAACAGAGGTGTCGGATCCATAAAAAACACACTCTTTCTCAAGTAAGGAGGAATTTGGATTGAACGCCTTGCTATGATTTCATCGACTCTGTACTTCTTTGACTCTCCAGCGACGCCGTAGTCCTGGCTCCAGTAGTTTTTCAGGAAATCTAATGTATAATGGAGTATCTCAGAGATCTGTGTGTTTTCCAGGCAAACTTAAATTCAGACTCTGCTGGTTGGCCACAAGGACTGCACACATACTTTTGAGATACAGAAGTACATGGAGGTCCGCCGTTATGTAATCTGTTTTTCTGAGCTGAAGGCTGGAATAGATTAAAAGCAGTTGATACTCCTGAAGTCCAAACTGGAGCTGTTCGCCGGTTCAACTTTTCCCCCTTGGCTGTGTTTTATTTTATGGCATAATTTTTATCAAATGACATCACTTTCCTCATTGGGAATACACTGCCTTATTTGCATTCTCCCTTTCTGTCTCCGGGCTGTCAGTATGTTTTTACTGGCGGTGGCGAACCATGTGTGGCTGCCAGAGCTTTGGCCTGGACAGCGTTTTAACATGTGAAACTGTTTATGAATATCTTTCTTAGAAGTCTGACTCGAGCTCCCTTGGATGCAGCAGCGTCTTGTGTTTCACTCAGTGCTGACACAGATTCATCACTGGTTTTACCTCGTAGCTGGTGGTGGTTATTGACTGTTTAATAATTTCACAGCTGCCTTCAGATGCACACAAAGATCTGTGTGTGTGTGACTGAAATATTCACAAAGTATGGAGCAGGGAGAAACCATTTGGGGCAGTGCAGTGGACTCACAGTAATGTCTGGCTCTTATGTAACTGTATTGGTCCCTCTGGTGAGTGATGTCATCTGTTAACCTCATATGCTTTTACTGTAACATATGCACAGTCGGATAGAGCTTAAAAAGAGCACCGCAGCCAAAATGAAGTCATGATCAGCAGACTGAAACATCGAGGGCCGGGTACCAAACTTTTACACTTTTATGGCAGTGACCGATTTGCATGTTTTGTGTCTAATTCCTTGTCATTTGATATCAAACTCCAATACTTCAGGAGTCGATCTCAGCGTGTAGGCATGTGGACAGCTTCACATTGCGCTAGTTAAACAGCTTTCAGGGTAAAAGTGCTGAAACTTAAAAATAAATAGCTATAACAGACAACTTAAAGCCTCTGAAATTTGGTTATAAATGTAATATTAAATCATATCCTTCTTTTGTTATTTAGACATGTCTCATTAAGGTGTTTTGCAGTTCGTGTCTCCATTGCTTTCTCGTTAACTTGTATGCCAACAGTTGTAAGCAACACCATCACTAGGGTTAAATGTGTTATATTCAAGTTAAATAACCTGAAAAGAATTGAAAATATGCTAATAAATCAGTTACATTATTGATACCTTAACTGTATTTAATTAATAGTTAACCCCTTACTTTATCAGTAAATGTTTTAGATATATAAATATTATAGCTAAATAAATAGATAGGCTCTCAGACTGTGTTTTTTATTTTGTAGCGATTGTTTTGCGGAATTAATTGTGTGAGAAGTAATACCCAGCCCGTAGACTGTATATACTGGATTTACGCTGCAGTTTGAAGACAGAATTTTGTGTTTTGGATTTTTGGTTCTGGAAGTGACCATTTTTAGACAACATGGGCAGTCCTGCAGGTACATGAGGGGACAAATGTGAGCTAATGCTAAATGGTAGTTAACAGACTCCAGTAACAATGTTATTTTATCATCTTGTTAGTGTAACTTATTAACCACTATCGAGCAGTTAGTGAGAGGAAAAAAAAAAGAAAAAAAGTATTATGAACAGAGGATCTGAAAGTCAGGTATCACACAGAGCTGTCAATCAAAACAGACACTTGAAACCTTTTGTGTGATTGCATGTTTTATAAGTGGAAGGTAAATTTAATAGACGAGCATTACGAACGAATGAGACCAGAATGACTCCTAGAAAACAAGTCCAATGTAGGTCTATGGTAGCCAACCCTAGTGGCCATTAGTGGTATTACACCTTTAACATACATCTGCATTGGCTTCAGTTTGGAGCTGGAGTCCTTGCCCCTTGTAACACTGTAATGTAATTTTCTTTTTATGGATGCACTGGATATGAAATTATGGGCTCATTCTGATGTTTCAGATCGATTCAGATCAGGGACAGTTTAGCTGAAAGCTGTAGCAAATGTACTATTTCATTACACCCCCCCCCCCCAAAAGGGTAGGCAAGGGCTATTGTTTTTGGTTTGTTTTGTTTGTTTAACACTTTAGCACCAAAACTATTGGTTGAATTCATACCAAATTCGGTCTATAGATTGCCAGTGACCCGGAATAGATGTCATTACATTTTGGGAAAAGTAGGTCAAAGTTCAAATTTTGTATGAATTTTTAAAATCTTTTTTTTTCTCTCATTTACTTACAGTGGGTGAAATTTCACATGTCTATAAAAGTATCAATATTGTTTCAATTTACTTCAAACTTGGCACATATATAGAGGCAATTGATACGCTGACATCAGCACATGGATAGACATGATGACATCAGCTGGATCGATGCCAAAATAAACTACAACATGTGTGAGGGGCGGGGTTTGTTGTGCCTGCAACCACTTGTTTCGTTTTTATGTATTCAATATTTTGTGGCAGGAAAACAATTCATTACAAAAAGTAACTGAACTGTTTCTTTGGTCTATATCACACCATCTTAAAATAAGTGCAAATGAAATCATATTTATGAAGGAGTCTTTAATCTAAAAGTTGGCAAATGCTATCTGTGTTATATGAAGTTACCCAATATTTGACAATAACTGATCTCAGTCAACCAGAGGATGCTGATGCTTGGCCCTGTTTCATTTTGTTTAAAAAAGTATTTGTTTAGGAACTAGTATCCAAGTATCTGACCCTAGACCCATCCTCCAGAAGTGTTTCAATAAACCATAAAATGCAGTAACAACCTTTTTTTTTTATTTTCGAGCCACTGCTGTATCTCCATTCAGGTGGCGCGCTGATGAAAATGTCCTGAAAAGCGGGTCAGCCTTTTTTCTTGTTTGTATGCAGAGGACGTCAGTGCACAGCAGAGTGCAGAGAGCATTGTCATGAGCTTTTATTGTAACTGTGATCCTCATCAAAGCTGGATGCACAGGCTGGATTAGGGCTAATTCTGTCACAGGAGTTTCCCTCAGCATCGTGTATGCAGCCCTCACCACCGGAGGCCAAGGAGAGGGCAGCGTTAAAAGCCAAGGAGGAATGCTCCAGTCTGCTGCCTCTCCAGTCACCATATGCAGCTGTGTGGTGAATAGCACTGACTGATGTAGTGGTTTTAGATGTGTAGCTGTAACTGACTTTATTCCCGTTATTTTAAGCACATACTACACTGCAGATATGACCTAAGGGTGCAGCTGAAGGCATGACAGCGCAGAATGCCAGAGCAGGAATGAACACGTCACCTGTGTAGAATGCAATGAATCTTAATCTGCACGTCAGTCACACTGTAAAGACACTTTCGTAGAATGTAGCAGGGATTCTTGGTGCTGTTAGTAATAGGGAAAAAATGTCGATTTAATTCATCATGCAGATGTGCAGTTTTTCTCTGCTTTGTTCCTTCAAACTCTGAAGATCTTGGCTTTTAGACTGGAGCTCATACAAAACAAACATGCAGGCGTGATGGGAATCTTTATTTTCTGACATTCATTAACTAAATGACTGATAATGAAAATAGCTGATAGTTGTAGGTAATTACTATGAAAGGACTCTTGAGTCTTTAACATTAACTAACTCAAAGCCAAAGTTTTGATTGATGGTGACTGACTGGTGACATGCGTACTGGAAACTGTATCAGTGCTGAGGCATATGATTGACTTAAGTTTATATTTTGGTCCAAACGTGATCTTTTTCATAATTAATGCATGGTGCATTTACTGAATTGCATTATTCTGTCTCTGATTGGTTCTGACTGTGTAAATAATGTGTGTGTGTGTGTGTGTGTGTGTGTGTGGGTGTGTGTGTGTGTGTGTGTGTGTGTGTGTGTGTGTGTGTGTGTG
>JAPQRP010000015.1:17886181-17918977 GCA_037367295.1 Apogon hyalosoma | reverse complement strand
GTGTGTGTGTGTGTGTGTGTGTGTGTGTGTGTGTGTGTGTGCGTGTGTGTGCGTGTGTGCGTGTGTGTGTGTGTGTGGGTGTGTGTGGGTGTGTGGGTGTGTGTGTGTGTGTGTGTGTGTGTGTGTGTGAAACAGTCCTGTATTCCATCTTAAGAATCAACCAAACTTTAAACCATACCAGCAATGTAAAATGAAGAGGGGTCAAAACAGTAATGTCCCGTCAGAGAGTGAACTTTAATTGATTGCCATTCCAACATTTATTTCAATATACAGTAGCTCCTTGTTTTGGATAATCCCTTATGGTTCAACTAAAGCAAAAATGAATTTAAAAGTAAAAATGTGGGTCATTTAGCAACACTAATCTGTCAAATTGTTTCTAAAATGTCCCGTCAGAGAGATTTCGAATACCGTGTTTTGACTCAGAGAACTATTGATTGACTGGACTGATTGTACAGTACAGGTGGTCATCTACTCCTCTACCTGTCTTCCTTCTTGTTCTTGTGGGAGTACTGACTGAGATGGACTCTTTTAATTCTACCACAGTCAGAGAGGCCAAAATATCTGCAAAGAACTACAATTTATGTTAAAATGGCCAACATCATGAAATACAGCCAAAGTACGATTGGAGCATTAGACACGTGTGGATATCAGACAGTTTCTGTACTCTAGATGTACACAACACAGTAGTTTTAATGCAGTGGGGTCAAACTCATTTTAGCTCAGGGGCCACATTCTGCCCAGTATGATCTGAAGTGGGCTGAACCAGTAACATAACATACACAGAACATTTAATAACAGGCAGAATATTGGTAAAATTGCACTTACTTCTCTTAAGACATCCCAGGTTGTTCATATTTGTTCAGGTTATTCACATTTTGTGTGAAAGGATGGTTTGTAAATGTCAACATTTTTATGGAATTTTCTCTTTTTTTTTAAACATATGTTTATTAAATTTCGAATGTTAGAATCACAGCACATAGATACAAAGTGAACATCTATGGAATTTTACTTTTTACACTAAAACAAAAGAGAAAAATTTGGTGTTGTCATTATTTATAAGTTATTATGATAGTATTGTACTGGTCTGATCCACTTTAGATCATAGTGGTGTGTATGTGGAATACGAACTAAAAGATTTTAACATCCCCAATTGTTAATATCTTCAGTTTGATTTTTGCATTTCAAAAATTCATTCTATGGGCGGGATTGGACCCTTGGGTGGGCTGTAAGAAGGAGTTTAGAATAGACAGTATCTGATTAATAATGTGAAACATATGGCACTAATTTACTGCCAAATATTGGGTGCATATTAATCATTTAAAAAAATTGGTGCACCAGTGAAAAAGTTAGTCCAGTGCACTGAATTCTAATTTCCCAGAATGGATTCATCACTATTAAAGTAAAAAACATCTTCTAGTCACAGGACTTGAATTCCATCACTTCAATTAGTCACAGTGATGAAACAGATCAGGTCATCCGACCTTCTCAACGCACCAGGAAAGAACCTAGCTTTCTCCACATTTAATATCTGATATTTAACCACAAAATGATCCCACTGTGACAACGCTACAGTCACTTTGCTAGTATGAATACTTAACACGTTGCACAATTAGCATCTGTAAAAAAATGAGCAGCAAAAACGTGTCAAACGACTGCTAACACTATTCTGATATTTTGCTAAACCAGAGCTACCTTATCATCATTTTGTGTAAAAACAGGCATAATGACCAGCTGCTACTTTCCATAAATGCTTCCATCTAGTATTCACTAGAATCCCATCAGAATCATAACCACCGCTAGTATTTTCTTCAGCTCTCGGACAACTTCTGTTTGGATCAGATGAACAGATTGTGGCAGGTACAAATAAATCTAACCTATGTATTTTAATTTCTTTCACCTTTTACCACTCTGCTCAGCATGAAAAAATGCATTTTGCAACCCCCGCAAAAGCTGACTTTCATTTGTATTCAATATACTTGAATATGTTAAAGAAAATGTGTGTCCTTAGTGGTTCATACATGAAAGCATCATATCCAATTAAGAGCTGATTCATCTTTAACCTTTAACCTGAACCATTTGAATTCCTCATTGTACTTTTTAGTAGCTTCAAGGTGAAAAATCCTTTAGCTGGGCTGATTTAACCCTTAATAGGCCACTCATAGAGATACTCTGAAATGCAACATTGAAACCTTAGTGTGTCATTGGAGAACATAGCAAGACTGTATTACTTTTGGAAAATTTTTCACATTTTTTTTATTGTTATGTAGAAAATCAAGCTCAACGAAGTTACCGTATTTGGTTCCTTGCCTGTGTGTAGAAAAAAAAAAAAATCCAAGAAGTAAATATATAAAAAATACAAGAAAAACACATGTAATGTATTTCAGAATATTAGAACATCACTTTTAGAACATTACAACAACATAAGTCACCTGTCCACATCCACATGATCCCTTTGAACATCATTCCTTACATTAGTACCATTACTTCATGGTACCGAACAAAGCAGGTCCACTCACTGTTCATGCAGAAGTGGACCTTACAGACCCTGGAGACCACATTGGACCTGAGATTGATGACTCACTGTCCTCACTAGTCGCTTTTCCATTGACCCTCTAATTACGTGAATATGACTTTCCCATAAAAATTTCCCTAATGGAAAAATTACAGTTTCTGTAAAACTCTCATTTTTCGATTAAAAGTTTTTGCGCTTGTAAGAGGTGGTTTTTCGGGCGTAAGGAAATCGGTATATTGCACAAAACTGCAATTGAAAGATCTTTTTGCGCAACTAGAGTCATATGAACAAAAAAAAAAGGATGTTGATGGCAACAAGCGAAGAAGAGTTTTAAAACAAACATGACGCAGTATGTGACACGAGGAAACCGAATCTTTTTTGGAGTTAGTACGGGATAGAGGGGTAACCAGCATTCTACATTCAAAACAACAGATATTTATGTTCGTTGCTGTGTTTATGGAATGACTTCTTGTGACATTTCAAAATAATAAATAAATCATCACATCTGTGATTTAATGAAAAAAATTGACATTGTGCACTTCTGTTTTTTCGACATTTAGTAAATATCAGTAAAGTTTTGTGCATATGTCCAATGGAAAAGCGACTACTGTCTTGTAATGTGTGCTGAAATTACCAAAAATAGTCACTTGCCTGATAAAGGGTTAAGTCATCATATCCTGCTTCTGCTCTATCCAGAAGTCTATAAAAGCCTCTTCATACATAGATTATAGTAGCTGAATGACACAAAGCCTTGATCACACATTTATGGGTGTGTCATTGTATCAAAATGGGATATTGTAAAGGTGGTTTGTTTTATGTGTGTGTTTTTCCTGACTCACTACAAGTAGCCTACCACAGTTTATGCCACTGAATGACACACTGCTATAAACACACCCAGGAGGTCGGACTTCACCATCAGTCATAGTGTAGAGGAAACGTGATCCTCTGCTGCTGTCAAACACTTGGCTGACGGCGCTCCCGTGTAGCCTGACAGGTAGACGCTGGCACAAAGTGGCAGTGTTGGTAAACTGTGCCCCACACACACACACACACACACACATACACATACATAAACGGTAGCATGGAGGGCAGCATTAACACAGGAGGCAAACCTTGTTCCACCTCCCAGGTTCTCTGGCTGAGATGAGTCACAGTCGCCAAACAATGTGTTTGATTTTGCTGTCGGTTTACCTCAGGCGTGGAGGGAGAGAACAGACACAAACTGTTTGACTGACCTACATACTGTGTTTATGTGTCCTGCCACCGTGGTAGTGGAAGGACCGATGCTTGAAAGGAAACATACCCACACATTTAATAAGCGGGCTTAAAAATTCCGTTGTTGAGCTGGCAGAGCAGAGGAGGAGAGAAGACAGATAGGCACCTTTTGTTTGCCCTGAGCAGTGACAGGTAAAGCCCTCGTAGGTTGTTTTAAGTCTAAGATGATGCCGATACGTGCCAGATATGTGGGATAATCTGACATCCTGCCACGTAAAACCTTTTTCGGCTGGAAATCTGCTACATTGCCAGCTCTTGCCATTCAAACCTAGGTAATATGTTTAATGTTTAATGAGTGGATTAAATTATGCCAGAACCACTACTTGTGCAGCTTTTAGCACTTGCTGTATAGCAGCGCATGAGCTAAAATGATCAGTTAGATCATTTTTCAGACACCGATCAGTGCATTAATAGGTCCATCTGTAAGTTTTGTGCACGCTCATGTGTTTTGTCTTGCTTGGAGCTTAAACATTCAACTATAGTACACTTTTGTTGGGTAGATATTCAGTTTTAATGTGTGAATATCTGATTTCTTAAAATTTAATTATTTATTTATACAGCAATACAGAACTGGTAGAAAATCTGGACACTTTATTGTTGCACCTTATTGTTTGAATTATCCAGATTTTCTACCAGATCTTTATTTGTACATCTAATTTATTATGCATTGTGTGTTTTTATTCTTGTGTTCTATTTTTACTGATTGTCTTGTTGCAGCTGCACTACAGTTTCCCAGTTTTGGATCAATAATGTACATCTATCTATCTAAGTCAGTAACAGATGATCTTTTGTCACACTAGTGTTTAAGTTGTCCAAGAAGTGATGCATCTTAACATGACAGTGAGGTCTGGGGGTTCATCTGCATCCAGGCCATTCTGATGCTTCTCCACTCTGCGTCATTAACATTACTGTGGTTAGACTAGTGGGTCTATTTCAGTCTATTTATACTGATTCAAAGTGTGGTTCATTCATTTTAACCTGCAGAACTTTGCATTAAGTGTTTTTCTGCTGATGTAAAGTCGTGATGGTGCCCTTAAAATGCATTTGAATCATGTTCAGCAGCAGATGAGTGTGTGTAACTATCTGATCATATGATGAAACTGGTCCCAAATGGGTGAGATCAGCATCTCAGTTTATGTATCAATAGTTTATGAATATTATATAAACAAAGAAGGGGAGGGGGTTCCATAAGTGCTGCAACGACTGTAACTGGCATGATACTGAAAATGAAACTTAATTTTGGATGTTCGACTCCCAGCTTGTATACTTCTCTTTTACTCTGGTGCTTACACGAAATTTTCACAACTCTAGCCTATATCCTCAGGTGACCCTGGGCTTCATCAGCCCAGTGTGGCCTGATAAACGGAGGTGGATGAAAACATAATAATTACGATGATAGTGTCTAACTAGCTAGCAGGTTAAAGTAATCGCGACATGTAGGCTGTCTTAAAATAGGTTTCCATTATGTTCCCTGTGGCCACAGCAGCCCCGTTTGTCCGAAACGTACTGCGCCGTAAGATTTTGGCCATTTTTTTCTCCATATTCAAGTTTTGTTACATAAACGGCGCACTATGTTTCAGCCAAACGGGGCTGCCCGGCATCCGAAGCCTCAGCCATACTCTTCTGTGTTTTCCTCTGTTATGTGCTCAAGACCCAACGAATCGACTGCCGAATTCATTAGCAACTCTTTTAAGAATCTATTTTGATCGATTTAATCAGTTCGTTGTTGCAGCACTAATGTCAGGTTGTCAGTGCCGTAACATTGCATATGAGTACCCCACAAGTTTGCAAAGACAGACATGTAAACAAAGAGATGGTCCACTCATGCTATGTGAGATGGTATCCAAGTTTTATCACTATTACTCACGTGCAGTATTAATGATTGATTTTCAGATACCGCCCCCACCCCCACCCCCCGACTGAAGCTCTGAATATTCATCTTTGACTGGTTGATTCCCAGAGCTCTGTAAAAGGTGTTCAGCCCAGATGTAGTCAGTTGTAGTTGTAGTAAAGCCCTGAGACAACCTTGTTGTGATATAGGGCTCTACGAATAAAATTGAAATGAATTGAAATTGAATTGTAGTTCCATTTAGCTAATGACTGTATCTGATTTCTATGAAGAGGACAGGTTGGATTTTCTACAAGAATCTTCTTCTTATTCCCAAGTTCTCCCCAAGTGCAACAGTGTACAATACTAACTACCTTTAAAAAATGAATAAAAAGAACTCCAAACTTCAATTTGAATCTACATACATGCTTGCATAGAAGCATGAAGTTCATGATGAAGTCCTGTTCACTGATTTTTTTAATATATATTTATTTAGTTTAATTTTGTGGAGAATACTCATGTCAGAATTTCCATGAAAATCCTCGTTTGCTCAATTTCTTCTGTGTTTCTACAGAAGCAACAGTGTTCATCTCCCAGTAGCTTTGAAACACAGTGAGCCTCTGCCAAAAGTAACCAGCTGTCAACACAATCCAGACTCCAGCATAAACTTTACATAAGCACACTAGCGTGGGCTCAAATGTTCCGTATTGACACTTTTAAAACTGATGATTTTTGCCGATCAATTTGATGGTCATTTTTCACTCAAAAATGCCAAATGCTGATTAATTCCAGCTTCTCACTTGTCTGAAACTGCTGCATTCTCCAACGTGTCTCATTGAAAGTAGCCATTTGTAGAGAAGTTATTTTTGGCTTTAGGCAAAACAGATGGCCATTTTTCACCATTTGCTTGACATTATTTGTGATTTTTATGGCAGATGAATTATAAACAGGTATCGACAAATTGCCATGGAAATTGCTACAAACATGGTTGAGAATGACAGTAATAAAGCTCATTCCATGTCAAGTTACAGAAGTAACAGCTCATAAATCTCTCATATTTTGAGCTGATGAAAAGTGGGCGTATTTTGGAGGTTGATATGTCTGGAAAACATTTTATTTACAATATGAAATAGTTCATTGGCTGTATTTTATAGATAACTTCATTGCACTGCTTTTCGTAACAGCATTAAAACACAGTCATGGTTGAAACGGTACCAGGTTCCTTTTTTTTTTTTTTTTAGATTACTATTGTGATTTCTGCTGAAAAATGACTCATTCAGCTTTTACACAACTTAGGACTAGTCTTAGGGGATGAAATATATCTGTTAAGGTGAATTCATTGTAATATTTTTAGGTCAGTACCAGTTCTTCTAACCTGCTGTTAACAGACAAATCCACCTGTATGTCTTACAAAAGGGAAGCAAACAGTACAACACCGGATCACATGCTACCAGCCCAGTTCACAGTGCAGTTTAATGATCATTAAAGCACCGTTAATGAAATATTAATAGTGTCTTGTCAGTGCCAACTCTCTCCATCACTCGCTCTTCAGGGGTTGGAGGTCAGGCTGCTGTCTGTCTGGCAGAATTCATTAGACTGATTAAAACTCCCTGCGAAAGGTTAATGTAGTTTTACTCCTGGACGTCACTGAATAGAGAGTGGGCGACTCATGGTCACGGGGAGGACTCGCCAAATGTGTGGATGAGATCATCCCAACACACCAGGTCATTCGTCTTTGGGTGGAAACGGCTTTCTCACCTTTCCCAGTCTTCTCCTATTGTTGTTCCTATTGTGTTTAAGCAGCTAAGAGTGAGCAAGTGTGAAAGCCACCGGGCCTTTGCTTCAGGAGACGCTGGCGGAGGCACCTCTGCGGGTGTCGTATTGTGTGTTTGGGTGTCACCGGACGTCCTCTAACACCTAAATACAGCTTGGTCCTCGTACTGACGGCCTTGGTTTGTCACTCAGGCTCTCTAGTTATCTGCCTGAATGAATAGACACTGGCAGCGATGAGATGTGGGACTTAAGTAATCGAATTCAAGTCTGCGGATAACCCACAATGCACCTCTCAGAGTAATGCGTCTTTCCATGACAGGATGATACATTAAGAAGAAGACGTAGTTTGCGGTGACATATAAAGGTCTCGGTTTGGCGCGTTGACTCTTCCATTCTGTTATCAGTCGTTCTGGAGTATATTCACTTTACACTTCACAGAGCCTTGCCTCCTTTTTTTCAGTTGGGTCTGATGGAGGGCTTTGGGTGCGCTGATCCCACTCCCCTTTGATGTGTGGACTGTCCGTCCCTGGGGTGGTTTTGATTGCCTTTTACTCCCCTCCTATGTAAGTCAATAGGAGCCAGCCTGCCATCTGTGGGAATTGATACCTCTGCTGAATCATACTATTAAAGTGCTCTTCCATCTTCCTTTCCACTGCCTCTACCCGCACCCTCTCACCCCTAGCTCCCCTCCCCCTCTCCCTCCTGTCTCTAGTTTTGAGGGGACACGTCTTATCTTACTGCTGTAGATGCAGCAGAATTGCTGCCAACTGGGGCTAAGGCCGTGTTCACACCAAAAATAGCCCTGCATTACCAAATCACCTTTAAGGGGATATTTATTTTAAGGTGCTGGTGGGAAAATATAATCAAGGATCTCAAGTTTCACCAACAGATGTGTTTTATCAGACGTCAAGATACTACTTTTAACAGGGTTTTCAGGTGGCGCAGCTTAGTGGTTAGGGGTGCTAGGTATGAACCGGACGACCCTGGTTCAATTTGTGGTCAAGGTGTTGCATGACATTACCCTTTCTTTGACTCTACCCTTGTTGCCTTTAGATATCAAATGCAGTACAAAGTGTCCAAACATGAGATATAAAAAGCTATTCTTGTAAGGAATCAATCAATTATATTTAGTTGACAGTTTGGCAGGTTAGGATGTTGGTTCCAAGATTCCCAAAAGACTTTCCAGAGTTTTCCAGAGGGTGTGAAACAGATGCAGTTTCCCTTTAAAAAGCTTTCCTCGAAATGAATGAGGCTGTTTTTTTTTTTTTGTTTGTTTTGTTTTTTATGTAGTTCTTTAACAGTCGAACCATGATTTGAGAAGTTGTATACTTGATTTTAATCATGGCTTGGATTTTTTTTCTGGCTTCATATCTTTACCGGATCCAAACTTCATATGATCTTATTAAGATGTTGGGTTAAATTCTGTAAAGAAAAATCATATTATAACTATTATGACATAATGTGTTTTTTAGGCCTGAATTTCTTTTCTTTTTACTCCTGCACGTTAAGGATCCTCAGAAAGGCAATGCCATTCTGCTGTATGTATTATTTTTATACATGGATGGAATGATAATCACAAGGCTTGAAATTTGAACTAAAAATGATGATTATTTGGTGTTTGCTCTGGTCTATGCCAAACAAGAGACTGCTATCTACATCAGCACTATGGCTTCTGGGCTGTTACATCTCTGTTATACCACAATGCTTGATTTACAGTTGAACTGGCCATATTACAATTTTAATATTTTGTTTAATCATCCAGCCCTTTTTGAGACAATTTTAATACCAACAAGTAGTAGCTAATGTTGTGATAACTATACTCTGGTGCTCTCGGTCTCTAAGCTTAAGTTTGAGAATGAATGTGTAACTGAAGTCTTTTGGTCGCTCAGTTGTAAAATAAAAGTTTATTTGTTAGTGAGATTAGATACAGCCCATAAATAATTTCCCTGCACCTCCTGCGTTACTTTTTTCAGTTATTCTTGGAGGACAGTTGTGAAAACATTGATAGTGACAACAGAGGAACAGAAGTTGCAGCCAGCTGACACCTCAGCCCTTAATGGAGATACAGTGTGAGGAGGAGGAGAGTTTGTGTCTCTGCTGACTTGTCACTGTGAACCCAGCAGGCTCATCCTGGTCCTGATTAATGGAGCTGTCTGCTGGGCCTCGCAGGGAAGAGCAGGGCTGTTTTCACATCGACTGAAGCACCATTTTATTTGCCCATAACAGATGGGCCCCCCGGGGCCCCTGGCTCGTTTGCGCCTCCCCCTGCCTTATGTGCTCAGCATCCTTCATCTTAATCAGTGAATAGGTTCCTGAGCACAGCCACCTCACCTACAGGTGACCTCCGTGACTCGTCCACCTTCTCCAAGTTTAGCACATACTCCAGAAACAGAGATCATTACTACAGTGTTACAGGTTGTTTGTGCTTTTCACTTTTTGTCCTCACACTGCAGGGGGTAGATGGTCTGGTCTGCAGCATATTCGACATAGACATAGACACAGGTTCTATCCTCAGCCAATGCAGCTGTAGCCGAGCTGGACGCCGCCATACTGTAGGTTTAATTATGACATCCTAGTTTCTACACGCAGTTAAACTGAATCTGCAACGCATTTTTTTATATAAATATAAATGGAAAATTGCGGTATGTGTTGTGGTATCACTCACTATGCAATGATACACTGGCATCATGAAGCTTTAAGTTGTGAGCAGTTTTACTGCAAAAGTGTGTATCAGACACAGCAAAGCCCTCAGCACAATCCAATTTATTTAAGTACAATTGTTAGGAGAGGCAATAATAGTTGTTTTTTTTTTCTTTTTGCAATGCAATCACTAATTTAAGTTGAGATGAAATGAGATATGACTTTATTGATCCCACCCTGGGGAAATTGTTGTGTTAAAAGCACCAAAATGCAGAAGTACAGATAAAGTAGAAACCATGTTTGATTAATTTTTTCCTGTTAACAGTTTCTGCAGTGTGTCTTTCAGCTCCACGGCTGATGGACAATTCTTTTGTTGTCTTAGAAAACTCTAAGTGGAGACTGGACAGAAGGACTGGTTTAAAGCTGAGGTCCAGGTCTAATTTTATTTGATCTTTGGTCAGAGCTGAATTACTACAGAGGCAAATAAGTCAAATTTAGACTTTTTTGTTAATTTATTATTTTCTAAGCTTAATCCTTTATCAGGCAAGTGACAATTTTTGATCATTTCTGCATACATTATGAGACAGTGACAGCAACAATTACAGTGAGGACAGTGAGTCAACAGTCTCAGGTCCAATGTGGTCTCCAGGGTCTGTAAGGTCCACCTCTGCATGAACAGCGAGTGGACCTGCTTTGTTCGGTACCATGAAGTAATGGTACTAATGTAAGGAATGATGTTCAAAGGGGTCATGTGGATGTGGACAGGGGTCTGGATCAATACTTATGTTGGTCTAATGTTCTAAAATACATGTTCCTTTCACCTTACATGTTTTGTTTTTTTTGTTTGTTTTTTTTTTGTATTTTACATATTTACTTCTCACCAAATATGGTAACTTCATTGACCTTTATTTTCTATATAATAATAATAAATTCAGAAAAAATTCACAAAAGTAATAAAGTGAGCTAACTAAGGTTGAACCCAACTAAGGTTGAAATTTTGAATTTCAGAGTATTTCTATGAGTGTCCTATAAAGGGTTAAAATAAGACAAAGAATTTAACAATTTATCTGTTGAATTCCACAGCATCATATTCTTTCTTGCATTACTTCACATCAGATTGTGTTGAATCGTACCATGCTGCATTAGTAGTTGCTCAGTATAGTTCAGTACATATTCTTTAATGTATGGGGTTGCTGGGAAAGCATTGAGATGTGGCCTCAGGTGACAGGTGACATTTACATAGCCTGTATGACATCAATTTCAGGTAAGATAATTTTAGAAGTTGGGAAAGTCACACTGTCAAAAAAAAAAAGTTTGTAAAACACCTAAGATAGTGAAACCGCTCAAAGAACTGTATATGTCATCTGACAGGATACACGTGACTTACACCCAGAGGGCTGACTCTTCAGCACATTTCAACTGCTTTTTTCAAAAGGGACTGAATAAGTATTAAAAAAAAACTGAAAATCACTACAGGTCTGGTCATGTCATGTTTGTCTGCAGAGACATGTTAGCGTGAAGTTAGCGTCACTTACTCAACCTTTGAGTGTGTCGTCTGATAATTGCATGTTTTCACAGTCTGATACTTCACCAGGTCCCATGGGACAAACTCAGAAGGAGCACAACCTCACCTCACCTTTGAATAATGCACGTATGGTGTTTAGATGTAAAGGTGTGGATCTTTACTGGCCTCATGATTTAATTAGGATTAACTGGTCAATGATTCCTGATGCATTTCAATGTATAGATTCCTCAGTGTTCTATATTAATCCACGAGGGAGCTAATTCATCATGTACTACAGGCAGTCAAGTGAATCTGAACTCTAGAAAGCATCCGACTCCTTCAATAATCCTTCATAAATGTGTTTCAAATAGAGCTATGAATGCGCACTGGCTTTATTATTTGATGAAAAGATGCAATTGTACTTCGATGGAGAAAACGAATCATAATTATCATTTGAAGGCATTAAATTGTTGTTTTTGTTTGTTTGTTTTTGCATTATTAGTGTATCTGAGCATTAATAGCATAAACCCAGCACTGTGTCAATAGAGTTATTTAAGGGAATACTTCCATGATATTGTGTTGCACTGAATCATCATCATCTCAGTCATCATTTGATAATTTTCCCCTTTGTGTTGGTGAATTAATGTGCTGATCTCACATAAGTAACTTGATGTAATGGATTTGCATTAGCCGCAGAAAATTAAAGTTAAGCTTTATCTAGAACTAATTTTTAATTTTCAAGCTGTCAAATATTAAAATATCATAAAATAGTCACAGTTGTCCAGACTGTTAAATGACATCCAGACTGTTAGTTTGGTTTGACAGTTCAGAACCTCTTAATATTTGGCTTAATACTGTAAAATATCAGACAAATGAGCACATTTGAGAAGGTTGGACCAGTGGAATTACTCTCAAAGTTTCTGCCTGTGAATGGATTTCTGATTAATCATATTCAAATATTAAACTCAGACTCACAGGTATATTTTTCTGTCACATTCCTAACTGAAGGTGCCACATGTGTTTTAACTGTAATGCTGTATTTTCAACCGACACTTTCCCAGAGGATTCAGTTTTAGGAGCTTCTCAAACAGAAACAGCTCAGGTTTGACAACTTCTTAGCTGGAAAAGTGGAAGTAATTAAACACTGTAAGTTACAGCTTTTAGCACAGTCAGACGTTTTGTTTGCCAGAATCTTCTTTTCTTTTTTCTTGACTAAAACTCTCAAGTCATGCAAGTGAATCTAATTACCAGGTTGTACCAAATTATACAAATACAGCACCAGACTGAAAACTGCCTCGAGAGCATTTCATTCACACAACAGATTTTCACTGTTTGTCAGAGATTCATGATAAATTCTACATCTTGCACTAGGACGACGGCTTCGACAAGGCTCTGCTAATTGTTGCAAAAGTGCAAATTAAGTCCTTTGTTTAACCCTCAGATTTGTAGAATCGTCTTATACTCCCCTCTCCTCTGTGGTGACATTGGGCATTGTTTTCTCTTCCTGCTGATGGCTGTTGTTCTTTTCACTATCAGGGAGAAGCAGGACGGGACTTTTTCAGTTGCTGCTGATTCACCACAGATTAGGTTGCAGCATCAAGCATGAGATTGCTTGGTTTCCCTCTTAAACATTACATGAAGAATATATAGTATGGTCTATATTGGTACCATTATCCATGGCTGTTTTGACTGCAGTGCATGAAGTGAAGCCTCTTTTATGTCTTAAGTGTTTTTAACATTGATGCAAAGCTGTGTCCAAAGCATTTGGGACACATTTACCAAACGGAGACTGCTGACAATGGTTTCTTGATCACATTTAGTAACAGTTTCCTTCCTCTGATTATTTGCTCTATAACGATGAACTCTTGTTCCTCCCTGAATGACCCCTCACATAAGTAACACAGATGCTTCGTTTGAGGGAATTAGCTAGATCTCCAAATGTAAACTGATTAAGGATTAAGTATAAGCGAGTGGAGCCCTTCACCGTTCACCCGCCTTTGTCGCCTATTGTTGTCTTCTCAGCCCTACCTCTCACAGCTCTTTGAAAACATTGCTCTTCTCATCTCCTTTGAGGCTGTCTCTTACCAGGTGATCGGACTGAAAAATGTCACAGGGTTAGTTTTCCTTCTAAGGAAAGAAGTCGAGCCCTTTTACCCCGGCTGAACTGGGTCGATAAAGAAAAGACGATTGTTAGTGGACGCTTTTCTGCACCTCGTTCTTTTGTGACGGCGAACGCTACGCTCGCAGCTGATCAGATAGCTTGTTGTCTTTGTCTGTAATACCCTCACATGGTATTTCAGCCCACCTCCATTTAATCTCTTTGGGCCTGAGCCAACTCTAAATGCACAGATCGTCTCTTTTCAGAGGAGACAGCAGTGTCAGCAGGGTTGTGCTTCTCCACTGAGCCCCCGTGCAGACCCCTGGGTCCAATGTCTCCCATGTCCTGAAAAGGAGGTTGAGCCTGTGGGACCAGTGCGCTAACGTGGCCTGGGACTCATCAGCCGCTGGAGGTGTTTTGTCTAAAGCTTTTTCATTCATTTACTCCTCTCTGCAAGTGTGCCTTTAACTTTAAACAAGCAAGGGCCGATGTGTAAATATTTAGCCTTCGCTGTTTGAGGGAGTTCAAAGGCGTCCGAAGAAACGACTGGGGGACATTCTCCTACTTTATCACACATGAAACCCAGATAAAAGATTCCTAATTGAACATTTACACAGATATTTCACAGCCCAATCCTTAGTTTCGCTGCAAAACTGTACGCAATTACTCACGTATACAGACACAAATGTAGAATACAGGACACACAGGCTTCCAGTTTCACATCCCTTGACTTTCTACTACAGTTGTTGATTAATGCGATGCTGCATAGTTAAACTGATGTTTCCTGTGTCCTGTGCAGGTTAGTTATTACTCAAAAACAACAGGCCTGATGAGATGTTAAGAGAGACAGCTATGGCGTCACAGGTCAAAGGGGCATGAGAGGTCATTTCAGACACAGAAGCAGGAAAAGACTCACTGTTGACCGTCCACACTACCCACTCTGGAAGGTCACAACCCGGGGTGTGTTACAGGAACAGATATCGTTACACCACAATCAGACTTCCTTATATGACTTCCACGTAATTTTAAATGTGAAATGATGGTCACATGCAGAAAGTGTTTTTTTTTTTCCTTTTTTTTAATCCAAATGATGTGACCGAACAGACGCTTCATCACTGTGAGACCACAATCCTACAGCCGAAGGATGTTAAACCTGCATAAATCAGTTTCATGTATGTTCCTAATGTTGCAGAAACAAATATAATACCTTAACATCAGGGACCACTTGTTTTTGTTTTTACTTTTAGTCCCTATATTTGAACAGAAATATCTACCGTTTCTATTCTGAACATTTTCACAATAAGCTGTTATTGTATTGTTATTTTTCTTTTGCATCATTGTGTGTCCTCCCAACATCAGGACCATGAATAGAATAGAATAGAATAGAATAGATCTTTATTGTCATTGTAGGAATAATGAAAATGTGTTTAGCAGCTCTGTCTCTCTTTAGCAGCAAACACCAAAAAAAGACTGTATAAAAATACCATAAAATCCTGACAAATATTGGCCATATACAAAAACTATAAAAGGAAGTTTTTCCTGGCCACTGTCACCAAGTGTTTGCTCCTGGAGGGTTCTGTTGTTGTCTGTGAATAGGCTTGAGTCTGGTTCTGCTCTAAATGTAAAGTGTCATGAGATAACTTTTGTTATGATGTGACGTTATATAAATAAAACTTGATTGATTGATGACTGATTGAAAAACTACAGAGAAAAGTATTAAATATACAAATACTACTAATTCCTACTAAAGTATTATATACTATAAACCAACTATCACACTCTTGTTTTTCTTCTCTCTTTAAACAAATCCCATTTTTTTGTTTTGTACTGTTCGCTACAATTGCATTTCACCCAGTTTTTCTTGCACTTGATGATGTTTTGCTTATTGTGCTTTACCACCGATGCTTGACTACCCGCTATACTACAGACACAATTGCTATTTTGTCTTGATCACCTTTATTTATTAATGTATTTGCTCTTCCATTAGTTCCTTTTACACAAAAAATTTTAAATTTTTTCTTCTGCTCAAAACAAATAAATGAATGAATGAATACAGGTAATAAAATATACAAGGTAAAATGATAAACCTTATATGTGTGATTATTGCACTGAGGTTGGGTGAGTATTGCATTGTCCATTAGACTGGAGAATGGTGGTTCTTCAGTCAGTGCTTGAATCTGTTTTTGTTTTGAGTGTCCTGAATAATCCTTTTGGAGGTGAGGGGGAGAAGATTGGGTGTCCAGGGTATGAGGGTTCTCTTCACTGGAGTCCACCAGTGTAGGTGTCACTGGGGGGGGGGGGTAGTGCTATCTGTGAATAGCTGAACTGTAACCTCACCCACAAGTTTATGTTTCAAAGCCAGTAGTTTGCGATTTCGCCATTGCTTGTTTTTTTTCTCCTATTTGGACAAATGGGGTGGAGCTGCCCTCACCCTCACCTGTCTCATCTGACTAGATGGACCCCCTCATGTGCCCCCACCCTACTGCATCTTTACAGACTGGGACTACATCCATAAATGGACGTCCATCAGTCCTGGTGCATCTATAGCCTGTCCGTCCATGGGAGTGGGTCTCTCCTTCACTGTGGTTCTCCTCGAGGTTTCTCTTTTCCCACTGGGTTTTTGGAGTTTTTTCTTGCCGAGAAGGAGGGTCTAAGGACGGGGGATGCCTGGGACATTAATTCATTTCCTTCATCTGCTGTTTATTTCACTGTTGTTTTCATATCCAACTAATTCTGTAAAGCCTTGTGAGGCAACATTGTTGTGATATAGGGCTCTACAAATAAAATTGAATTGAATTGAATTATGGGAGCCCAAGGGGTCAGAGGTCAGCTAATGCTAATGCTAACGCTAGCTTATTGACTCCACTGAACTTCATCAAGTGTTGCATAATAAAGTCATTTTACAGTCTTATTAGCAGTACCGGTAACTTAATAACCACAACTGCAGTGGGGGTGTCTGTCAGAAAAAAAGCATTTTATTAAATATAGGGAAAGTCAGAAAATCTGTTTTGGCACATCATCGAGCTGTCACACAGACCTGTCAATCAAAGCTCAACAGGTAGACGTTACAGCTTCTATTTGACCTGAGATCTGATTAATGTAGAAAACATTTATAGATGGTCCACCAGAACACTTGATCACCAGAGATTTCAGATAAAATCGATAAGGCTGTAAAAAAAACATTGACTTAGTGTTTTCATAGAGAAGTCCAGTGTAAGTCCATGGGAGCCATAGGGCTGTTTAGATCCACTCCCAGAAGCCAGCAGCAGTATCACAACTTTAACTTCCATAACTTTAACTTCCAACTTTAACTTCTACTTCCATATTGACTTCATTTTGGAGCTGAAGTCCTTGCCCTCGACTGGGACTGATTTCAAAATAAAGAAACAGGACTGTAACACATAAAAAATATATCACCTTGTTATGCGTCGGTGTATATTGGGCTGTGAAAAAAGAGCATAAAATATTTAGTGAGACAAGAGCAATGTAAAAGATAAAATGTAAACAAATGTAGCAAAATAGAAATGACATGAAAAGATGTTAACAGAGATCTGCAGTTTCTGTTTTTGGTTTGTGTGTTTTTTTGCTTATATTTAATTTCTTCTTTCTTTAAGTTATTATTCATCTACATTACAGCAATTTCAAAGATGTAACCCAACAAAAATGATGTAAAAGATGAAATGGGCATGAAAAGGAGACTGGGTACATGATGATTATGCTTCAAATTCAGGTGTTGACATTAAAAACTATAATTTTGATTTTATTTGAGGTTAAATTGTTAAATAGTCTTCACATTATGTCAGTATAATGTGAGGTTCAGTTAGTTTTGCACAGAATCAGTCTGTAGAAAGGTCCTTCAAATCCATACTTTGTACTTTTGTACTTGATTTCAGAGTCAGTACTTCTAAATCAGCACCTCTATTTGTACCAGTAGTATCTGTGCTTCGGTTTAAAGTGGGAAAAAAAAAAAAAAAAAGGCTTACTTTCAATTAAATTGTTTATGCAAAAGTAAAATTAAAACAGAGTGGTTCTAAATGGCTGTTTATAAATATCTAAGATAGCCGTCATCTTCAAGAGGTCCATTTATAATGTGTCATCTTGGTATTTTCATTGTCTACACAGGAAAAAGTACATGCCTAGACTGTTAGTGGTTTATTACAGTTTCTATCTGTGCATCAGCTGCTGCCCTCTGGGTACAAACACTTCAAAACATTTCCCTGTGACCTCAACATAAATCATACTGTATATGTTCATTATTCAGCATCACACAGTTCACCAGTAGTTCAGTCAGATAAAGCGATTACACTGAAAGTGTCGAACATGGAAAAAGTGATGAAGCTCCGCCTAAGGTGTATTTATGACAGTTTGAGCTTTTCCTTGAAACACTTCAGCTTTTCCTGGAGCTGCTGCCTGGCCTACAAATATAAAGATTTTCACTCCCCGTCTCTGCTTCTGCAAGGACCAAATTAGGACAAAAGAAATGGAAAAACCCAAATTAAATGTCTTTTGCTTGATTTTGTGGAAATGATAATGGTGTCATTCTTCCAGCAGGAAATAACCACTCTCCAGTCAGAATGTTAATGTGAGGATGGTTGTTCAATTATTGGATTTGTGTGGGATGTTTCCTAATAACTGGAAGTAAAGATGAAAGTGAAAAAAAAAAATACCAGGATGAAATTCCATGAATATCATTGAGAACAGTCACTCTTATATCACCCTGGTTGAGCATGACAGGCTTTTCATAGGAATCATATGCCTCCTATAACTGTTTCTTCTGTCATACAGTAATTTCACACAAATGTGTTCCTTTACAGAGGAAGTTGGTAAATCGTTGCACGCTGTCAGCAGCTCATTCATTTAGATAATGACCTGGTTTGACCTCAAAGTGACTATCTTAAATCTGTGACAAACGCTGCACTGTGGAGCGTGTTAACGTGCACTTGTATCCTTTTCACTGTGTCAGGAGTGATGGTTGTCTTCATTTAACTTAAACACTGTAAGTAATGCGCAAGTCAATCAATTCAGTAATGAGGTCAGGACTCCAGTAACACTTAAACTTTATTGAGAGACCAACAATAGACTGTTTTATCTTTGTGACCTTCATCCGGGTCATCGAGAAACATTACGTTTACATGGGTGCGTAGGTAGAAAGCAGAGAAAATAACATACATACACACATACACATGCATGTTTGGCCACTTGGTCATGAGGCATCATTGTCGTCCTGTTGGCTGATATGTGTGTGTGTGGGTGTAGATTATTGGATGGTGATCTGTTTACCTCTTTGCATGTTTTCTACTTTAACGCCTGCTACACACTCCACAAGAACTGAGAAACGTCTTCTTGCTCCCAGGGCTGGGAGAAAAGAATGACATCATTTTGTTCTCACCGCTTGTTCTCGACACACCATCCAGGCAGAACTTTGTGTTCCTGTATTTGTATGATTGGTCAGAAATTTGAAGTGGGCGTGGTTACTCATACAGTGCACATTTAATGTAAATATATATTCACTTAGTTGTAGTAGTTTATATTTTACATTCAGTTTTCTTTGCATACATTCTTAAATACCACTTTGTTTGTTTTTAATTTCCTAGTTCAATTTTTCTATTTATTTATTTTAATTTTTATACATCGTAAATTCTCTTGGTATTCAGTGTGGATAGCAAAAATTCTTCTTGTTCAGGGAAACTTATTTCTTTACTGTACACATGACCATAAAAACACTTTGAATCTTGAATCTTGTTAATGCTGAAAAGTGGAGGATATCCCAGCAACATTTGAGGTTGTGGTGAAGTATGAAATGTCCTGACCTGAACAAACTTTGTTGTTGTTCTTGCCACCTCAAGAAAATGAACAAATTTGTCTGTTTTGCGGAGTATGTAGCAGGATTTTGACAGTGACACATACTGATGTTTTTGCTTAAAAGTTATCTATTTGTCAAAAAATGTCTTAAAACTTATGAAGTATTATATAAAATATAAAATAAAATCTTCCTTAAATAAATGTGGGGGGGGAAACATTGGAAAAAACAAACTAAGGCAAAATGAGAGCTTGTGTTGCTGCTGAAATTAGTTGACAGTGGATCTGTGACCAGATTGCTTGGGTCAGAACCAGGTATTTAGCTTCTAGCCCCACAGTTGAGGAACATGCTTCCTAAATATGTGAATATGTGTCTGTAAAAACTGTCACTTCTTTTAAGTCGAGCCTAAAAACATTATTAGATGAGCCATTCCATTAAATCTGATGTTTGATAAATAGTCTCTTTTTAACCTGCCACTCTTAACTTACTCGCTGCTGTTTCAACTTATTTTGTTTAATTAACTTTTAACTATTTACTTGTCTTGTTTTGTTGATTTTAAATTCTATTTTTATATTTTTTTTCTGTATTTTTGTGCCGCTGCAAATCCCCATGAATTACCGTGTGTCCAAATGGTTCTACCCTGTCTAGAAAAAATACATGGAAGGAGTTTCATTATCAGGTCTATTATTATCGTTCAGAGTCTAATTTCAGGTAGGTTCTGCCAGTGCTCATTTCAAAACATCCTACTGAACACCAAACCAATTAATCAACAGTTCTATAAAACCTAACCTGGTTAAATGTTGTTTCTAATATATTTTGTAATAATGAATGAATGAAGACTACAACCCAATCTGATAGTAATGCTATATATTCTGTGAGTGTTACTAGAGTGTTAACCCATAAGCAGAACAAGAAACTCTTAAAGTTGTAGTCTGATCTAAAATCTAATCTATATCTAACATGGGATTGTATGATCACAAATACAGTCATCACAGGATGTTGTTATGGATAAGAAGACAATGTATATGGTGTGATCAGCACTGATGGAAGAAGAAGAAGCAGAAGAAGAAGAAGAAGGCAGCTTGCAGGATTCAAGCTGGTGGGGAAAAAAAGCCTGAGCTTACTAGAAATAATTCAAAAGAATGGAGACAGAAGTCTTGAATTTAGTCATGTTATCCTGCAGAAGAACAATGTAAACAAATATTCCTCAGAAGTTTTATCACCTCGGCGTTGTCTCCAAAGCGCAGAACAAACCGTCTCTGTGGAGTCTGCATGCTTAATGGTGGAACTGTCAAGTAGTCTGGAAATTAAATGTGGATCAGTAGATTTATGTTAGCAAAAAACACAAACAGCAAAATAATCCCTCATGCATTATTCAGCTGCTGTAGTTTGTGTGGGGATAGGAATACACAACCATGTTTCACTTTCACTGCAGGCGGCTCATGTGACAGATCTTTTTATTAAGAGGAAGTCGATAAACACGTTGGGGAGTTTGTCATCATTTAAGTCTGTCAGGTTCATGTAACAGTCTGGAAATGCATCACATACGTTGCATTTACAGCTCAAAAAAAAATTGGAAATGTCAATGTCAGTTCTTGAATTTACAGACGCCTCATGAAGGGCTGTCATTGTGTTCATTTAAAGCCATTTGAGCATCGTAAGTTTTCAAGGCTGAATGGTCCCATCTTACTGCTCTTTGTCCTCGATCCTTTAAGAAAAAAAAGAAAAGACGGGTGGCCATTCATTCTGGATGCTGCACCTGTTGAGTGGAGCGTACGTCTTCCCCCTTTTTACTTCCTGAATTTACAACCCTCAGCTGGAGGAACGACCTTTCACTCTGCCTCTATGGGAAAGTCGCGGCAGCTGTGATGACTTCACTTGGCTCCTTGTGGAAACGACGTGGAGGAGAGGCCGTCCCTGCACCTTGAACCTGATAGGAGCTCGATCTGACACGACTCATCCATCAGCTGTTAGTTTCTATCTGATTGAACCTCTTTCAAAGGAATAAAACTGTGCATTCATGTCTCCTTGTGGTTGTGATGTGCTGTCATTTGTAACTATTCATCTGAGTCAAAGAGGCAGGAAGAGACCACTGAAATGTCCCCCGTCTTTCATAGACTATGTGTGGTCTTTGGCAACAGAAAATGGACTGAGGCTTTTTTTTTTTTTTTTTTTTTTTCATGAGCCTAGCAGCTGTGTGAAGAGAAACATCAGCAAAGACTAGCTGAAAAGTCTGTGCCAGTTTATTTCTGGTTTGGCAGTCAAAGAAGCATAACACAACAACGTCTCAGCATGAGAAGAAATTGCCGCTTTGTAAATGGATGATTTTAGGAAGTGCTTCATTACTATTTGGGCTCGTCTCGCCTGCTGGCTTTCCTCTGGAGCAGCTGTGGGTCAGCGTGTCAGGGTGTCATCTTTGGAATACGGATTGCTAATGAAGCTGGAGCTCTCGAAGACGGTCTGGCCCTGAACTTGGCGTCTCGCAGCGCTAAGTGACAAGGTTCCCCTGCTGCATCTGGAGCGACGCCGGGGCCGGGGCAGGTAGTTTCAGATGTCTGAACGCTACACATGTCTCTTGAATTTTGTAAACAAGTACACTCATCTGCGGTTGAGTTGGATTTTTACTTTTGGTGCTGCCTCACAATATGTTCCAACTAAGGAGAACCCGCATCTACAGTCTTCTGCGGGTGGTCCATCAACCCACGTCCAGGTCAGACTTTTACCCTCCCTACAGGGGTATTTTTCCACCAACAGTTGCCCTTAAATTTGTCAGTGCGGTCAAGAGGTTTTGGGGTAATGAGCTTGTTGTCGATGAAAGACGGGTCACAGATCGTCATCGTCATCCTCGGAGCAGCCGCTGCTAGCGTCGGCACTGTTGCACATTCCCGGAGGTTCACGTTACAGTGGAGATATGAGGCAGCTGGGCATTGACGAGTTTAGTAACTGGTGACTCAAAGGGGCTGACGTTGCTTTCATTCAACTAGTTAGAGGCAGCTCAGTGCAGATCTGATGTCCTTCCTGATCCACCATGACCCAGTATTCAAAGATTTATTTTGGTAAGGTAGACTTCACCAAAAGGCTGAGAGTTAATTCTCAACTAATAAAAAAAAAAAAAAAAAAAAAATAGAGATTTAACTCTTTCATAGGGTGCTCATACATACTATGAAATACTCTGAAATACCTTAGTGTGTTTTTGGAGGACATAACAAGACTTTATTACTTTTGTGAAACTTTTCTAAATTTTTTATTGTATTGTAGAAAATCAAGGTCAATGAAGTTACCATATTTGGCCAAAAAAAATCAGAGAAGTAAATAAAAAAAATACAAGTAAAATACGTAAAGCAAAAAGAACATGTATTTTAGAACATTAGAACATCACTTTTAGAACATTACAACATAAATGCTGATCCAGACCCCTGTCCACATCCACATGATCCCTTTGAACATCATTCCTTACATTAGTACCATTACTTCATGGTACCGAACAAAGCAGGTCCACTCACTGTTCATGCAGAGGTGGACCTTACAGACCCTAGAGACCACATTGGACCTAGAATTGTTGACTCACTGTAACTATTGCTGTTACTGTCTTGTAATGTGTGCCGAAGTGACCAAAAATAGTCACTTGCCCGATAACGGGTTAAGGTTTCGGATTATGTTAATTATTGATTGATCAGTTATTCCCTATCAGGTTCCACCTTCCACAGTCTAAGTTTATGTACATACATTGCACCGACTCTTATTGTTACTGTATGCCAATATTTAAGGAGTGAATCTCATCATCAGTGTATAATAAGGATGGGAATTTTAGTTGAATTTAATAATCAACGCCAGTTTAAGTCGATTAGTGGTGAAATTGTTGGTGTTACCATGTGCCCTCCACTCAAATCATAATAATACTAGTAAAAAAAATGTTTTAGATTTCACCAAACATATTCTGCATTTGGGCAGAAACTGTGGTAAAGACATTAGTTTTATGTCTCAGCCCAAGTAAAAGTTAATTGATTCTTTAAAAAGATGTTGGCTAGGCTTAGCGTTAAGGCTAATCAAATTTATTTGCATCCCTGTCTTATACAGTTTTATTAAAATATTAAATTTAAGTTGTGGAAAGTAGATTCATTTTTTAGGTTGTAAAAGTTCTCTGAGGTTATGAATGTGCAAATGAGATGGAAAATAAGAAAGATTTGTATCATAATCATGGGTTTGTTTGGATTTTTTTGATTTGAATGAGAATTGGTATCACAAAGTGTCATTTGGAACCATTACAGAAGCTGAGGTATCTGCTATTGAAAATATCTTAACAGTACACAGCCCTGTGTTGTTTACTCTGACATATGACAGTCTGATTCTCAATTTAGGTTTTGTTAAAGGTTGTCAAAACCACTTGCTGATTTCTATTTTCCAGTCAGTCCCTGTTGCAGCTTTAATCCATGTTTTTGTTGTTTTATATAATTCTTGCATCTCAATCATTGAATTGTTGACATTTAGAGGTAAGACGAGTTTACTCTAAACAAATAAATGGCTTAATTTAAATTATTGCTCCACAATGTCACTAGTGATCAGAAACACCCACAGTCACTTTCGATTTCAGATTTTCTGAGAACACCAGGACGTCCCACTCTTCCGTGCTAAAATATTAAGAATGAAAGTGTATTCTTGATCCTGCTCTGATCTCTGCTTTTAAAGGCAAAAGAGATAAGAAGTCGATAAAGTGCTTATCCAAATATTAGTGTGAGAGCTTCACAATGGCTGCTGTAAGAGGCGGATCTGCTGATGAGATTCTTTAGTCTTCTGTGTGGCTTTTGTGTCTTTAATATTGTCATGTAGTTTGCGATGATTGTGCTGCATATGACTGTAGACCAGTCGTCTACTTCCTAAATTTTCCATGAGCAGAATTCCTGTTGCATGTGTTGGAGAAACCATACCGATACTGTGGCGTCTGAGATCGCCTCGGTGGACAGCAGCCAAGCACTTCTCCATGTGACCTATTATAGACGAGACTGTGCCTTCAAGCGCACTTGTTATCAAGTGACTGACCTGGTTTAATCGACATCAGATGCAATGGGATTTCCCAAAGCGAGCCAAAGTCACTGTGGGAAATGTCATGCAAGCTTTTCTGCATACCTGACTGTTTCGGTGCTAGTGTATGTGTGTGTGTGTGTGTGTGTGTGTGTGTGTGTGTGTGTGTGTATTTGGTTGCTGCTTATCGTGTATAAATAGCAGGGGTGCATAAATGGAAGTGCAGGTCCAGATATGAATGTCCAGCGCCTGCCTGTCCATAAGAGCTACATACTATGAAGGTACATGTGACTGTGGAAAAGAGAGTAGGTCTCATCTCTCGGCTGGTTTTAGCCAAGCCGCGCTCAGATACCAAACCTCCACAAATAGGCTGAAATCACGTGAAGCAGCAGGGCATGGTGCCAGTTGGGTCATGTTCGCTACAACCTCGCCCACATTTCTTTTAATACTCTGTCAGCCCCCTGGAAATACATTTCCACTGAAACGCGGTGTCCCTGTTTTTACCGTCATCCGGCTACACAAGTCGTCAACCTCTGTGTGACCCATATAATGACCATATAATGCACACACACGACAATAATGGGAGTGCCAAATATGTCAGCAGGGGAAAAAGGCTCACAGCAGGGGTTCCTCAGCTTCAAGTGCTCTGTAACACACTCATTATTTTCCCTGGATTAAATGGGGTGATGTTTTTAAGAAGGCGTCCATCACTGCAGTTTAACAGTAGGTGTCATTCAGAAATACACTGAAGATGAAAAGAGGGCGCAATGGGATGCACTAGAGAGACTCAATAAAGGGTGAAAAGTTACAGATTTTTGCTTGATTTTCACCAAAATACTCTTATAGCTGAGTTACAGTTATTACATAATTATCTTTATCTGAGTCATGGGAGATAATAGTGATTAGTTTTGTATAATCATGGTAATTGCTTCCATTCACCTTTATGAAAACAGGTGGATGATTCAAACAGAAATGTAATACATACATTTAAAGCTCTAAACATACATATATACCAAATATACATATTAAACACTCTATTAGAGACATAATTTAAAATGGCAAAGAATCTGTGTCAGTAAAAACACTGAAATAGTCTATGTCTCAGTAATGCTAATCTTTATTATTTGTGTCTCAGTATATGTTGGACATGTGAATATGCATCACACACAAAAATTGACCCTCTGCATTTAATCCATCATGTGACCAAACTGCCTTGCTCAAGAGCACATCAGCCAACAATTTTTCTACTAGTCTGAGGAGTCAAACCAGCAACCCTTTGGTCACAAGATGCGTGTCCGTCCTATCTGGGTCATGGCTGCCTAACTTATAGCAAAGGATGGTTCCGACCCATTGAGCGCTGGGTTGCCGCTGCATTTTCAGTTTAGACCTTTTGATTGTCAACTCTTTCATTATCCTCCTTCATCTTGAAGTTAGTTTCTTTGCATATTTCAGTAATAGTCTTTTCGCTGTCCTGGGCAATCGCAATATTAGAATATGGTCAACCTTTTACTTTCCAGAGCAACTGTACAGATCTTATTGAAATATAAATAACAGCACTTTTAAAACTATCTAACTCTGCTAAAATGTGTTTTATTTGACCCGTTTATTAGTGTAGTGTTTTACACAGACTGTTATAGTAGAACTTTAACGTCTGCCCACACTGAGGTGTTTGTTCTCAGTTTGTTTTAGAAGTGGATAGTTTGTGTAACATGTTGTTTTGCTGCTGTTGAACAAATGATGAATTGCGGCTGTAAATTCAGCGTCTGAACTCAGATGTGCAGCGAGTCTCATTTACACAGATGGTTTAGAGTTTATATTTCTGCGAAAGCATCCTTGATTCATTATAAAACTCCCACGGAGAAATTTAGACTGCTACAATCTGGATGATAAGTGGATGATGCAGGTGTGTTTGCTCACATTCATCTAGATATTGTCAAAATATTGTGGTAATTTCATCCAAAATTATACAAATATGCAGAGTTTCTGGGCAGATAACAGCACTACGTCATCAAACTCTAGAAATCAGAGAAAACTAGAAAACTTTGTCTCCTTTATGTAGTCTGAGAAGAGGTGAGAAAGCAGTAATTTGGATCGTAGATCATAATTTAGCTTCTAAAGACCATCATATGATCTTTTGGCCAGATCGTCCAGTCCAAATCTATCTTGATTATGTCTATTTGCGATTTCTGTGTACAAAGCTTTACAGGCAAACATAAATGTGTTTCATTCATGCATTCCATTCTTCCAATGCCAATTACTGTCACTTCTTCTTCATTAGGTGTACTCTGTGTGTATAACTAAACCATTGTTAGGCTTATAATATGTGAGTGGCCATGAAATTAACATAAAAGGTCAATTAAGTTGTTAACTGCAATTCCTTGCATCCTTATTTAGTTTTTTTTTTTTTACCATCCTCGCATGACATGAAATGAGTGACAATACTACAAAACTCCTCGTCCATTAGAACCCAAAAAAGGTCAAAACTTTGGTTGTTGTTGTTGTTGTTGTTGTTGTTGTCTTCAAATATGAGAAGGCTTCACACCTTCGTCATATGCCATATTTTGCATATGTACATTCCAAAGCGACCCTCACCCCCCTCCCCCATCCTCCTCCTCCTCTTCCTCTAACAGCCAGCTTTAGGTACAGTGGCAGGAAGTGGAGGAGGATTTCAGCAGTCACAAAAACTCCGACTGAAAGTAGAGCTGTCCAGTGAAGCGTCAGAGGGTGCTTCTTTGAAACATCAGCCTCAGCTTTATGACTAAAACCAACTCGAACCCTTGTGTGGTTAGCACTCACAGAGCCTCTTCACATAACCGTAGATTCACACTGTTCATTAACTTGTCAACTTGCAACTTGATGTCTTTTTTTTCTCGTTTTACTTTAACTGGTTTTTGAACTGATATGAGTGAGGAATTTGGGGTTGCAAACTTTACATTGACACGCATTTTAAACCTAAATTCTATAAATGGGTGTACCTGTTAAGTGATATTTATGCCACTGTTTTCTGTTAGTCATAATGAAAGAAGATGTTAATCTGCAAGGCTCAATGTTTATCTTGATGGCTTGCATTATGACACGAAATCTTCTTTCACAGTCATATCAGGATTCTAACACACTCTTTTCTCCTTTCTCATTTGCAGGCGGGGTGCTGTTGACCCTCGTGGGCTTTATTGCAGCTGCTCCACTCATCAACGAACACACTGATCTGAATGGGAAGGATACGGAGGCAAAAGACGAAGCCGTGGATTCAGTTTCATTGAGTCTTAGCGCAGCACACACCAACACATCCACACATACACACGCGGGCTGCATGGTTTTAATACTATCTACTTCCCTCTTTCTTTGCGAGGACACAGATACACCCTGAATGGGCCCCTGTGGTGATCTACATTGTGGTTGGGAAGTACCTAGTGTTACAACTGTCACGCGGTCTGCTTAAAGGGACAGTGCTCATCACTTTCACCGGTGCTGAGGTGTCCTCCAGTCCCCTCATGCTGTTTACACTTAGCCAAGTATTTCTGAAAACCGACATTTCCCCCTCTTGCTTAAAAAAAAAACCTTGTGCAGACGTGACCATTTTCATAAAAATCTGCATTTACATGGCCCCGTATATCTACATCGTCAAGAACATGCCAGTCCTGTAGATGGCAGTGTGGTGAGATGATCGAGTACCATTAACTAATCAGAATCCCCCCCCCAAAAAAAAAAAAAAATCACAACAAAACATTACTTCCACTGTGAACCTATGGAGATGTAGTTTTCCTGGTTCTGAGTCCAAACAAATCCAAGTCATGTGACCAGTACAATGGAATGCAAATGGATGAACCGGTGACTTTTTTGACTTTTTCACAAATTGCTTTTCTGATGAGCAGGAGTGGATGAAAAAGGGTTTAAACTGTTGAGTCAAACCGTGTTAGTTCTATAGCCGTTAACAGCTGTGGTCTCTTTTTGGATCATGCTTTGTCTTTAGTTCATGAAGACCGCTGTGCAGTGATGTAAATTATTACTTCATTTACCTTCTACTGAACTGGGCAGAACAGATAATGGACTGATGGACAAAATATAAAGTATGAAGATGTGGAAACACCTCATAAAAGCCTTATTCTGTGTCAAGTAAATGCACAATAATCCTGTTAAGCAGATGGAGTGGGCGCTAATTAACTAAGATGCTAACATTCGCTAGCACCGAACTTCCTTATTTTCTCATTTAATACTTGTAACTTCTCTCATCAGTTCCATCCTTTTCCTCTAAACAGTATCATCACATGTAAAGTGGTAGAATATTCCCTTCAAAAACTGTGACGTCCGTCCAAGATTCTCCATTTTCATGTTTCCCTCTGTTTATATGCAAACGCGAAAACAAAGATTTGCCGAAATCTCTCTGGCTGGAGTTTTTAGAAACCTTATTTTTTGTGTGTGTGCCCATTGTTGTCATGTAAATGACAGGCACAAACAAAGAGAAGAATCTCCATTTCAAAAATACCAGGCTACGTGTAAATGTAGCATCAGCCTCTATAGGAACCATGAACCTGTGTGTGAAAGTTCTAGCTTTAATAATTCTCTGTATATTTTAGTTCAGGGGCCACATTCATATGATCTGAAGTGGGCCAGAACACTAAAATAATAACAATGAATAAAGTAGAATTACATTATGAAAGTACAAAGTTTCCATAAGAAATTTCAGGTTTTTCATATTTTTAAGAAAAATCTGTGCAATTTTAGCAATATTATACCTCACTTTATCATTTACACATGCACATTACAACTTACAGATCACAGTGGATCTACAAATACACAGAACATTTAGTAACAGGCAGAATATTGTTAAAATTACACGTACTCCTCATAAGACATTTCAGGTTGTTCATATTTGTTCAGGTTATTCACGTTTTTTGTGAAAGTTTATAAATGTCAACATTTTCATGTAATTTTACTTTTACACTAAAATAAAAAGAAATGTGTATTTGTCATTATTTATAGGTTGTTATGATAGTATTTTACTGGTCTGACCCAGTTTAGATCACAGTGGTCTGAATGTGGAACCTGAACTAAAATGAGTTTGACATCCATGACTGTTAGTATCTTCAGTGTAATTTTTGCATTTCATAAATTCATCCCACGGGCCTGATTAGACCCATTGGTGGGCCGGTTTTGGCCCACGGGCCGTATGTTTGACCCTTGTGCTTTAGTAGTTAGAGGACATACTTTCTGTGTTAAACATTACAAGAACAGACAGTGGCTGTGTAGTATAGTTGCATGTTCTCCATGTGTCTGCGTGGGTTCTCTTTGGGTACTCCGGCTTCCTCCCACCATCCAAAGACATTCACTGATAGGTTAACTGGTTCATATGAATTACCAATAGGTGTGAATATGTGAGTGATTGCTTGTTTGTCTCTATATGTCAGCCCTGTGATGAACTGGCGACTCGTCCAGGGTGTACCCCACCTCCGCCCGTAAGTAGCTGGGATAGGCTCCAGCGACCCCCGTGACAAAGCGGGTTCAGAAAATGACTGAATGACAGTAAACAGGCTCAGATTACATGCAAAAAGACTCCAAGACTGTTCTTAACATTTGTGTGATATATTGAATTAAATATAATTTACATAGGTTGGGTTGTGTCAACATTTAGAGAAGGGAGTGAAATAGAGAAGTATTTTCAGTTCTCACAGCTTGTTGAATCAGTAATTGCTACGGATGTGAGAAATTGGGGCCAGAGTTTATAATAACCTCAAAAGAATCAGGTATCCAACCGCATAGCAGTGTAAGAGGAGAGGAATGTGTTTTGCAGTAAATTTTAACTTGCATATTTGTGTGGATATCATCTTCTCTGGCATGTTAACGGCGTTGAATGTTTTTAAAAAGCTGCACAGTTGCCTGAATAAATTTCTCAGTCTAGTTCTGATGTTTACTAAATGTGTGTGTGTTTTTCTAAGCGTCCAACAGGCGAGTGAAGCGTGCTCATTACACTGAGGCTGGTGTCTGGGTGTTCTGCATCACTAACTCCTGTTTACAGCTGCGGAGAGTGAAAGCATTTCATCTGGGTGAGCTCTCAAACGTTATTCACATGGTCCGTCTACGCGCACACGAAGCCGTATCAGCGCTATTATGAAATGTTAACCACAACACAGAGCCACAGCTTGATGAATTAGGTGTTGTCCTGCGTTATTTCCAGTTATCCCGTTATTTCTCCCGTCTTTTAAGCGTGACTCACAGATACTTTGGGTCAGTTTATCATAACTGAATTAACAAATAGAGAACAGAACAGATATAATTCAATGTGATCATAGTTTTCTCAATAATAATAGTCATAATCACAATATACTTACTCATGCTGATTTGTTGAGGCAAAGAACCAATCGGACAGGTTCAAGTGTTAAGTGCAGCTGAATTAATAGGATTTAGAACATGCACATGCACTCATGACCTGTTTTTTTGATGCAGTTACAGTCGCCGTCGTGCTCTTTAACGAAGGATGTGACGTCCTGCTTTGACGACTTTCTGTTGACGTGTACTTTTAAAGGAGGTGCAAGAGGATGTGTTTGGGTTAGTCGTCCCTCAGACCAATTAGCCAATTAGGATCGAAGAGCTGGAAATGTTTCAAGAGACACGAACGAGGTCTGTGTGACGGCTAGGGTTATGTAATTAAAAAAGGGTTGCGCAAACCAATGTGAAAACACAGCAGGTCTTGTTGCAAAGTTATTTAACAAATTCCGACGTAAGTGATGGTTTCAAGACTCGCACATATAGACGCTTATGTCCACTACAACAGGTTGTGTCATTGCCTTTACCACTCAGGTAGCTCAGTGTTCTTTGCTTATTTACAGGAAGCACACTTTTAATAGACAAGAAAACTACAAAAGCAACTAGAAAAACTCAGATTCTCATTTGACGGATCTTTAACATCCTTTCATACACATACATTGTACATACAATGACAGCACAGGCTATTCTATTCTATTCTATTCTAGACCTGGATTCTTGATTTTATATATATTGTAAACACATTCTGCAGATGAGAGAGAGAGAGTCCTGCCCATTTTTTCTGTTTATTATAAGTTTGTCCCTTATTTGTTTCTACTGAGACTGAATAAAACTACATTGCACATACTTTAGGGATCTTACCAATTAAACATTGAAATAATTTAATCTGCAAACATTCAAAAAGAAATAAAAATCCCATCGACGTCAGGTGGAGTTACAGTAAAGTACTGTGGTTGTAGGCAGACTGTGGCATTATCACCAACGATGCGGACGGTCTCATTTTCGGTTTTAGCCCAAATTATTCTAGCTGAATATTTGACGTGTAGAAAGTGTGAAGGTGTCACCGTTTCAGTTTTTTTGCCCCTTTGTCCTTTAATGTTTATTAATATAGCAGTAACTACAGTGATTGCAGCGGTTACTATAAATAATAAACAGAGTCAAGGGATTGCACTGGGGATTCCACACACTGGGACTGCGATTCATTATGTACGTAGTCTTCATATACATATTCTTTAATGTTTTTATATTGATGTACATATTCTGGATTTTTTTATCTAGTTGAGAACTACCTCTAAGAAAAATGTAGTTATGTGCACGTAATGACAGTAAACATTCTTGAATCTTGAAGTGGTGTTTAGATGATGTGGGTCTAAATGAAGATGGAGAATAAGGCTGTGCAGAGGTAACGTCTCGTTCATTTGTAGCTGAGTAATCACTGTACTGTCTGCCACTTCCAGTTCATTGTGCAGGTTTGACTGTAGAGCAGCTGCCGCTTCTTATCACAGATTTCACACTACATCCCTCTGTCTTCCTTCAGCCCATCAGAAGACTTTGGATGTGGTCAGCTGAGCGGTTAGTCATGGTCACTGCGCTGGATATCCATCTGCCACGGTCACTTTTTATCTTCCCTCACAGGCAGTGTTTTGTAACCAGTCCCTCCCTCACAGTCAAATCTTGTTTCAGCTTTCACTTGAGACACTCATCCTGAGAAGTCTTTTCTTTTTTCTTTTTTTTTTGTTCTCATTACAAAACTGTTACAAGTGATCGCCGCCTCAGACCACACCAGGTCAAGTCGTTTCTCTTTCTACTCACTTTTATGTGAAGGCGAGGTTGGATGTAGAAGAAAGAAACAAGGTTAAACAAACTATAAACTCATTAAAATAAACCTCTGTCAACTCCCACTCCCTTTTTCTGAGGTACAGGAATGTGCTGTCATGCTTCACGTCCCACGCAAAATTGCTACAGGACTTTAGGTAATGAATGAACCAGGGGATGCCCACCCAGCAGTTCCTGCAGCAGACTCTTAACTCCCAAACTGGTGAAGGATGACTGAGTTTCCCACCACTGTGCCACCTCATCACACAAA
>JAPQRP010000015.1:17849554-17863272 GCA_037367295.1 Apogon hyalosoma | reverse complement strand
AGTGAACATGGAAACACTGTCATCTTCTACAACATTGATTCACCAGTAAAACCCATGGAGTTGGATCAGTGACAGTGAATAAAGGCACTAGTTTTATGTTCAGTTATTGATATCTGTGCTGAAGAAGTCACTTTTTCTTCAGTGTTCTCTGTTTTTGATATAATAACCCTGAACTTTAATCTGAGCTTTTATGAACATAGATGATCAGTAAATTACAGATAGGAAAATATATGACTTTCAATGAAAAACTTCAAAATACAGAGGATAATATCATAATATATGGTGATAAATCACTTAAGAAAGGTTAAATCTAAAGAAAAATTAATTAGGGAAGTGTCACAAAAGTAGCGCTGGGTTTTTCTGAGTTAAGTGAAATCCAGGTTGGGACATTTATTTAGCCAGGCAGTGTTTTTCCTTTTTGCATTTCTTGGTGTATCTTTGTAAAGAGTCTAAAAAATAAATATCAGTTTCCCATCATAAGACTTAGGTACAGCAAACTGTTTTACCTGACAGGGAAAAAAAGATGTCACATTAGGCTGGAGAGACTTTTTTAAAGGGAAGAAATGCAGAGTTTTTGGTCAGATAATAACAGCCAAACCCATCAAAACACCTAACACAATTTAGAGAAACCTTGAATGTGTCTGATGATGACAATCCTGAAAAAACAGCAAAGCTGAAAGAGCCTCAGCACAATATTTATATTTGTAAATTTACAGAATTGAAATACAATATAGAATAAAGAATTTTTAGGATATCTTTTTTGTTTGTTTGTTTGTGTCAGCCTGGATTACATGACTCTGTCCAAATAAGAAGCAGCTCTTGAAACTTCACAGATTATTAACCCTTTAAGTGCCAAAGTCACAAAATTGCAAATATTACTGAATATTACAATATGAGCATAACTGCATGAAACAGACCATAGCTCCAGATAGAGTTACCACCTCTCCAGCACTCTTCCAGTTTTTAGGAAACTTGGTAAAGGGGTCGGACATGGGCCGAGGAGAGACCCGTTAAATTCTGGACTAGGTCTAGAAAGAAGGTATTGGCTGGAACTGTTGCTACAGTATATGGTGTTTGGCTGTATTTGTTCACTGTGGGGGGGGGGGTTGGCACTGGTTCACTCTGAGTGCCTTTCTAGTTTGTGTATGTTCAATAGAAACAATTTGCAAATTGGAAGGTTCATTAACAACTTTTCCTAATTACCGCCGTGTCCAGGTGAAATTGTCCTCAAACTGGACCTTCATGTCTAATGAACAAATGGTTTGATGGCTTTATATGGCACTTTTACTTACACCATATGGCCCCTTTGTTTACTGTGGGCAGTTTGTCAGTTGCTCTGCCACTCAATCAGCCAAAGAATGAAATAAGCATCTGAGCATGTGCAGAGGCTCCTGTCATCACCAGCTGGAAGAAAAATGGTTTGAACATGCGTACTGATTGTCTGAGTGTGATGGGCAGCGTCTTTCAGGCTGACGTAAGCCGGCAGACGTAGCAGGAGGAATGAGGTTGGATGGGGGTTCACTGTGAGCTCAGACCTGTGTGGCTTTACAGTGACATCAGGGGATGGATGATATAATCCTCTTACTGTACATTCTGTGCAGTAATGGCCTGTGTAAACTTTGGGAAGACCCCTCCCATGGCTTGGCTGCCCCCCAGAGACGCTTAGAGAAAGATGACAGGCAGCTCAGAATTTACACATCACACAGGCTGAAACAGTTTGTTCTGTACTTTATTCTTTTATTGAATGGATGGCAGCAGCTGGGAACTTTACGATCCGTCTCACAGGTGTGACAGTCGAGGCCAAGCTGGCGATAAGTTACACACACTGGAACCTGCACCTCATCATCTGTGTCTTTTTAAAGACAGAGTGTGGCAGGCATTGCACACATACATTCAGTATGTAATAAATGCTTTAATTTCCTTTAAGTGTCCTTTTGAGGAAATACAGTGTTGTTTGTGCAACTGTTGATGTTTTATGAGTGTGTCTTCCAGCTCTGAGTCCCTGAGCAGAGTATCACTGTTGTCTGTGTTACTAACCTTTATGTTTGACATTGATTTCTATAATTCATGTGATGTGTGGATTCTTCTTGCTTCTGGCTCTCTTTTTTGTCCTGTGAAGGTAGAAAGCAAGTAAAGGTGCAGCTTTAAGGTCCAGTTTTTCAGCTTTCTTGGAATTTTGGGTTAAAGGTAACAACTTAATAAGACAAATAGAACAAATACAAATAGTCATTTTATTGTCATATATACAAATAGTTACTGTAGACCAGGGGTGTCAAACATGTGGCCTGGGGGCAAAATCCAGCCCACCAAAGGGTCCAGTCTAGCCCGTGGGATGAATTTGTGAAATGCAAAAATTACACTTTCATATTAACAGTCATTTTAGTTCAGGTTCCACATACAGACCAATTCAATCTCAAATGGGTTGGATCAGTAAAATACAATTATAATAACTGAAATAATTACAACTCGCAAACTTTCTCTTTGTAAATGTAAATGTTTTCATGTAATTTTACTGTATTTATACTAAAACAGACTATTGTAACACTTAGCCCCTCAAGGCCCTGGTTACCGATCTACAACAAGTGTTTTAAGTGTGACTGAATCTTATGTGACTGTGCTTTCTACTAAATGTGGGAAGACAATTAATCCAGATCCGACACAGTTACTTAGTATGGCCTCATGCCGTTTACTATTAAGTTGTAATGTCAACACAGACCAGGACAGACCTCCGTACAATAAACCCCCGACGCTGACTACAGTCATCTCGCGTCTGTTCCCCCTGGCACCTCCCTGTTCCCACACCTGCACCACCCCCTAAATGAGCGTTCAGGTCCGCATGCGCTCGGACACACCCATTTCATATTACAGGTAAAAAAGGCATTACAGGGATATGAGAAAACAAAACAAAACATACTCTAATATACATTCTGTGGCTATGCTACGCTATCATTTCTCCCAAAAAAAGAACAACCTGAACAAGTATGAACAACCCAAAATTTTAACAATATTCTGCCTGTTACTAAATGTTTTGTGTATTTGTTGATCCACTGTGATCTGTAAGTTATAATGTACATATGTAAATGATAAACTGAGGCAGAATATTATTAAAATTGCATTTATTTTTCTTTAGAATTTCAGTTTGTTTATGTTATTCACATCTTAAAGGATAGTTTGTAGATGTAAACATTTTCATGATGTAATTTCACTTCGTTTTAAGCTAAAACATAGAAGAAAGTTTGGAGTTGACATTATTTATATATTATTATGTTATTATTTTACTGGTCCAGCCCACTTCAGATCAAATTTTGCTGAATGTGGCCCCTGAACTAAAATGAGTTTGACACCCCTGCTGTAGACTATACAACAGCTTTCATGCACATCTGAAAAATGTCACATCTTTTACTGTTTTCTGAAGGTTTTAAATGTCTGTCTATTCACATTTTGTCTTCCACAGATTTGATTTAATTTGTGGTATTGAGCAAAATGAAATCCAAACATCCCTTTTCCCGTAATGTTGTCCCTGTTACTTGGGATAATGCACAGGCTTCCTTTGGGAACACTTGAATAGGACAGGGTTCCAGATGAGAACTATCCACACTGAGGTCTGTATATTATCCACAGAAACAGAATATTTGGAAAACACAGGCTGGGTTGCACCAGTAGGGATACAGTGTTGAATGTGTTTGAATCATGGCTTGACTTAAAGTTATAGACACTAATTACCTTAATCCGTTAAGCACTGGTCCATTTGTTTCTAGTCAGAATTATTTCAGTGTAACACAAAACAACATTCTAGCTGATAGCAGAAGTTTAATTCATATAAAACCAAGTTAGGATGGGAAAACATGAAAGGTAACACAAAATCATTGCATCATAACATGACTTTTATTTTTAGTTGTTCAGTTGTAGCAATAGAGAGATAATACCTGTACTGTTAGATATGCTTAATGTTAGCTTAGCGCTGCAAAATTTGTCTCAATCTGATTTATGAAATTATTTATGACATACGCTGGTTTCAGACAGTTACCATGTTTAAGATATTTTCCCATTTAACTGCTTGTTGTTTGGATTGTATTCTGTTTTTACGAAAATTGGTTTTAGCTATTGTTCTTCTGGTGATGTGTATAGCATGTGTATATTGCTACAAGCGTCACATAGCATTACCATGGCAATACAGACAGAACTGAACTGCCCCCAGTTTGTTGACATTAGCAGGCTACATTGCTGAGCTAACATTAGCTAAGTTTGAACACTGTTGCTGCTGTAGAGGAGCAGAAGAGAACTGAAGAAATGAGCATAAGGAGTTTCACTGAAAAACTGATGAGAGTTTTCTACAAAATCAGTCTACAAGGCATCATCATGTAAATGGAGTTAGTCAACATCAACAAAAGATCAGGTCCCAGCAGAAATAGACAAAACAGACTCCAGTACGAACGCAGGAGCACACAGATCTTTCATTTCAAACCTTCACACCTCTCAGTTTGGTGTTTAGTCTAAACCTAGATCGCATTTAAATTTGTTACACCGCATCTTTAAAATCAAGTGCAAAATGTGATCCAGTATTAACTCTGAGCATAAACTTGCAGAAGCTTCAGTTTTGAGATAATCGAGTGAAGGAACCAGCAGGATTTTAATCTTTTATTCTTTAGCCGTATTAACACAAATTAGAGCAAAGCTGCGAGGAAAAGTAGCTTCATGTTTGCAAGGAAACAAACAATTTAATATTGTGTTAAGAGATGAAAACCAACTGAAAGTTCTAGGGCCTATTTACTATTTTATTTAGCTTTGTTTAATCAGAAACTCCCACTGAGATCAGACATTTCTTTTTCAAAGGAGACCTGGTCACGGTAGCAGCCATAACAAAAAAAAAAAAAAAAAAAGAACATGTACAATATACACAAATGAACAATAAAACAGAATGACAGCTGTTCAAGCACAACGGCCTCTCAAGAAAAAACAGGACATTCCTCACTGACTGCAATGTTTATGATTTAAAATAATATTTAAAAAATTATTTTATTTAACCTTTATTTAACCAGAAAAAAAAATGAGATCAAGAATCTCTGTTTCAAGGGAGTCGTGGCCAAGAGGCAGCATGAAACACAGCACACAGTTACAGCATACAGAGATTTACAGGACAAGTCAAACTATGAAAAACAAGTGCAAGTTAATCTGTGGCACTTTGAGTTGGGATTTAAAAGCATGTAAGGAGACCAATTCAGTCAGTTTCCAGTCTTTTAGCAACATATTCCATGTGCAAGGAGCAGAGTAGATGAATGCCCTTTGACCCAGTTCTGTACGGGCGTACAGCGCAGAGAAGAACAACTGATCATTTAATCGCAGACAATAAGAATCAACACTTCTTGTTATTTAACTACAGCTATAGGAAGGCAATAGTCCACGTATGGCCTCCCAGTGGACTGGGCAGGCCATCCCACTTGGGAATACAACTCACAGTGATGTGTCATGGCATTAGTGGACATGGATGTTTTTAGTTTGAGAACTTTTCTGGACACTGCTCCATAACTTTGGTGCCTGGTAGGAAAACTTAGTTCGATCTCAATTTCATTCATTCATTCATTCATTCACTCATTCATTCATTCATTCATTCATTCATTCATTCACTTAATGGTAAACAAGCATCTTCATAATGTATAAGCATTATTTCATTATGGTCTTTAAACTTAAATGTTCCACTGTGATTAGTTTTTAATTGTGACATAGAGCTCTGTTTAATTTTGAATATGGATTTACTCACTTTAAACCTAGTTAAAGTGTGATTAGCTACTTAACTAATCTTATTTTACTAATCTAAATTAATCTTCGTTGGTGTAGCCGAGTCACAGTGTAGTTGAATTCTCTCCGTTTTCAGTTTCTTGTTGTGCTGAGGTAATAGCGTGTATCTAAGCAGCGCAGGCATCAAGACTTTGTCAAAATAAAATCTCTATGTATACAACCCGCTTTTGTGACTTGTGTGACGCAGCCCTCTGACAAACCTTCGCGGGATTAGTAGTAGCTACACATAGAGAGGCATCAAGCTCTGAAACGTGCCCCCCCACCACACACACACACACAAGGAATATTTTTAGGAGTTGCAGAATTCACAAAACCCAAACCACTACATTCACACCCCCCATTGGCTTCCATGCAATCATGCCTCAGAGAAACGTGGGAGTGTGGGTGGTGGCGGTGGGAGTGTGGTTGTTGTGGGTGGTTGTAGGGGGACGGGATCCTTCTGCCTGTTTGAGGATTGCTGCTGTTACTGCTGCAGCTGCTGAATTTCTCACAGTAGCAATTTCAAGGACGCCAAAATGAATTACACATAGGAGTCCACGTTTGGTAAAATCTCTCTGCCTAATCCGCGCAATCCTGTCTTCCTCAGCTAATTCCATATCTGCAGCAATTCAAAAAGTGCTACACACTCTCGTTCACGCACAGACGCACTCCTGCATTCCCTTATCCCCTGCTAACACACTCACACCCGCTCTCCCTCTCTTTCACAAAATATTTTGTGAGCCCTGATCTGTGATTTGCATGAACAATAATTAGGAAGCTTGGGGATTAAAGGCAGTAAGTACAGTACGCTTGACTGAGAAGGCGCGTGGTGGGAGGTGTTACTTAATCGACAAGTGCTGTTCAGATAATAAAGCAATGAATAACAATTGCTCCCCGATGTGTTTCCTTGACACTTCAGTGGGGATATTATGCGAGTTGTTAAAGGTAGAAAACACAAGACAAGAAAGAGAAAGAAGACTTCAGCGGCTATCAGAGAGCTGGCTGGCGGTGCATGAGAGTGTGTGATGTGTGTTAGGAGATTGATACCCGCGCCATAGTGTGTGTGTGTTTGTGTGTGAACCAGCAGCCTGTCTACATTTGCTCCATCCTTCACCCTGTTCTTATCCCACAAGGCCTCAGTGCCTTTCTCTTCTGCTGGCGTCTTATCAGGGGACAGCTCGTCAGGGACACACGTGCCATCGTTCTGACACTGACCGTGGGTCATTGAAATGCAAACAGAGAACACACTAAACCAAATGGGGTTGAAGAGCAGCAAATATTTGGCCAAGACCTTTTTTCACTGATGGAGCCGGCCTGTTTATGGTCGATGAAACAAGGTTAGAGCAGATGGCCATTCAGAGCACAGAGCATTCATTTGGACCGTCCTCCAATCAAATAAAGCCACTACCACTACTTGTGGAAACAGTAGGGGGATGTACAAGAGCTGGAGCCGACCGTCCAATCTCCTGTCATTAAAAATGTAACCACAGGAAGGTCAGTACGAGAGCTGAAATAAAGCGATTAATGTCAAAACCAATGCAGCGTGAAATAACGTTAAAAGATAGTTTTCCATCGAGTGACCTGCACATTACTCTTTAAAATGCAATGAAGAGTTGAAACTGTGGGACTGGGACACTGGCTGATCCTTAAAATGATAGACTTTTTTTTTTTTTTTAAGTAAAACTGTCATAGTTTAGAGTCGAACTACAGGAGAGTAGCTCCCTCTATCTACCATAATCTTCTTTTCCCCACATTTCTGACTGACTAATGTTTTAACCCATAAAGACCCAATGCTACTTTTGTGTCAGTTCCCAAATCAATTTTTCTCTCTAACTTTTTTAAAGTAATTTATAACCATTTATTATAATTTTATCCTCTGTATTTTGCCTTTTTTTCAGTGTAAATCATCAATTTTCCTATCCTTAACTCACTAATCATGTAGATGTTCACTAAAGCTCAGATTAAACTTGAGGGTTATTATATAAAAACAGAGAAAACTGATGAAAAATTGAGTTTCTTTTCAGCAAAGATATCATTAACTGAACCTAAACCCAGTGTCTCCATCCACTGTCATTGATCCAACTCCATGGGTTTTACTGGTGATTCAATGTTGTAGAAGATGACTTAGTTTCCATGGTAACTACGGAGCCTGATGACCATGAAAAGATGATGAACTGCATTTTACACCAAATATTTACATGTTTTAATAGGATTAGTGGTTCAACAGTTATGAAACATTATAGATAAGTAGATGCTTTTGGTCGCCAGTGGCTGTTTGGGTCTTTATGGGTTAATACCTCTCATACTGGTCCAACTCTTCTGTAAATACATAAGTTAATGCGTGTTGTGTTTTGTTATTTGTCTGAATGAGTCACTGTCTCAATAATCAGTCTGACTGTAAGACACATTTTTCCAATACACTTTATTCTGCTTCCCCTTCAGTGACATAATATAAGAGAAAACAAGATCAGGCATCATTTCCCTGTTTTATAGCCTAAAATACCCAGTGTTACTGTTATTTTAGACTCTTGAAACTTCTTGTAATAAACCATAACGTAGGCTAAACAAGGGAAATTCCTGTCGCCCACAGACTGATACCATTTTCTAGACTGAACTCTAACTCTCGAGGCATCCTTTGAAAATGAGATTTCTGTGATGTTGAAACTTAATGTTGAGCTTGGCCATGCTCAGCTGGTGGGTATGTAATCACATGATTAAGTCCTTTAAAAAAGCAGACACTAATTCAGCCTATCATCTTTTTCAGTCTGTCACAGCTGTGAGCACTAGGGTTATGTTCCATCACACCTCTGTAATTACTTAAATCTAACACAGCAGCAATTACTCAGAGAATTAATGAGGTAGTTGGTGTTTTTTTTTTTTTTTCTTGTGTAATTTGGCTGAAATGTGCAGGTCATACATAACTTCACAACTCTTTGCAGTGAAGAATATCTCATACTTTTTAGGAGTTCTTAACCCATAAAGACCCAAACAGCCTCTGGCAACAAAAACCATCTACTGATCTAAACTGTTTAATACCTGTTGATCTACATCCTATCAATCCATGTAAATAATTGGTGTAAAATGCAGTTCATCATCTTTTCATGGTCATCAGATTTGACCCATTTGGACGTTCAGAGGCTCCGTAGTGAACGTGGAAACACCGTCATCTTCTACAACATTGAATCACCGGTAAAACCTGTGGAGTTTGATAAATAACAGTGGATGGACACACTTATTTTTATTTTCAGTTATTGATATCTTTGCTGAAAAAGACACTTTTTCGTCAGTTTTCTTTGTTTTTGATACAATAACCCTCAACTTTAACCTGAGCTTTCATGAACATCTACATGATCAGTGCATTAAATAAAATGCATCATTTTCACTGAAAAAAAAAGCAAAATACAGAGGTTAATAGAACAATAAATGGTGATAAATCACTTAAGAAAGGTTAAATAGAGCGGAAAAATACATTTGGGAACTGATACAAAAGTAGCACTGGGTCCTTCTGTGTTAAGTATTGGTAAAACACTTTTTTTTGTCAAATATGTACAAGATTAATTCTTTTTTGTGTGTGTTTTAGTGTCTTTAACAATCCAATATGATACAGCCTTGTGGTTCACAGTCATATACCTGTTCTCAGTGTAATCTTAACTTTTTTGCAGGTCTGGATAATGGTCCACAGGTCATCCAGCTGTAATGTACTCTGTCATAACATCCCGTCTGCAGACCTCTGTTGTGATCCAACCTCCTTGCTCCCTGGGAAATGATGCTTTTGACATTTATAGCTGCGGCACATCCCTCCCTGACGCACTTGTTGTTTGCTCTTTGTTTTATTGAGCGTGATGAGTCAGTCTTTCCCTTCTACTGTCCAGCGCAGCCGACTTTGTTACCACGGCGATATATCCACCAGACAGCACCCGCAGCACCGCTGATCAAACGGTCAATGTGATCTGACGGTGGCACAAAAGACACCACCGTCACACTGTTGCTTTTCTTTTTTGGTTTGTTTTTATTTCAGTACAGATGTAAATGATGATGATAAGCAGAAACAACAAGCAGGTGTAGATTCAGTGATATGACACAGATTCAAAGCAGTCACGTTTCAGCTGATCATAGACCTTTTTTATTTATGGGATGCAATTCTGGTCCTCAGCTGTCTCACATTTAGCTTTGTCATCATCCAGGAATATCTGAGAGATTCAAAGTAAGGACAGCTTGACCTTTTCTGAGGCTAGATTGAATCAAAATATAAAAATATAAATCACTCCCTCTCAATCTGACCTTTTTTTTTTTTTCAGACTGTAGAAGTATTGTAGATTTGACCTGTTGATGAACCCCTCCCTCACCCTACAATTTATAAAAACTGTCTGATGGACCTCAGCTGGTTCTGCAGATCTCCAGTAAGTGTCAGTGATGGTGACAAGTGATGACTAAACAGTTCACATAAGTGCTATAACACTGCTGTTAAATCATCACTGATGCTCAGCTTTTATAACATCACCCAGATTATCATCTAAAATATAAAACTGGGGTGGCGCAGTGCTGCAGTGGTTAGCACTGTCATTTCACAGCAAGAAGGTCCTGGGTTCCATTACAGTTAATTTAAAGGCTGAAGTTTTCAGTTCTCAGGTTTCCTCCCACCGTCTAAATCACCCATAAGTGTGAATGTGAGAGTGAATGTTAGTTCGTCTGTATACGTCAGCCCTGTGATGAACCAGCAACATGTCCAGGGTGAACCCCACCTTCACACTGCAAAAAATCTAAATCGTACGAAGTGCATTTTTCTCATTTCTAGTCCAAATATCTCATCACGCTTAAAATAAGACGTAATCACCTAAAGAGCAACTTTTCAGTGAGATATAAGAACTTATTTTTAGACAATAGATCTGGAAATTTTGATTTCAAGAAATCTTACCAAGATAATTTTCGCTTCTTCCATTGGCAGATTTTTTTTCTGTGCTTAATTCAAGATTTTTTTTTTTTTTGCTTAATTCAAGCAAAAAAAATCTGCCAATGATCAAGTGAAAATTATCTTGGTAAGATTTCTTGAAATAAGATTTTCAAGATCTATCGTCTAAAAATAAATTCTTATATCTCACTGAAAAGTTACTCTTTAGGTGATTATGTCTTATTTTAAATGTGATGAGATATTTTGACTAGAAATGAGAAAAATACACTTGGTAAGATTTGGATTTTTTCCAGTGCACCCGTTCATACCTGGGATAGATTCCAGCACCCCCGCAACCCTGATCCTGGTTCAGAAAATGGATGGATATACAACCAACCCAGTTCAGATGTTGGTGGAATTAAATCTCTACTAGTTGAAATAAATGAAATGCATTTTCCGACTGTTTCAAATGTCCACGTCACCCAACCGAAGTAGTAAGAATAACAAGAATAACAAGAATTACCTGTTTATTCTTGTTATAATGTTGGATAGATTTAACTGAAACAACTCAAATGATAAAGAAAAAGAAAAAAGAAAACTACTCTCTGCTCAGTGTTGGTATTGTTCTGAACAGACCAGAGAAAGGGGTTAACTTTTTTTCAGTAACATTTTCTTAACTTCATCCAAATAGGTTTATCTGCTTAAATCCAAGACGATTTTAATCATAGTTGTAAATCAGAAAAGCGACAGCGCTTTGGTTACTTTTGTCTGACACTAGACATATAATTTCACATTGTGATTCTGGTTGAAGATGCTTTTGGACACTGATCCATTCAAAGTCCAGACATTTTTATGACCAGACTCTTTTCTATTCCCAAACTAAACCTGAATAATCCAAGGTTGAATGACAACCAATCGCAGCCTCTTACAAAGCAGTCCCTTTAGTTTTTGTGTGGCCCGACACAGCGGTCTGAAGTGACAGAAGGGGAATCTGGCCTTTGTTTGGATATCATCTGTAGCTTTAATGAGGATACCACACACCGGCAGTATTTTTAACGGGCTGTTTTAAGGCCTAATGAGGGGAGTGTTGGGTCAGACTGAACAGTAATGAGGCGGGCTGCTTAGGGACACCGCTTTCGATCACTCATTAATCAGCACATTCCTCTCTGCTCCACACACTTTCTATTTTGTCCTCTATCTCTCGCTGTCTCTCTTATTTTCTCTCCCCTGTAATTACACAGCAAATTCTCCCCACAGGCGGCTCTGAGCGTGGACGTCTGCAGAGTTACACACTCTCGCACACATGCGCGCTAACTGCCCGTTTAAACACTTTCCCTCATTCTGTCAAGGTACATCAGTAAGAGTCCATTTCCTCATCACTCTGTAAGTAGTGCTGCTGAGTGAGGCGCAGAGGCGGAGTCGTTCAAACAGACAGAGGTAGCCATTAGTGGGACATCTTGGGAATAAGTGTGTCTCCGCAAAGCGCAGGGTGCCGGTGTTTGAGTTTCCTTTTCACTCTAATCTCCCTGTGCAGTTTGAGCAGGCGCTGACTGATAAGTGGCATCTATCCCTCTCGCCCCAGATGAAATGTTTCCAGCCTTGTTCCCTGTGCTTTCATCATTCCACAGTGTACCCAGCACAAACAGAGCAACTGGTGAAAAAAGATACTGAAACATAAGCGGTTGCATAATCTAGTGGCAGGGACAGAGTGATGGAGATAACCCACTCATAGCTTAGTTGTCAGTAGATAGTGTGGATGTTTGTGGCATGAGTCAGTATCAAGAAACAAACATCACTATGACTTCATCGTCAGCACTCAATATTTTCCTCTGAGTACCTATTTTCCACAGGACCCACTTTCAAATGAAATTCATGATTCAATTGCAACTGAAAAGAGACATATTTATGCATAAATGTCCGTTCTTGACTATATTGACTGCCCCTTCATATTACGCTGTTACCCATAAAGTAAGAATAATTTTGTTTTCCTCCACATTCCTCTTTTTATTCGTACTCATACACATCTGTTATCACCTTTGACCAGATGTAATGATTATATACTGAGTCCCAGTTACACTTTATTTATCAAGAATAGATCATATTGTCCCAAACATTTCATGAGAAAAGGTAAAATAGTTTATTCCGGCTTTACGGACAACAGTGACTCATAAGGCTGATGATATTTTTTGATCAGGTAAATTAGAGATTCTGAAGACACACACAGCTTTCCTGTATAGATGTGTCATGGATGGATGGACGGACAAATGGAAGGACAGACGGACAAACGAATGATGTGTTATTACATGGGAGTTCCAGGCTTTCCATTTTTCCCATCGTTCTTGCCTGGGAGGAATCGGAGGATTTCAGCCTGAGAGGGTCTCAGAGTAAAGCCAGGTTATGGTGGTTGAAGAATGTGGTCATGATGCCTCCTGGATGCTTCCTTAGTCAGGGCATGTTCAACTGGAGGGATACCCTGAGGCAGACCCAGGACACACTGGAAGGATTATAGGCCTCAGTGTCCTATGGATGGATGGAAAATAACATCTCCAATACTACATAGAAAAACATCTCCATTTTTTTTTTTAATTTAGCTTAATTTTTTTAAAAATGCAGTTTATTTTTTTTAATTCAGCTAAAGAAATGAGTCACTTCATAATGTCATAGCTAAACCTGGTAAGTACTGTTCACTCACTGCCAAGACACAGGCCAGTCACAAAACCATAGTACAGTCCACAGTGTCTTTAATGGACTTAAAAGCTCCTTTAGTGAGCGAATGGCAATGCCCCGGTGTTTTACTGAACGTCTTAGGAACTCTTTAGTTCCTGGTGTAGTTAATTTTTATATTGAGAACTTTATTTGAAACGGCTATTGGGCTGTTGGACTGATGTTAAGGGTCTGTAGCAGAGTCCATAATGAGGATGTGTTTTTTGTACTGTGTGATGAGCGTTAAGAGTCTGTGGCATTTTAATTCCCCCTTTTGGGGATCTATCTATCTATCTATCTATCTATCTATCTATCTATCTATCTATCTATCTATCTATCTATCTATCTATCT
>JAPQRP010000015.1:17813511-17849486 GCA_037367295.1 Apogon hyalosoma | reverse complement strand
ATCCATCCATCCATCCATCCATCCATCCATCCATCCATCCATCCATCCATCCATCCATCCATCCATCCATCCATCTGAATACAGACATTCATAAATACAACTGGTCTACTTTTCTACTGTCAAAACTGTCTTTGTTGAGGCAAAATGTTTTTGACTCATGTTTGTTCATTTTGTTTAGATTTTAGCTTTCTTTACTGAGAACTTCTTTGCATGTTATACATTTTAATTTGTACATTTGACCTACCGTTTTCATTTTGATATCATGCACATGATCGAGAATGAGGAAATCATTACAATTACAATTAGCTCTGATATAATTCGATTACTGCCAAAAAAAATCCAGAAGCTCTCACAACTAAAATCTGTCTGTCATTAAAGTCTGAAATGACGTCAGTGATGAGCCAATCCTTCTCCTCCTCCTCTTCCTCCTTGATCCTGTAGAGCCTAGATGGCACACATGGCCTCCACAAGGGTCTTCCAACTCCACTGATCTTTCACCACTTTGCTCATCACTTTCCAGCTCATTCCTGTTTGTTTGACTTTCACTTCCACTCATCACCGTCATGTTGTTTTTGGTCTGTTCCTGCTTCCATCTTGTTACCGATCTTGACAGTTGGTATGGTGTCCTCAGTGCCTGGTCCAGTCACCTCCATCATCTTCTTTTCACATGGATTTGCCAGTAACACAATAGATAAGAGTCTGTTATACACTATATATAATTTATATATTATATAGCTCAAACATCTGGCAGTGGTGCCTGATTCTTAAACCAAATGTATGTTTGACAAACAGCTCGTACCACTGTTCACATCACATCAATCCCTCCATCCAATAAGATTAAACTGCCCTGGATCAGACATTAAACTACTGACATACGTTATGCAATTATATATGAACTTGACTTGATATGTAATTAATAGCGACAACACATATTTTTAAATGCATTTTAATATTTATGAATCACTTCCTTGGTGTGATACTCAAACCAAAGCCATCTGTGACATTTCAGTAAATAACAGTGTTGTCTGCATAAAATGTGCGTGGACTGCATATCAATCCAGCCTGACAGCGCTTTGACACCATAAAGACGGCTGGTTTTACACCTCGAACTGACAGATGCACTACATAATATTCAAAGTTTATGAATCACAGGGTCATAAACCTGTCAAGTCTTCCAGTTACGCAGCTATTTGACGACAACACACAATTAGCCTCAAAACAAATCAATACCCTTCTGCTCAATTACCCTGTGACTGATACTGGCACATGTATGGAGGCAATAATAGCCATGTTGGGGCTGACATCTGACCTCACTGTCTATGTCGTCCAATTCCTTTTTTCTTTCAGCTTCTTTGTGATAAAATGAAAATGAGCGCTGACAGCTTCTGAAGAGCTGAGTCTAATATCACATTGTTCTCTGCTAAAGTGCTCTGCTGCTCTTTAATTGATGTCTTTTGCAGATACAATACATGCTCACCCCATTCAGCAGCTGAAACTACAGGCATTGCTAATAAGCACCTTTATTAGCTGCGTTTGTGACAATAAAATAATTTGGTCAATTGTGTATCCTCCTTTCAGGACCGGTCGTTTGTTCTCACTGAGGAGAAGGTCGACACGTGTCTTTTTACCTGTGCACCACTGAGATAGCGGCGAAGAAGGTTTTCAATTATTCCCGCAATGACAGAATGAACGCAGAACACCAATTATTGGAAAATCGGCTCTCAGCGGCTCTCAATTAGTAAGCCAATTTCCTTCCCTTTATGAATTTTACTGTTTCAAATTAGCTATGATAAAAAGAGAAAAGAGCGTTTACCAAGGCTGTAAATCTTTTCTAATACCACTGGTGTCTTTTCTTCATAAAATATGACTTAATCCAGCTTTAGTGGACTATCATGAAGTTATAAAGTAATAACCAATCATGGAGCTTTACTGACAATGGTTAAAAAAAAATAATTAGATCTTCATTTGTCATTTTTGGCTAATGGCTTTTACCGCAGCAACCGTGGCCAGTGTTTACCAGGAGCTGCGACAGGTGTGACAGTCAGTATTGATTTATCCGTAGAGCTCAGTGAATATCCAATGGCCGATGGTGGAGCTTAGAAACACCCTCCAGACTGACTGCTGGGAAGCAGGTGGGCGTCAGCTGCCCTCATACATCACAGCACTAACAGCCTCTTCTGCAGACAGTGGGGGAGAAAAAAAGGCTTGAGGCGAGAGCTGGAAAAAAAATGTCAATAGAAATGAGACAAAAACGAAAGAAAGAGGAAAAACAGAGGGAAAGAGAGACGATGAGAGGGAACAGGCTGAAAAACAGATCAAACTGGGGAGAGAGAAAGAAAAAAGGTGATGTAAGAAGAAAAAGCCGGCTGTAAGTAAAACAAAGGAGTCAGCTGCTGGAGTCGTGCACGAACAGCTGGTGCCAAAAACAGAGCCGAGGACAAAGTGGGTTCTGTTTGGACTGGAGACGGGCCAAAGCCGGGCCGGGTTAGAAGGGAGCTCTGCCAACACGAGAAGAGGCCTACGGGAAGATCATTATATAACTGAGAGGGGAAACCTCACAGGCACAACAGAGATGCTCTTGACTCCCTAATGATATGGCTCGGTTTAAACCCATGTCAAAGGAGAAGGCAGGGAGACATTAAAAAGAAAGAAAGGCATCTATAAAAAGACAAGGAAGCAAGAAAAGAGCAGAGTGTAGAAAGCGGCCCATTGTTTATCCATTAACCACTGCTGCAAAAACCATAATGCGCCTGTACTTTTTCACTTTTCTTCCAAACAAACCACATACTGATTCAGAGTCTGAACCTATATCTAATTACATTTGTGAAATACATTCATATGAAGCAGTTAGCTGGGACTCTCAGACTCCCCCAAATGGAAAAAGTGACAAAAAACAATCTGGTTTGATTCATTTTTCCCCTTTTCACCAAGTTCTATGTAGTGAAAGTTTTAACATTAGTTCTAAAAATTTTTTTTTCCACCCCTACTTTCCATTTATTGAGAATATGTTCTGATGTGCAGAGAGGAATCCTTACAAAGAAAACATTCATAAAATTTAATGTGCGCAGTTAAATAATGAAATCAGTGTTTCAGATCAAGTCAACAAAGTAGTGATTTTTACAATTTGACACATAAAATGACTCACTTTGTTTAAAAATATGGCAAAAACACACATCTTTGAGCCCTTTGAGTTGCTGGTATGTGCAAAGGAGCACAACATCACGTTTGCACAGTGAACTCCATGTTAGTCCAGTATACTGTTTCCTTTTTTATGAGATTTTTGACAAAGTGCCAGCCCTCCTCATATATAGCCCAGTGTGAAAATAGCAACTGTACAGAGCCACATCGCTTTCAGCTAACTAATAATCTCTGTATTTGATTCTACATTAAATATGAAAACCCATTTCTCCTGTTGCTCCTCATTTTTAGGAAAAGTCAAAGGCTCATAATATGTGGAACTGCAGTTTTTTTTATATGAAGACTGAACTTCACTGTAAGCTCTTTCATTAGGTTCTGGGGCACATAGCCAACTTACAAGCTACAGAATTACATAAGAGAACGTTTTCAGAGACACTGGCTCCTTTTGCCCGTGTTTCCATGTTGTAAAAGTTTTATTTTACATTTGTGATTGATACAAGCTGATTAGTGGACAGAGAAGTGTTGTGTCTAATGCTCCTGAAATAAATGCTTTCATTGTCAGCTCTGTTATGCTTTATAAGAAACTGGCACGTATTTGGAAGCACAGAGTGTGCACAGTTACAGGCCTGTTGGATGAATCTGCGCTTCAAGCCTCTTTAGCCTATTTTATCACCTGTTCTGATTTTGTAGCGTGTTGTTTTTCTGTTGCATCCATCAGGAGCTGCATCTGTGGACAGCTGCCCGATGCAGCTGCTGGTTTCTAGAAAACAGTGTAAACTCCCTAACAGTCTGTGGATTCATTCGCACTTGCACATCGCGCTCACCCACCGGTGGGATGGCAGTGAGGCGCTTGACGGACATGCCTGGACACGTTCCTAATTGTGCATTGGTGCAATGGTGGTGTGTGTGTGTGTGTGTGTGTGTGTGTGTGTGTGTGTGTGTGTGGGGGGGGGGGGTGGTTAATCCAGCTCAGTTCTTATCTATTTTTCTAATCCCTTTTGTGCATGTGAGTTTCACAGAATAAAGGTGATTACTGTAAAAGGTGTCATGATGTCATGTCGACACAGAGCTAATGGAGGTAATGTGAATTGCAGTTTGGAAACCAGCGAGGTGTTTTTGACCTCTCACCAGCTGAAGACACACTGGCAAAAATGGAGCAGCCCTCATTTTCTCAAAAGCATCGAAAAAAGTTGCACAAATAAGCTCTGACTACTAAATGTGGATTTACACTGCGTGCTAATCACCGCCTTCATTGTTGGTTATGCTCCTTTTTATCTGTTCTGTGGCTGACGAGCTGCTGGAGCGTGCAACGAAGTGCTAACATGATGAGCTCTGCAGAAAAAAAAAGGAGGGGGGGCTTGTTAGTGAGGACAGATATTCCTGAGTCAGATTGGATTGGGAATAGTGCAGAGCGGGTCCCAAGTCAAACTGAATCAATGTTATCCTCATTCCCACCCTGACGGCTAATGGATGACTCTACGACGCTGCCAGATCCTCGGTGTTGGTTCTGAAATTGATCACAGGGACAATTGTATATGAGACTTTGTAATGAAATAAATTCAATAATTAGATTTTTTTAACAATCCATATAACTTCAAAACAGTTTGGTAACAAAGTGATACATGATGTAACTGAATAGATCTGAAGTCCATTAAAATGTATTTTAATCTGATGTACTTAATGCAGACATTTTTTAATACAAACAGATTAATTTTACATGAAAAATGAGTCAAAAGATTGATTCAATTTACTAAATATTTCACAGAATTAATTTTAAGCTGTAGAACCTGGAGTCTAATACGTACATAAATGTGTGTTTGACATTTTTTACAACAATAGCAACTTTTTAATCTTCAAAGTATCATTAAACATCCTGTACTTATTAGTTATATGTAAGTAAAAAATATTACAAAACAGGCAGAGAAGTTGTAATTATTGAAATGACAGTGGCTTTAAATTCAATTTCTTACACTTATAAGTATTTTATACTTTGTGAAATTGTTTAAAATTGAATTCAGTTACTTATACATGTTTAATTCAGTTCCGATCCAGGAAATTCAACATCAGCTAGCAAAGAGAGGCCAGACGTCTTTACAAGGTAGCAGGTCTTAACTTTATATACATTATGCAAATGGTTTCAACAAAAGACACAAAATACTTTTAAAAGTATCATCACAATACCCAAGTGTTCTTTATGCACAACAGGATCACAAAATTATGAAGCTCTTAAAAAGTATTCATCCATCCTCTTCCACTTATCCAGGTCCAGGTCATCGGGGCAGCCTAAGGGCGCTTTACCATACCATACCAACTTTATTTATAAAGCACTTTAAGAATTTTACAGCTGGCCAAAGTGCCGTACACAAATCATAAAACAAGGGAATAAATTAGTAAAACAGTGATAACACAGGGTGCAAAGTGAGCTTTCACACAGCATACTTGAGTCCGTACCGTACTTGGATACGTTCACACCTTTCCTGTAGATGTTACGTTCACAAGTGCATACCGCGGCCCATGCCCGAGTATGAATGGGTGTTACAGGGCTGAAACAGTAGGTGGCAGTGTGGAAGGCATTCTGTCGCTATCCAACAAACACTGAAGTAAGAAGAAGACAAATCCTTAACTATCTGTTAGCCTGTTTGAGGCAAAGAGAAGAAGAGCGACCTTCATTGTCCCTGTTTGTGGTTCGGTAGATAAGGCGAGTCCGTGCCGTGCTGATCCGAGGCTTTTTCAGGAGACAACAGGAGCGCCATCTATGGTCTCATGGTGATTAACTTACTTCCGTTGTCGGAATGGTGGTTAGGTCACTTCCGTTCTCGGGTATGGATTGCATTCACACGGCAACGTACTGTACTGGAGTATGGGCAGTCCGTACCCAGGACTACCTTCTCAACTGGACTCAGGTACGGTACTCGAGCGCGGAACGTTTGCATTCACATGGATAAAATTAAGTGGACTTTGGGGTCAGGCGTACTCAGATATGGACTCAAGTACGCTGTGTGAAAACACCCTAAGAACATAAGCCCAGACTTCCCTCTCCACAGCCACCACGTCTAGTTCCTCTGGGAGGGACACCCAGGAGCTCCCAAGTAATATAATCCGTCCAGTGTGTCCTGGGTCTGCCTGGGGTCTCCTCCTGGTTGGACTTGTCTCAAACACCTCACCATGGAGGCATTCAGGAGGCAAGATGAACCCCCTCCACTGACTGCTCTGGATGTGGAGGAGCAGCAGGTCTACTCCGAAGTCCTCATCCTGTCTCTGAGGGAAAACCTAGACACCCTGCAGACAAATCCCACTTGTATTCAGTCATTACCCACAGCTTATAGATAGATCCACCAGGAAATTGCTTTTTGGCTCAGATCACTCTTTAACCACAACAGACCGGTGCAGTATCACTGTCAACACTGTGTCAATGTGCCTGCTGATGTCATTATTAAAAAGTGAATTTAGCACTTTTTAAATCACTTTTGGCCAATTTATTGCTTGTTTCAGTGTTTTGAGGAGCTTGTGGGCGTTGCAGCAGGTTGCGTTTACAAGTGCAGTTTTATGAGTGGGGGCAGGCCCCGCAGCCCCCCCGCCCCCCGTAGATCCACCCCCGATTTGACTTAGTATTTGTTACACTCACCATTAGTCCCTTTAATTAAGTGAATTGTGTCTTCATTAATTAGCTTCATTTTAAGTCATCCTATAGTCTCATGTTTTACTGTGTAGGGTAAGAGATTTGTCTCAGGTAAGAAAACAGAACAGATATTTACAAGGTGTCGGAGTTACATCCCATCTGAGGAGAGAAAACGGCTGTGAGAAAGTCATCAGATCAAACCCATCTGCTGATCGTAATCACATCAACAGTCAGTCTGATCTATCTGACCATCAGCACCTTCAGGGGTTTTATTAGCACTCAGAGCAGTAAAACTTAACACTAAGTGTCTGTAGCACATACTCTAATACTTTTTGTGAGGCTGCAATAAAAGTCGGTAAATTGTGACAGCAGCAGACATAAACCACTCTAATGGACACCAGCTCCTCTGAGAAAGACTCACTTTGAATCTAAATTACCTGATGCCAGAATGAGAAATGTGTTTTGGCATTTTTCTAAAAGTCATAAAAACAATTGCATTTGTGGAAGTATATGACTCCTGGAGGGCACCACAGAAGTCTTAAATGCTGTATAGATGGTTTGGTTTTTTTTTATTCTGAATTGTGGTGATAAGTCTAGGGGTAAAGCTTATCAAAAAAAAAAAAAAATGCCACCAACAAAACCCAAGTTTTAAACTGAGGTGAAGTAGATGCTGACAGCAGCAGGCTGAGATAATCAGAGGAGGCTGAGTTAAATTGCTTTTAAGGTAGATTTACTGACATATGAATCTAAAGTACGCAGCCGCTCATGTCATTTTGATGTGATTTGATACATCTTACAGTTTTATTGGGTTGCGTCATGTGTCCTTCCTCTACTTAAAACCCTAAGAGTCAACAGTCTCAAACTATTTACAGGTTCAAAACTCACTCACTTAATTTAGTCATACAATTATAAAATATATGAGGCTGAAAGATAACACATGAGACGTACCACTCACAAACATCAAGACAGTTGTAAATATAAAATCTTGCAGCTGTCATCTGCAAAATCTTGATGCATAACTACTCCTTTAAAAAGAATTAGTAGCGTCAATAAATCATTTCCAACCAGCCTCAGTTACAGAGTGGATCATTGCAGACTGCAGTTGTGTTTATACTTATTGATCTTCTTCTTTTTTCTCCCACTGCCACTGGGGTCCACAGCAGCTCCCAGACCCACTTGGTAATAAGTTGTGAAATTGGGCACCATGGACAGTCCCCTGACTCTTTTCACCAAGTTTCACATCAGTGTCTCGGGCCCTCACAAAGTCTGAGTGTCACCAATAGGTTGAAGTCGGCAGTGCAGTTGTAATATGCAGAACAGAATGATTCTGAACCCTGGTAGTCTGAAACTACAAACATTCATCTCTGTTAATGATTTTAAAAGTATCATGGAGAATGCAGTGAAGGAGGAATGTCACTGTTTTTTCTTGAGATGCTATTATGGTTGAATAATTGTTTATTGTGTTTTATTGTTCATTGTGAGTCATGTATGTGTTTTATATACTTTTGACTTTGTATGGTTGCTAACTGGGCCAGGTTTCCCTTGCAAAACAGATTTATAATCTCAGTAAGACTTCCTGGTTAAATAAAGGTAAATAAATAAATACATCTATATTATAATACTGGAAGGTCTCAGAGCATCTGTCTGTCTGTAACAATAATAATAATGGATTACATTTATATAGCACTTTTCTATTAATGCATACTCAAAGCACGTACAGTAGATCCATTATTCATTCACTCATATGTTCTCACTCTGGTGGTGATAAACTACACATGTAGCCACAGCTGCCCTGGGGCAGACTGACAGAAGCGTGGCTGCCATTTTGCGCCTATGGCCCCTCAGACCATACCAGTGTGAGTAGCAGCACTAGAGGCAAGTAGGGTGAAGTGTCTTGCCCAAGGACACAACAGCACATGACTGGGACAGGGCGGGATTCGAACCACTGTGTGTGTGTGTATCTGCACGGTTCTGAGAAATTGAGACATTTTTAACTATCCAATTTGGTGCCTACATTTGAGGAATAGTCCCACCTTGACATTGAATATATTTTTTCTTTAAAATTCCCTTTTTTAAAGTCAGGAGGGACTGATTTTATTCATGTTGCTAAGCAGTTGTCATGGAGAGGGACAGGAAGCAGCCTTGCATGTCAGGAGACAATGGGTGTGATCACTGTTATCCTCTGGTGGTCAAACAAAGGAGGTCTTCAGTGCTGTCCTCTGGTCTCAATTTGATGGTTTTTGGGATACATTTGGGGGAGGGATAATAATTCAGGATATGTTTAATATCTTGGTGTATTCAAGTTCCCATAGGGAAATGTTCCCACAGCTAGAGGAGTGGATTTATCCATGGACATTTAAGCTAGTAAATAAATAAATGACTAAATAAATAAATAAGACAGATTTTCACTAATCACTGAACCAAGTCAAGTTGAAAGCACTCAATGACAATAACTTCTGGCCATGCTGGACCTTACTGGATGCAATGATTAAACAGACTTTACTTTTTTTTTCAGTCTTACCAAACTTGACAAATAAGGTTCTTAAAGGTTCAATTTCGAAGACTTGCTTGTGCTTGTGTACTTACATGATGCTTGCGTAGGTCAAAAGCTGGATATTTGCTGATATTAGATGGCACAGTTTCTAAGTTAAGACTGTCTACATTTATGACGATATTAAAGACTTAATTTTCCCTTAAACTCCTTAATTCACTCCCAGGTCTTTCATTGCTGCTCTTCCGCTCTTCTACAACTGCACTGTTTGCAACATGTGCTACCAATAGCTTAGAAATCCATTCAGGTAATGTAAGCACAACACAGATTCCAACATAAATTTCACATAAGTATACAAATCATCTGTACTGAAGCGTTAAGACCAAGTCTCTCAAAACCTATATTCATCTTCTACAACCAGTAAATAGTGTTGCCAACTAATTTTCAGCAGATGTTGCTACAGGTGGGTCTATTTGTTGCTAAAAGTTGCCAGATGATGTTGTGATGCCATTATGTGATGATGTGATTGAGCAATTACGTAAAACATTACATAGATTACACAATGGCATTAAAAATGATTGATTGAATTGAATTGATTGATTGAAAATGACTTGAAATTTGTTCATTTCGATTTGTGTGTTTATTATCACATGTTTTTATTTGTAAAAGTAAAATAGAGTCAACACAGTTCTTTTATGATCAGATAATTTATTTTTAACCACAACACATCATAGGGTTGTTTTATTCATATTTATCTTGTTAAATAGTAAAACCTACCGTAAAATCACACTTGTGTGATTGCAGTTGGCTGTTTTCTAGGTATCAAACCAGCAAGGTAGAAGGAGCTAAATTTGTTGCCAGGTGCCTCTTAGGGTAGTCTGAAAAGTTGCTAAATCTAGCAACAAAAGTGCTAAGTTGGCATCAATGCCAATAAAAATCACTATTAAAATATTACACGTCTGGTACCAAATGTTTGACGTATCAACACTAATTTTGTATATGTCAATAATACATCAAATTAACTGAGTTATATTTACTGGGGTGGCGCTGCAGTAAAGCAGAAGCACTAAGTGTGACTTTTGCCACGACAGCTGTCATGTGATTCTGAGCTTTTTTTTGTTTTTTTGTCTTTTATCCCTAAGGGCACGATTAAGAGCTTTTTCATGGGATATAAACCTCAACCAAATTTGGCACTGATTAACTTCAAACCAACCCTCAAACTGTTCTCCTTTAAACAGATTTTTGTGTTTGATAAATGATCCATTACATCTGAATTAAAGGCGAACAACCCAACAGGATGTGAGTTCCTGTCTCAGTTAGACTCACTCCTGTGGTCAGTTTAATGAAACTTACCATCATCCTAACAGATATCCTTTTAACATGATCAGATCAAGTTGTCATGGTGACTCTACCCTGCTGCCCCAGTCATTGCTGCTGGCAGCTATATTTTATGGATATTCGCATTATGACGTCAAGCAACCATCAGTTATTATGGGTAAATAAACAAGAACGCTGAGTTTGAAATCTTCTTTAAAGACTTATATGCAAACGGTCATTATAACCTTTCTCCTGGTCAACATTTAAGATAAAAGTGGTTATAACTTATGAACATAATGATTTAATGTAAAACCAAGCTAAGTGCCTGATATTCTCTTTCAGACATCTTCTTTTTGATCATTTGCCCTTGAGCTACACTCTTCGCTCACACTCAGCACCTCCAGCGAGCTGGCAGATGAACTAGAAGAGTGTTTCTGCTCCTCTCAGTCAGTGGACTCACTCATTTCAACTACAGTCCCTTCTTTGTTTTCTTTCACTTTAATGGCTTCTTTATAATTTCTTCCTCTGTTCAAAGGGCATGCAGTACTTGACTGGCTGTAAATCTGTTTGGAGACTAATCTGCCACTACCTACCAGCTGCTCTCTTGGCACTAGCCAGAGCCAACATTCCCGTTGCTATGGAGATAACCAGTCATGCCAGTTACACATAAGGCCTGGCGCGGCGCCGAGCAGGCCCGTGTGTAGTGAGCGTGTGCGTGGCCGTGTCGCAGAGCGTGCCTGGATAATGTGCGTTTGTATTATTAGAAGTCAAACCGTGTGGTCCGTCAACTGAAAGAAAGAAAAGGTTCTTGATTAACTGCCATTACCAGCTGTTTGTCAGTCTGAGCCAGATAAGTGCTCAACACTCTACTGTACTCCTGCACGTGTTTTTGTCTGTACACAATGTGCACAAATGAATAAGCCAAAGTCAGTTGACCGTGGCCTTTTGTCTGATTGTCAACTTGTAGAACACAAAGTCCGTAAGGGTTTTTATCCTGTCTCCAAGCCCTGGACTGATGGGGGGCACACTGGACTTAAAGGCCTACCATTAATCCACAGCAGAGTCACCTGTGGCATTGTAGTCCACCATGCATCTTGGGGGCCATGCACTTTGTTATGTCTGCTTTTCATGTCATGTAAGAGACTTAAAGTCACTTACAATGTCTTAAAGGTCTGTGTAGGATTTGCCTGTATGATTAGGGGAATTTTGTGTGGGAGTTTTGCTGAAAGCCAAACATCTGTTAACATTAGCTTACTGCATTTTTAAGCTAACAGTATCTGATGTTGTGCACTGTTGCTGCTGTAGAGGAGCAGAAGAGGCACATAGAATTCAGAGTACATTCTATTATCATCACTGTAGACAACTGAAACTGTCCATAGTTTATAAATGGGGTTCACTGATGGAGCTCACAAGTAAACACAAATCTGTTACACGGCAGCTGTAGCCTCTTAAGCCCAGTTGCTCCCTGGTACTGAGGGCAGCCACAGTTCCATCTGTGTTGCCATGGTAATGCTACGTGACACTTGTAGCAATATACACATACACATGTTACCAAAAGAACATCAGTTAACAGTTCTATGAAACAACCAAACACAACTCAAACAACAAACACATGAAAGGGCAAATATTGAAAACAAGCTAACTGTCTGAGACCAGCGTACGTCAGGAATGATTTGATAAAACAACAGATGAATGTGACAAACTTTGCAGTGCTAAGCTAACGCTAAGCAGATCCAACAGTACAAGTATTACTTTTCTGCTGTTAAAACTCACTGAACGAGACAAAGAAGAGCCCAAATAAAGGTCTCATTACGAAGTGATGATTACAAATTTTGTCTTACCTTTGCTGTTTTTTGATCATAACTATTCAAGGTTTTATTGTAAGGCTGTTAACAGCTAATTCATTGTTTTGTGTTACATTGAAATGATTCCAACCGGAAACAGATAACCTACTGCTTAAGGGTTTTTGAAATAGTATGATGGTCAAGCATTTGTTAAGATAAAGACGTCGAAGGTGAGCGTTTTTACCTCTGGCTTCACAGCTATAAGCTTCCAGTCGGACTGTCGGAGTCGTTCTGTGTTGAGTCACTTGTTCTGTAACGTTTCCTGTGGGTTCTCCAGTTTCCCCTGCCACTAAAATCAGGTACATATAGGTTAATTTTCCTGCCTGTGCTGTACTGTGGTACTGTGTGTGTGTGTGCATTATGGGTTAAATGTAGAGACTGAATTTCCCTACAGGGATAATAAAGCGAGTTAACCGAGAATGAGGCAAAGAAATGATGAAAATCTGAAACGCAACAAATTTGCAACCCATCACTGACACCGGAGCTCTCATACAGACCTTATCTGTTCTCTGATCTGTCTGTTCCAAAGTCTTAATGTTACTCTGGCTGGTCCATGTGCGGAGCAGAGATGTAAAACTACAGTGTATGCCTCCTGTATTTGATTAACATTACTTATTACACAAGCATCTGACTACCATCACATCCTAGTTCTGCTACTCCACATATTTTCCTTCAGTTCATTGTCTCATAATAATTTCCATGACCTTTGTCACATAAGACACTTTTATGAAACAATCATCAGGTCCGTCACTGTTGTTGTGACATGATGTCTGCTTACCGATGCCTTTTTTCAAGGTGTGACAGTTGAGAAAAACCAGCCACATTCTGAAAACAAACTTGTGCTTTTATTGTTACTGTGTGGAAATACCAGCAACAACCAAATTATGCTTTGACATGCAAATTAATAATACACACAAAACATGTCCTTATCATGTCAGGTATTTAAGGGAATAAAAAGGTATTTGTTTTGTCTGGACAGTATTGACTTTTATTTTTAATTTTACTCTATGGCTCTGTCATCCTTTATCACGTGTCGTATTTACTTTGTGGTGCAAAGAAATAATTCCACAAGTGATTGGAATAATAACAGAACATAAGAATTGGTGTGTACTTCATTTACAGTTTGCATGGTGTAAAAAGCATTGTAAAATAAAAGTTGTTGAACATTAATTTGGTTATGTCTCTTTTTCCAGTAAGTCTTTGTTTCACAGGTCTTCAGTGTTGTTGCCAAAAATGTGTCTGCAATTCTTTGAGTGACTCTGAGCATCTTTGATGTATTGAAAAGCTGTTAGTAAAGGTGTTGAAACTGAACCCTGAGAACTCTGAGGCCTAACTTTAGTTATTATGAATCACACAGGCAGAACACAGGACATGCTGGTTTGAAACAAAACAGAAACAAACCAAAATAAACCTTTTGTTGTCCATTACAGCCCGGATGGCACATGTAGCCTGCACAGTGCTCTCTTTTGGTTTTCCCGTGTTTTCTCAGTACGACCGGGGCCTTTCACTGAACACATCTTTGACATGTGCACGGAGGAAGCTGCTGTGGTTTGGTTGCCGCGGAAACCAGGTGAGAGCATGTGCTGTGTGTGTGCACTCTGATGACTTCATACATTCCATGACGTCGACATGGCAACAGTAAAAAACAGAGAGGGGAGGGGGTGACTCAGACGCCTCGGTGTCACTGTGAGTGTTTTGTTTAATTGATCCTCTTTAATACATCAGAGGGAGGTCGTAGTCTGAGCTGGTCCCACCTGTTTACAATATTACTCCAGTACTGTTATGACACATTTCTTATTATATTTTGTAGAATGTTGAATTTAGCTGTACACACTATTCACTTTGGGAGGTGTTCCTTTTGGTACTGATAAGACATAAGTACAGGTTTCAGAGCCAGATCCATGAATTTTGATGGTTTTGCAAATGTAAAGTCACTACACAGAAGTGGATGATAGAAATGGGGTTTACATCCTTTAATGTTAACATGGTCACCAATATTTCTTTAACAGTTAGGGTTATATCTGGGCCATATATGAACTAATACCAAAACCTCAAGATGCAGGCTTTCAAATGAAGTCTAATCTGCGCATTTTTGCCTCCTTGTCCTTGTTATAACCCTAACCCTTAGCAGAAGTATAATGAAAAGGCTGAATATTAAAATACACTGTTGCCTATTAAATTGGAATAAAATATTTTCGCCTCTTCTTGTGAAATGATTGCGACAATGTGATTTATAATTGATAAAGTGTAACTAGGACTCAGTATGTGATCATTGCACTTGGTCAAAATTGATTACTGATGTGTATGAATTGGAATAAAGAGAGGAATGAAACTGAAAACAACATTATTCCAACTTTATGGCCAGTGCACATTAATGCAGTCCAGTTAATGCACTACAGTCCATTAACTCATTTTGTGGTGCAATGATCATAAGTAAATTGTCCAGTATTTCCCTTGTAAAGTAATTCACAGGACTGCTCACTAACAAGTGTTAGCCAATATCTGGGGTGCTGTTAAAGGGGGGTAAACATAAATTCATGGGGCCTAGCATTTCTGGGGGGCCCATAGAGCAGTGGAGGGGGCCCAGTGGATACAGGTTAGAAGTTGTGAAAATTTTGTGTAAGGTCCGCTGTATAATAGAGGTATAGAAGCCAAGTGTCGGATGTTGAAAGCATGTTAAGTTTCACTTTTGCTTCACACTAGTGTTAAGTTAGTTATGGACCACACCCCCACAGATGTAACTACCCCCCACACCCCACCCCTGCACCACCAAACTGATAAGATACTGACTTGTGTAAAGGGCCCACATCGTTTAGCTTTCAGGGGGCCCACAATTGCTAGCGGTGCCCCAGGCCAACATGGTGTCTCGTCAAATGAGGTAGCACTGAAACTCAATAAAAGACGAATCGTTTTGCCAGATGACTGCAGCAAAAAAGTACTCAGGTTGATGTAAAGCATGAAAATAGGATTAAACCTGAGTGCTAAGGGCCGCCGTGGCTTAGACAGGTGAAGTAGTTTGTGACTGAAGGGTCGCCAGTCCGATTCCCTGGTCGTGCACCAGTAGAGGAGTTGTTGACCTTGAATAAGGCACTTAACCCCCTATTTGCTCGCTGGGCACCTGCCATGGCAGCCCACTGCTCCTAGTCTGCTGTGTATGTTCAACTACTGAAGGCTTAAAGGCAGAGCGTTACTTTCAGTATGTGTTGCATGTACACATTTACAACATACTGACAAATAAAGAGCTCCTTCTTCTTCTAAAAATGATGCATGACAGAATGTGTAAATTTCTTTGGAAAGTCTACTAAAGCACCTCAACGCCATTGTCCTATCTTTACTCAAACGTAAGCTTTTTATGTTCTGGTTGTTTATGTAATCATACAGTAGTTCTCTTTTATATTAATTCATTAATTTTCTGAGCTGTTTATCCTCTGGAGTGTCATGGGGATGTTGGACTCCATCCCAGCGACCACCAGGCAAAGGCAGGTACACCTTGGACATGCCACCAATTCATCACAGGTCTGACACAGAAAATAATATATTGGTTCATTCACAAAGAACTATGGTAAGCCTTTAAACCATTCAGTGACTGCTTTATCTCTCACCTATATCTTGTTTAGCTGAAAACAGTAGATAATATGAAGCAGACAGAAAAACGCCTAATTCCCACTTATCTGGCCCTCAAACATGGATTAGCAGTTTCCCGGTCTGTAGATGTGATTACATTTAGACTGAAGTCACCTCCTCCAGACATTATTGCAGACAGGTTCAGCTCTAAGTCTCAGCAAGAATCACCAAGGATGAACCTCTTAAGCCTCTTTTCACAAAACTGCAATATGTCCTGTGATTGTGAGTAGATGAGTCAATGGTCAATAGATCTACAGGAAACTCTAGAGATAATCCTCACATTCCCACTTGTGCCTGAAATGAAAAAAAAAAAAAAGTGAAAATAGACATTATCAGATGGGAGATCTCTCTGCTGTGACTCATGTAGGGCCGAGTCTCTTTCGAACGACTGTGGAAATCTAGTCAATTAGAGCACACACAAAAGCGCCACACCTCATGTATCATAGTGATCTGTAAATGTGCAAAGCCTGCCAAGTGTCCGAGAGGGTAATTGAATGAATTTGTGATTAAATGAGCAATGCATGAGTTTCGCCACAGTCCTCTAAATTAATCCTTGCACCCTGATTTGCATGCATTCAAATGCACATTGTCATCAGAATCACAATGACTATGAATGCATGGAAATGATGGCCTGTGACTTGCCAAATCGAGTCCTTCCTTTTTAGTCAGTATTAATCCCCAGCTCTTGGCTTTGAGCCATGGCGGGAATATGTAGTGGAGGACGGCCGCGTGCCCTCTCCCTCACAGCTGCCTCCTAATCTTACCCCCAGCCACAGGCCTGCTCCGACCCCATGGCCCTGCCTGTGCGGTCCGGCCAATCTCTCCTCTGGTTCTCTCCTGCCCCCTAAAGCACAAACAGAGGAAGCCACGAAGCAGCCTGCAGTGGTCACTCCTGGTGAATCTCCCAATTTTCTCAAATATGTTTTGAGTGAAGAAGGATGGCTTTGAGGAAAATGCGATGTACAGCTTCATATGGATGCCTCTCTAATGCATTAACTATGCTACATACAGCTTTACATTACAAAAAGTAGCTTTGACTGTAATCTTCCTGAGTGTTGCATGGATGCCATCACATGATAGAAGAGGGAGAAATACTGTTTGGCAATTAAATATTCCCATGTCGTTGGTTTGTTGGCGTGCTTCTTTGAACCTTCTTGATTCACATGCATTCCTCTCCCAATGGGAGCTGTCACTTTGTGTGGACATTGTCCCCTCAGTGTGTGTGGCTATAAGGGAGCGTCTGATGTCCACTCTGGGCCACTTGTCTATGATGTGAATGGGAAGACAATGAGACCCCCAGTTGCTCTCTCTCCCCATGACCCGCCTGGGGTCTGATTTGCCTTGGCAAGGGGGACAGAGGCCCAAAACAAAACTGAAGGAGTCTCCAGTGAAGGGGTGCAGAGGTCAGCCCCGACGCCCAACTAACAGGCCCGTCCTCTAGTTTAGGCTCCTAAATGGGAAAAGGACACAGAGGCGTAGAGACAATGGGATAAAAGCAACCTCCAAAACCATTAAATTCTGAGGAAGTGATGGCCGTGAATGATGACAGAGAGTGAATAGAGTCTCTTGAGGTGGGAGGTACGCTCGTTTAATGACCATGGATGCTCCATTATGGCAGCCCTGGGAGGTGGTGATGAGGTGGTACATTTTTCCCATTACGCTTCTCTTCTTCCAACGAGGAGACAATTCCAGATTGATGCAGGAATCCTGGTCAGGACTGTATAGACCCCTGCTGAGAACCTCAGCGCAGGGGACAACGTGACACCACCCAGGCCCCTTTAGATGCAAGACGAGTCAAATTACTGTTTGTGTAACTTCAAGCCTTTCAAAGCTTCCCTGAAGGACATTTTGATTGATGGACTTTCCCTTTCGCATTGAGTGAACAAGAGGATGTGGTCATATAGTTCATGGCTCCAAAGTGCGCACGATAATGGATGTGGCTCTGATTGGTGTTAGCTATTCAACTTTGTCAAACTTTTCTAAAGGATAAAAGGGATCAGTATGGTAATGATGATCCTAGGCATCCATTTATCACTCTAATAGTGATATGAAGGACATTCTGCAGATTTACAGATACAGTAAACACACCGACAGCTCAGTGTGTTGTTCACGATATCTAAAACATGCAGGGTCCTTTCATAAATTAAACATAATCCCTGTTGAAGCAGATTAATTTTGGTCTCCACATTGGGATTATAATTACCACCACATGTTGCACATTCATCCTTGACTTTAAGTGTGCTTACTGTTCACCAGTCCTCCTCATGGGAGTTCACTCATATTTATTATTAACCAGATTAAATCCCTCAGATGTAATTGCTCAGAGTTGTAAATGTTACCATATGTTTTTAATGGAAGCATAAAAGCAGGATTTCCATGTGAGTGATGACATACTATGATCTTTTGCACAGTTACAGTATAAGATACCAGACAGTTTATACTATATGTCACAGCAATGTTTGGATTTTTATGAGTCAGTCATTAGTTATTGCATCTTCTTCTTTTCTTTCTTGATATCTTTTTTTTTTTTTTAATCGATTTAACAAGAGGTTTTACTGTTCTACATAACCACCTGCAGTGGAAAATCCTTCTGGAAATCCTTTATGGATGTTAAAATACTAATAGGACACTGTGAAAACACTCCACTAGAAATGAAAAGTGTACATTATCAGCCCCGTTTTCAACTTCATGACAATGCATCCTCCAGCTAACTGAAGAGAGTGGATTTAAGAAGAAGAAAAGCATTCGGTTCATCACATACAATTGAGTTTTGGAGATATGTGGGGTTTTTTTCCTGACAGGAAGGGGATAAAATTTGTAATGTGTAAAACTATGTTGATGCTAAATCTGTCTGACTAATGTAGAGGAGGAAAAAGGAAAATATTTCTATCAGAAGCAAAGAAACTAAGGTTCTCAAAGCACATGTACTTGAAATTTGTACTTCATTTGAGTAAAATATTTACATTCCCTAACTACATCAGGTTTGCTTCAATATACTGGTTTTGTATGTTTCACTGCCCTTTTGTTTTCAGTGTATTTGTTGCTGTACATTTTTAATTTACATTTATTGTAAATTGTTGCATTTACCTTTAAAGACGTGAAATTAGATTTGTGGCAACTTCCAAATTAATTTTTCTCAACATTTAATCTTTCATAAGTCATTTATCACCATTTATTATAATATTATCCTCTGCATTTTGCATTTTCAGTGAAAATCAGGTATTGTCTTTGTATGTTTATAAAAGCAAAGAGCAAATTCAAAAGTTGTTACATCAAAACAGCGAAAACTGAAAAGAAGTACTTTTTCAGTAAAATATATCATTAACTGAACAGAAAACCAAGTGTCTCCATCCACTGTCATTTTTCAAACTCCATGGGTTTTACTGGTGAATCAATGTTTTAGAAGACTACGGAGCCTCTGAACATCCAAATGGGTCATATCTGATGACGCTGAAAAACTCAGAAGCTACATTTTATAGCAATAGGTGTTTATAGCATTAGTGCTTCAAATGTCATTATACATTTTAGATCAGTAGATGCTTTAGCTCCCTGATTCCTGTTTGTCTTTGAGGGTTAAGCACTTTACTGAATCTTAAGACTGAAATCTGCTCAGTGTCATCTTCAGCAGGCTTTGTTACAGTCTTTGTTTCATCCTGTAAATTCTTGGACATTTCCACATCGTAAGTATGTGGATGGTGTCTTGGTCGGATCCAGATATTTCCATTGACAACAACGGGTTTTTCCCATGACAGACACGGCAGTGGAGTCTGATTCTGTATGCATAAAGTCTGAGTGTATCTGTAGATTCAGATGTTACTCCAGATACATGTTAAAAACCAGAAGCATGTCTAGACTGTAATTATGTAGCCGCAAATAGCCTGATTTAAGGAAGGCAGCCACATGTTTAAAGAGCACTTCACCAAAACACTTAACAGCTGTCTGTGACTGCTCAGCTTTGTGCTGTCAGAGGATTTGACTTTTTTTTTTTTTTCATGAAGAAAAATGCACGAGTCCAGCCAAAAATAGGCATTCCACACTGAGATGAATTGCTTGCAGGATGATATTCTATAACGGTTCCCCAGAGCTGCACGTGGCTCAAATCTTAGAGCGGCAAACTTTGACCAGAGATAAGGAATGCAGTCTTGTGACGCTCAGCGCAACACATTTACAGCACACTGTAGCATATGCATAGATTAGGCCAACAAAAACAGCCAAGCATGAGCTCCATATATGTCAAAGCCACTTCTGCACACTCTTTTAGCACTCTGTCAGATGGCACGTTCAAGTGAAATGGGCACTACAGCCTGAAGTGCACTTATAGCATCTTCAAATTACGCGAATTAGAGGTGCTGCGATGCCAAAACATTCCTAAATTTTCAGCTTTGTGTTACTAAAACATTATGCCAGTGTCTTTTTCTCCCTCTGTTTTTTAAATGCAGCAAAGACTGGAGAAGGTGCAGATAATCCAATGGCATAAAGATTTATCTGATCAAAGCTGGTGCACTCAACCTTTCACCAAGGGAGCGCCTGCTGTCTGTAGATGGAGATCCCTGCTGCTGCCTGAGTTAACAGGCTGTATTTGGAGTAATGAGGGGGTCGACTCGAACTGTTAACTAGCAGTAAGCATGCTAATATGCTAATGTTGATATGCTAATCACAGATCTGCATTGGTGCAAGGATTTTGCCTTTTTCACCTCTATGAGAGTGTAAATGGTATGAAGCTGGAGCCTGTGCAAGATTAGATTTATTTTTGTGAGCGTTTATTTTATTTTAACTAAGTACATAGGTATATGTTTTAAAGCTTTAATATATGTTCTTGTGTGCATATGTGACGTGTATTGGAGTCTGTTTTATGTGTCATGCTAGGTCACTAGATTTCTTTTATTTTTCTATTTTTTTCCTCCTGATCAGTTAAATCTGCATTAATTGGCTGTTTAAAAAATATATGTGACATGATAGACAGATGGTAAACTATACAATAAAATAAAGGCATCTGATTCCAGTTCTAAGTCAGTGGTAGCTAGTGTTGCACGCTGCTGCTGCTGTAGAGGAGCAGAAGAGTGGCATCTGCAAACAAAGTAGAGAAAATGAACATGAGAAATGAAAATTCTCCTCCATAGAAACCAATGTAAAAGGTGTCATGAATGTAGGCACAGAGACTTATTAGCTTAGAAATGGAGTCAGCTAACGTTAACAACCGACTTCTATATCAATAAAACTTAATGCAAGTACGTGACCTCTTACAAATGTTACATAATGAATCTTAAGTTATTGGTTATTATATATTTCACACCTTTGAACATTATTGTTTAGCATGAAGAAGTGCAACTTGCATATCATTTGGTTATTTATTCTACTGGTCCATTTTTTGGTTATTATTTATATGGCTAACTTAGCTTGTGTGAGAGAGGGGATGTGACCTAGAAACAAATGTTTTGTTGGACAGTTTAAGGTTTAGCAGCATTAAATTCAGTATTACACTATAGGTAAGTTATCTGTAAGCATGTGTGGAATTTCTTGGGCCTCAGATCATTGTTTAAGAACCACAGAGGCAGTGGGAAAATTGAGTTTTTTCACCGAAGTACACAGTAATATACATAAACAAGAAAAACATGTATGACTACTGGCCACTGGCCAAGATAACATTCTGCAGTGACACAAAAAGGATCAGTTTTTGAAACAGAAAGTGATTTTGGAAACAAAAAATCACCTTTAAAATGGCCAAAGAATGAGGTTAAGAAACATGCACTCAATGCATTTGGTCATTAAACTGTGGATGCAATGTATAGAGAGAATAAACCGTAGTATAACAAATACATATTAGTAGTTCAGTGTGTTTTGGTCTCATCAGGTCATTTTTCTTCCTTATATTGATTTGGATCTCAGTCCTCAAGCCCTGCTTTAGGCTATATTAAAATGAATGTATACATTAGTGCAAGAACAACACCACATGAAAGTAAAACACATAATGTAAACTGTTTTTGACCTGTTTTAAAATGATCATAACCCAACGACAGTGCATGCTTCTTGTTTAAGGCTCATTGTTTGTTCATTAAACTGGGAATTTGCTTTTGTGTCCAGTGCAGTGCAGCATACATAATTTAATTTTGCCTCCATAATAACCCCCACCCCCACCCACGACTGGTGTCATGGCCCTGGAACGAGTGAACTAGTCTTGCTTTTGATTTAGCCGTAATTAATGTGGACTGATGGACAATTAGTCTGGTCTAATTTCCAGGACAGCACTGGTCTTATTCTCACCTTTGAACCCAGGGGCTTGACACCAGTCTGACCCACCAGGCTGAGTCTGCAGATGACTGTGTTTGGGGTCACCGGAGTGAAGAGGTCATCCATACTTTGATAGGCGTTTTATTGTCTTGTTTGCAGTGATTTGACTGATGAGCATTCACTTTTGTTGTCAAATGTTTGATGTAGCATCAGTGTTGCCATCTGAACTTTACTACCGACCAGAAGAAAATATTTAATTCACCTTTTGTTCTTTTAGGCATTTGATTACTAATTAGATGAGAGACATAAAAATCCCTACTGTTTCTTTGTCACTGTATTTACAGGTTGCACACACAAAAATATAAATGTAAGGGCAATCTAACAAATTATTCCTGAATTGTTCCACATTCATTTTCCTTTAAATTATGCAAAGACACAGATTAGATTCAGCACTTGTCTGCAGTGTTAACCACCAGAATAAACTTAAACCCCCTAAAAATGTACTTTAGAATTTTGAGAGCAAAAAGTTTTCCTTAAAGACTTTGTCTGACATATTTTCTGATTCAAACCCAAATGTTTCAATAGTTGTGATGTCCTGATCTTAATCTAAGAAAGCTGGTAGACTAAAACAGTCTCACATGGCACGTGCCTGTATTTTCACAATTCCAGTTCATAACCTGGTATCGCCCATTTTGTTAGAAATTTAAAAAACAATGACTTCACCGGTGGAGGCAGCCTCAGATCCTAATTAAGTGAAGCTGACCTATTTGTGTTGCCATTGTCTCGTCAGCCTCATTAAGATCTTCACGTCAGCTCATCTCCCACTAAACATCTCAGGTCACAAATGAAAGGAAATATGAAGCTCCGTAAACTCACTGTCTTGTATTGCAATGATTTAATTGAGCATTTTCAAGAGTAAGCAAATATAATTTCATGTTTGCAAATATGCAGCACGTGATTTCAACTGAAATGCCCTGATATAGTCATTACATATAGCATCATATTAAATCATCTCAAGCGTCTTCTTTTCAGATCCTTAAGGAAATCAGATTTGTCAAAAAAAACCCAAAATCCTTGTTATTACACTGATGCTTTGACATCTATTCAAAAGGTTTTCAGTCTGTTGAATATATATGTAAATATGTAGGTGCACATGTCATCAGATGTTCAGTGTTTACGGTCAGAGCACACAAATACAAAGCAAGTCGTCTGGAAACAAATGTGCATTGAACAGCAATCGAGGCAATCAGTTTGCCCATGATGCGGATTGTTGCAGCCGCTTGTTAAAAACTCTTTTGAAGGGGACACATTTAATTAAAAACGGCCCTGGTGAGGTTTTTGGGGGCTTGAATAGTTCAGGAAATATTTATTTAAATCTAAAGATACAATCTGAAAATGTAATCTAAAATATTTTCCACCCAAATTCACATTCAGATGATGTCCTTTATCAGCTGCTCACAGACACATGCTAACAGATATATAGGTAACTGATGTAGGGGTTGTCAAGGCAACAGTCTGTCGCCACATTGTGCGCTTAATTCAAGGCCAGTGTCTATAAGGTTTACACTGTCCTGTGGCTATGTTTAGAGCTGTTGTTCAAGGAAGCACCATGAGGCTTACTGAAAAGTTCAAAAGTTGTTGAGTAAACATAAAGGACCGGCCTCACCTGTTTGTATCCTGACGACATGACAACGTGATATCTCAGACAGATCCTAATATAGCGATAGCAGGAGAAGAAAATCTCACACAAACTGCGAAACTCTGACATGTGTTCTTACACCGAGAACAAAACCCTGCAGTGGTGGAATGCTTCCACATGATCACTGTAGGCTCTTCTTTATGCTATATTCTGAGAAAATACTCAGATAATAGAACCACATCTGGACAACAGCAGCAGCAGCAACAGTCACTCATCTGGTTCTGAACATTAGCACACAGTCTAACTGTACCAGCACAGGGAAGACATTTCTTTGAAATTAAAGAGGATCCACTTGTATGGCCTTGATTTATATGTAGTCAGCAGCTCTGAAGAGTGCAGTGATGTAACAGGTTGGATATGCACCTAAAGGTCCTGTGGGCCATGAAAACACGCAGCCAACACAAACACAGACAGACACTTAAAACAACAGAACAAAACAGCAACAACCGTTTGGAGAAATTGATATACTTTTGACACTATGACAGAAGCATCAGTAAATATTCTCTTTGCTTCCTGGCAAAGTTTTGGATGTGGCCCTTGTGCGTTCACTTGGAACAGCAGGCTTAGATCCCATACGAGTTCTGAGAAACAGTGAATGTGCGTGGACTGACAGCTGATTGCACTATGGTTTAATCTTGTTAGGGATTTTCAAAAGTGCTGCGTCCACTCAGATCTGGAGATAGGAGCGCCGCACAGCCTTTGTGTGCAAAATTTCAACGCTCCCGAAAAGGGGGACAAAGGGCCCCCCTGGTGATGTCATTCTGCTGTCAGCAAGCAGACCCTCGCTGCAGGAGAGGGGCCAGGACGGGACATACTGTGACCATCATTCCCCCAGTGCCTCACCCTGACCCCCTCTGAACCAATGCATCCACCCCTGACCTGAAGCTCAAGACCCAAATCATACTTCAAGAGACATATATTTAATGAGTTTGACCCTAAATCCACACAAATGAAGCATACATGTCACATTTTGTATGATTCGTGTCACTCTTGCAAACATTCAGTTATGTTCATTCACTGTCAGTGCCATGACAACACAGATGCCCATGTCGATGTTCCTTGAACTCCTATATTTAACAGGCTAGTGTCCTGTCTGTTCACTACTGACAGTTTATCCACATGTGACACATGCTACATGTTGTGTAATAGTCCCCACTTAAACATATGTGTAGCCAACTGTGTAAGAGCTGCTGCTAAGACACCAGTCACATGAAACATGTTACAGTAACATTTGGTTCTCTATATGTGGGGATGTGTTTGAAATAGTAGACAAAGTTGGCCAGTTATGAAAATGAATTATAAAAACAATTTAGAATTCTGCAGGTGAACACAATAATAGACCAAATGTACTCATATCAGGGATCAGGCCTATTAGCCTTAATACAAATCTGTAAAACATTTTGATAAATTGGTTTTGTGCTCAGCACAAAACACAGTTTGTTGTCTGATCTGACATGTTAGATTGATTGTCTAAACTGACAGTCCCTTCTGACCGTCCTTTATTAACATCAGGTCAGTTTGTGTAAAAAAAAAATCACAAAATGAAATCCACATCACCATCACGAAAAATGGGTCAAGCAGAGAGGAACATGTCCATGGTTGTGTTTCAGTCAGAGAACCAGAGCTGGATCCTGAAGTCTGTGGATGTCAATCATTCCACCACTGAGCGTCTCCAACAGCAGGTCAGTGCAACAGGAAGTGTCATTGATCGACTGACACCAGGTCAACTTGGTCAGTCTGAGGTGCAGGAATCCATAGCTCAGATTCACGCCCCACACTACTGTCTGTTCACTAGGAGAGGAATTCTGGTTATTGATATCGACGTGGGCTGCACTTGTTGAACCAGTTCATAAGTTTATGTCAGATGTTTCTTAGAATTTCAGAAAATGTGAGCTTAAGGCTTATTTGTTTGTTGTGTGAATAGTGAAATGTGTTAGAGACCTTCTTTTATCAGATGGTGGTTATAAACACAATGCATACTTATTTACAGATTTCATGCTTTCTTTCCAATGACTACCAAAAGAATAAAAATAGGAGTGCATTTTTAAATTCCATGACCATTTTATTTCAGTACAGTTCATTAATAAACACATTTACATTTGTATTTACCCTTAATTTAGTCATTATGTGTAATATATACAATATATTGATTGAAATCTTTATTTTGAACATGTAAACAGTAAAATATGTAATTGTATGTTGTGTAATTGTTGTGTTCCTAAACATATATATATATATATATATATATAACAAATAGCTTACCCTTTAATGACCTTTAACACCACTTAACTTAACTCTGCTTAACCCAAGCCTAACATACGGCACAAATAGAATTTGGCCTCTGGGCACTTTTGTGTCTTTTTTTACTTGCAATGTGAGTTGTGTGAGGAATTGTTGAGCCAGCGCCACATTCCCTGAAAACAGCTTCATAAATCTCAGCTGTGTGTGTGTGTGTGTGTGTGTGTGTGTGCGCGTGTGCGTGTGCGCGCGTGTGTGTGTGCAAGAACACAGACAGATGTGTCCTAACTTAGTAAACTACGCTGCAAAGCAACTCTTATTTCTGAGAAACCATACGTCGCTTACTTCTCCCCTTTTTTAGAGAGTAAATCTGGAGACGCTGCATTGGCTTGTGTTACAGGACATATCACACACACAGTGACAAATATACGGGGATAAACTTGTGTCGCTTACAAGTGGACATCTAACACCTGGTTTCAGATGTACAGTAGCATACACATCCAAGTGTTTTGTGTGTATTTATGGACATGAGTCATGTATGTTCATTTGAAGTGCCATCCTCTTTCTCTCTACACACCCACTGGCAACAGATTGCTTTTCAAAACGTGTCAGCCCCCGTGTGGTGTCCCGTTTAAGGTCTTTCCTCACTCCATTTGCTACAACATCAGCAGGTCCCACCGTATGGGACAGGCAGTTACGTAGAAAAGGACAAGCAGCCGGCGTGAGTGCTGTGAAAATATGCCATTTGACGGATGAAAGACAAACATCCCTTGGGGCAACAGGGCTGGAGCTGTGAATGACTCTGTGGGATCAACAGGCAGCCCCGTCCGACATGAAATCACTGTGGCATGGAGGAGATCTGAGTCAAAGCGCGCACATATTCTATGTATCAAGCATGATAATGTTGGTAATACTGGTTCTTTTAATGCAAATGTCCACTTTATTCTACTTTAAATGTAGTCAGTGTCAAGTGATCCCACCTCATTACCTGACCTCAACCAGATTTTGCACTTTACAAAATCAAACTACATTGCATTTTAAAAATGTTGTCAAACTCTTTTTATTATTGCGTTATTACTAAATTATTGCCTGGTGTTTTTTTGTTTTTGTTTTTTTTTATACATTTTTAAATTTTTATTTTGTAATTTATTGTTATCACTGATCTTTTAACCTGTTTTTCATTACGGTATGTCGTGTGCTGTTTGACCTCTTGGCTAGGTCGCCCTTGTAAAATAGGTCTCAATGGGATTTTATCTGCTTAAATAAAGGTTAAATTAAAAAACAAAAAAAACACCCACAAATAAGAATAAAAAAGTGGCCACTTCACTAGATTGTTGCACATTCTCCATTTAAACACATGGTTAACCAGGAAGGAAGTCTGGCCAGATGATGATATTTCAGAGCTGAGACATCCTCCTCATGGAAACCGCCCCTGCTTGAGCTCACAGAAACCTAAAAGGCTGCGTGCGTCTGCCGTGACGTGGGCGAACAGACGCTTTGACCACCTGTAATGGAGTGTTGGTGGATGACTTCACGGCAGCTCTCGGCGGAAACCATGGGAAATCCATTGATGGTGGAAAAGGCTGGTCTGGCTCACTGTCCTGAAACTAAGAAGAAGTAAAACAAGAGGGTGTCGAAGCCTCCCATTCTGATCATTACTGAAGCAACAGAGAGGAAGCATCGTCTCAGGTTTAGCATAACAGGGAAGTAGTGGGTCTGCGGTGGGTGTCAGAGCAGAGAGCGCCAGAGTCAGCTTAAACCCGGAGGTGTGCAAGGTGCAATTTTCTTGTTGCTAAAGCTTCCTCCCATAAGGATTAGTTTTGTTTTTAATGAAAAAGTAAGATCTATGCCAGCATCTGGACTGAATGATGATGTAGCAGTTCAACTCAAGGCCTTTACTGACTGCAACGTGACTGATGTATTGAGACAACCATAATACAGAGGCTCCTGTTTGCAATAAGTGCCTTTCATTTATATGAGAAACGAGGGAGCTTTTGAAGTGGAAAAAACACCACCTCTGCAATGTGTTCATTAAAAAAGTTATTATACTTTGCTCCTGAAAGTTCATCATCCGGGTACTGAGCTACAGCAGCTTTAAGCAGGACCCCTGCACTGCGTATTTAGACTCTACAAAGAGCTTCAATAAGGACAAAGCACACATTTCCCCATAAATGCCTGAATTTGGCCAGTTAATGATGCCTGCACAAATGGCCCCCAACCAAACTAAATAGCCTCGATTGCTGGTTAATTTATTGGAGACAAGCACCATACCGAGATCAAACAGGTCTGTCTCGCTTGTAGCACCTTCACTGCAATGAATTTGCTGACCTCACAACCTTTTGCATATTTCTATAAAGGGCATGAGAGGCCGGAAAAGAGTAGCCCTGAGGAAAAAACGGGGGGTTAGCTCACATGAGGTTTGGGTTTGTACTGTGCTCATGTAGCCCTATAAATCAGCTAGTTAGGAAATTTTCTGTACGCACATATAGCAGCTGAGAGAACAGCAGCTACAAAGTAATGCAAGAAATCCTAAACAAGAAGCAGCAGCAGGAAAAAGGAATACACACTCTACCGACAGATGCACCAACGTCATGTGTGTCCTTGGGAAACATGTCACACTCCAAGAATACTATCCTGAAATATTTCCACCAAATGCAAAGATAAAAATACTGCCTGTATGTATGCATGTCTCTCTAACCACATCCTGCCTGGTGTTTTTTTTTTTTTTTTTTAACTGTGACAATCCATGAGTCAAGGTGAGGTTTGAGTTTCATTATGAGACAGCTTTAATGACCAGGTTAAGGGCTTGGAATTCCCACAACCTGAACATATGAGGAGGATTTAACCTGGCTCTTTTGTGTCTGACATGAAACAGCACATTGTTAACCATAGCCTGAAGGCAGCGTGGCTGAAGTGCAGTACAACGGGTTTGAGTCGCTGTCTGCTAGCGTTTCTGTACTCTGTTCTCACATTCATTCTATCCACCACCCTCCCTCAAAGAGTTTTTAGGTGGAGAGTATGTTCACTGTAGAACACAAAAGTACTAGACTGGCAACAGAAACTAGAGTTTGCATCTTGACGCATGTTTGTGGAGAGGTTTTAGCAACAAAAGCACTTTGGTTAAGGTTAAGAGAGGATAGTGGGTTTGGTTGCACAGTAATGATGTCAACATGTTTTGTCTTGTACGTCATGTTATGTTAACTTAACCAAAAAGGCTTTAACCAAGTGATGTAAATAAATGCCTGAACTGAGATCAAGAGGAGATAATGGATAGTTTAATAGCTACTTAGTGGCGGAAAAATACACAGAATATTTTCCATTCATGTCTTTTTTTTTTTTTTTTCCACACACAGACAACTCCAATTAGTACATCTGATTAGATTTTAAGTGACTGATATTTTACAAGCAGTGTATAAAACATTATTTTTATACACTACTCACCCACAACAACACACTTTAGTCTCATTTTTATCACATAAACCCTCTATAAAACACATATAGTAGTTTATTGTTAATTTCATTGTGCACCTTCAGCATAAAGGAAGCGTGATACTGTTCTCCATTCATCATAATGCTCAGCACATCTCAATCACGCCTAATAATATCTGAAAAAAAAAATAAATCACACATTAAAAACACAGTGGATTAAAAGTTAGTTATCACTTATGCTATCCACAACCAATTGTCATTATTGGTTTGATCAGTTAGTGTACAGAGGTGGACAAAATTACAGATCTGAAAACACTGACTTTTTGTTTTGTTTTGTTTTTACCTCCAAAACATGATTTAATTCTGTAGTGTTGATGAAACATGCAGATGTTTGCTCTGGACACAACAAATATTAGATGAAGTGAGCCCTACTGTTTTTATTCATTTTTAACTTTAATATTTAGATAATGGGCAGGATCAGCCTTGTACATTCAGCAGAATCACACACCTGTGTTCTAAAACTCAACATCAGTATAAATTCAACCACAATCCCACATGACAATGACACACAGGTGATTTGGATTCTCCTGTGAATGAACATGATTGTGTTTCATTGACAGTGAAATAGGCCCAACTTGATTATTGTAGGAAAATTACCTAAATTAAAGGTGCTGTCTATAAGAATTATACCCAGTAATCATGAAATGACCTGACTATCACCAGATATTAAGGAATCCTGTTCATTTCAAATACTGATATCACTGACAGTAGTAGTCCAGCCAGAATATTCACATTTGAAAAGTTAAGTGTCAGCCCACAAGTAATGTTTAGGTTGTCATTTTGTGTTTTGGCCTGATGCTCCGCCCACCACCCATCTACCAATCACCAAGTCAGTAGTGTTTGTGCATCCAGGTTGCCAGTTCCCACTGAGCTGCATCTGGAACATTGCTGATCACAAATGTCTGACGTTACTAAACTAAAAGGTCTCTTATTATTCCCAAATACGTCGTGACAAAGTGAGAAACAAAACAAGGATATGTATAAGAGATGCTTTTGAAAGATGGAGACAGCTGAAAGTGGAGAAGAATTTGAAGACCGATGCTGGCTCTCCTGTGGTCTCCCACAGCTTTCAGTGGCTCTTACCGACGTCTTCTCCTGGACCAAGCCAAGCCCAGGCTGCGAGAAGAGACCGCTGCCCGGGTGAAGAGACCACGGTCTGGCCCCAGGAGAAGAGACCGTGGCTTGGAGGAAGAGACTGGTATAAGTACTGGTGTAGGACTCGTTGCTTGCCATGGTAGCTCCTTGTAGATCACGCTTGGATCTGGCAACCCCTAGTCTGGGGGGAGGGGGAGGAGATACCACGCTCTACAGTATTTTGAATGTGATTGCAGTACCAGTTTTGGCCACGAGCCGACATACGGCTCCTTTAACTTATGATGGCTTCATTCTGTAGTTAACAGAGCATTATGATGACTTCATGGATATTTTGTTAAATTCATAGGGATTTTATTGGCCAATTTACAAAAGATAAATAAAGATAAAACCTCTTAAATATGACGAGTGTTTGTTTTTTTCCACAATATTTGTATTGGTTAGAGAGAGAGAATAAAAAATAAAACAGTAATAATTTGGATTTCATTCCCCTATTTTCCAGATGCTATAATGTTCATATACGGTTCCCATAATTGTACAGATTCCTTCAGTTTTCCTTTGGTCATATAAGTCGGTCTTTCCAGTCCAATGCTCTGATAGTTCTTTGATCCATTGTTTTATAGAAGGAGCTTCCACGCTCTTCCAGTTCAAGGCAATACCTCTCCTGCCATGCAACAGTCCAAAATCCAACACTTTAGTTTGTCTCTTAGTATGTGTAAAATCCTCAGCATGTATTCCCCGTTTACAAAGTTTGGTACAAAATGGAATCTTGATGTTAAATACCTCAGACATACAACTGATGATCTCCTTCCAGAATCTGCGTATCTTGGGACATTCCCATAAACAGTGAATAAAAGTTCCTTTATTAGCTTGGCATTTAGTACACGTATCAGGAATATGACTATGATGGAGTTTTTCAGGCGTTATATAAACCCTTGTTAACCATTTATATTGTAGTAACTTCAGTTGTGTATTTATGGTTTGTTCTTGGACCTTCAAACAGGCCTCGTTCCAGTCTGATTTATTTGTCGTCTTGTGTGTCATTTCTCCATGTGTTCAACGTACCTATTACAGAATCTTTAGAATTTGACATAAGCAGATTGTAATATTTAAACAATAAGCTTTTCTCTCCCTGTTTTCCCATTCACTCAATTAATGATAATTCAGGTATATACATAATTTCCTTAGACCTAGATGACAAAAGGTTTTTTACCCGCAAATATTTGTAAAAATGTTTTGTCAATATACAGATCCTTAATTGCCTGGATGCCCTTAATTTTCCATAATGACAAGTGTGTTAATCATTTTGGCCACGACTGTATTTGAAGCCTTTTTGTCTTGTTTGGTCTGGTCTGTTGTTTGCATTAAGCCTTATTTTGCCAAGTTATGTTCTGTTGATCTCTTTTCAGGGCCATGTAACTCTAATTTCAATCATCATTTGTATGCTTTGACTAGAATTTTTGGGAAAGAAAGCCATTTTTGTTAGAACTTTTCAGTCATGTACACAACTACAAGAGAAAATAATACCTTCAACACTGTATTTGAGGATGAGGATTCTGGCAATAAAAGTGTGATATGATCATATATAAAAGTTTATATCATAGAAAGTAGTTTGAAATATGCTAAATGTTCATTGTCACATTTGCTTTTTCTTTCTTCTTTCTTTGGAACAAGCAAATCCTGTTAAAATGATCCCATTTTCACATTCACACTCCTCCGTGTTTGTTCGTGTAGCTCACATACATGATAAAGCCCTTCCTGAGCCTGTGTAGAAGGACACAAAGCACCCAAACGACAAAACATATTACTGTAAAAAGTGTGATTTGCAACAGTGCAAAAATAAACAATAGGGAAGAATATAAAGCGAAAATAAGAAATGAAATGAATATAGAAGAACCAGTGTCCCCGGTGACTGTTTAAACTGATCACAGACTTTCATGTCTTCTGCAGATCTTGCATCACACTTTTACAACAACATTATCTCCCAACGTCAAATGTCCTGGTTTAGAAAAGAAAACACGCAACGGCCTCCTCAATAAAGACTAAATATGACGGGGAATCTCTCATTGGCCTTTAAAATAAAGCGCTAAAAGCCTCTCTCTGCACTGCAACGGCCATGTGTTTGTCTGTAGGTATTTGATGTGGGTGAATGTGTCAGGGTCACAGTCAGGAGGTCTCCACCCCGCTGGCCATGGACCTCATTGTTCGCAAAAGACCCCCCTCTGTGTTATTGAGACATGGTGGTCATCTCCATTATTAAGTGTAATTAGGTTGTTGTGCTTATTAACTCCTATTATCAGAAGAGTCCTGAAATGTCCACATGTGGCTGCTGGTGGTTGGAGCTGGAGCTGGGTCTGCAGATACGTTTGGATCACCGTCTCATCTCCAGAAACTGTGCAGCTTTGTCTAGATGCATTCTTTAAGGGCTATATTTTACATTTTGCTTCCTTCTTTCTGTAAATGGTAAAGCACCATCTTATTTATCAGACCTGGGGAAATTGTATGTGCCGGCACATTCACTGGACTCCCAAGATTCTGGTCTGTTGTGTGTTCCCACAGTCCACAGAAAGACCATCAGTGAGCGGGCCTTTTCTTTTCAAGCACCAACTCTGTGGAACAGTTCACCCCTTGATATCAGACATGCATATTCTGTAGAAGTATTTAACCCATTAAAGGCCAGTGCTACTTTTATGGCAGTGAACAAATGAATTTTTCTCTATATCCTCCAGAGACCCAGGAAAAGAACAGATTTGGCTTTTACATTATGTAATTGTGTTGATTGGAAACATAATGCAGCAGTTCAAAAAAAAAAAAAAATTATGGAATGTCCTTTGCATTGGACAGGGTTTTTCATTATATATAGATATCTAACCTTTCTTAAGTGATTTATTATAATATTATCCTATCTATTTTGCTTTTCTTTTTTTCAATGAAAATCATGTATTTTCCCCATATTTAATTCACTGATGATGTAGACATTCACAAAAACTTAGATTAAAATTGAGGGTTATTAGGTATATCAGAAACAGAGAAAACTGAAGAAAAAGTGACTTTTCCAGCAAAGATATTGATAACTGAACATAAAAACAAGTGTGTCCATCCACTGCCATTGAGCCAACTCCATGGGTTTTACTGGTGAATCAGTGTTGTAGACGATGACAGTGTTTTCATGTTCACTACAGAGCCTCTGAACATCCAAATGGGTCATATCTGATGACCATAAAAAAGACGACAAACTGTCTTTTACAGCAATTAACAGGATTAGTGGATTGACTGGTATTAAACAGTTTAAGTCAGTAGATGGTGTTGGTCACTAGTGGCTGTTTGGGTCTTTATAGGTTAAAGCAAAGTTAATGACCCACTTTTATTGTATATGAGCCCTGAGGTGTGTTCTAAGTTATAGCGTGTCACTCTGATTTCAACTTGTTGGGGTTTTTTTTGTACTGGAATTGTATTTCTTTTGAACTGTTTTTATTTATTTTATTTTATTTTATTGAATCTGTTTTTACTCTTTTGTTGTTACTGTGTTGTTAAGCCAGTTCAGTATTGAAAATGAGAATCAGTTCTCAACTGTCTTACCTGGTTAAATAAAGGTTAAATAAATAAATAAAGCATTGATCAAAAGTGCTATATAAATAAAATTTTGTATTATTATTATTATTATTATTATCTCTCATTGAAACTAGGTACATGGTATTAAAATAATAGCAGTGGTGTACAGACATATTGCTGTGTTTCTAACAGGGATCCAGCTACATTAGTGTAATCCCAGGAGACTTTTTTATTTCCTGCTGGGATAATTGGCTAAAATACTTAACCCTCTTTTAGTGCTACTGGCTTGTACTATGGTGGTCCAAACATCCCAACATCTGGTCAGCTTTCATTGAGTTTACACTGTATTTTCTTAATCGTCTCTCTCTTAACGTACAGAGAAAGTTACATATTAATATAGTTTCAGCAAGAACGTGAATAAATAATTCTATAAATGGCAGGAAATGTGAAGATGTAACAGTTCCTTCAGCAGTTCGGTACCAGTTTTCACATTCTACCCTCCTTAAAAATAAAGGTTTGGAAATAGTCTTCACTGCTTTTGAGAACTAATCTCTCCCCCTAATAGATCTAATCAGTTTGTGTTCAGATATCTCAGAGCTAATCAGTGCCATATTAATGCAAACGCAGAACTAGTGCGTGTTGTATTTAGTAGAAGCAAACACTGGCTGATTTGTTAGATTAGACTTTTTAATTAACTTACAAATAACCAATGCTAATGAATTCATTGCCCAACCTCCTCATTAACACAGAACATGTAGATATTTTTTGCCTTGTCTTGATGGGCGTTGTTTTACAAGTTAAGAAAATCAACATGTATACATGCATTTGTAACAATTACAGAGTTTTTATTGTGTTGGTACAAGTGTAATGAGCCTGGCAAAGATGGATGTGGTGTTCTGTGTGCGCAGCTATGATAATAAAGGCTCTTAATCTGGTAGTTTAACAATGTTCCTTGATTTGGGGGGAAATCAATTCTTTCTGTGCACAGTGTGAAGTGAAATAGTTTCTCCAGGGCACTCACAGTGAAATCAGCTCAACTCTGTCACTGGCAATAACACTATAGTTTGTGATCAGTCATGTAAGACAATAAGTGTGAATGGAATAGACAGAAAAGAAAAAAAAAAGTGATTTATGCTCTAAACAGAGACAGAAGAGGCTCAGACATATGCAAAATGCTCATGATCAGCAACATTATTTAATTTAAAAGCTCAGTATGTACTATTTAGTGATATTTAATGGTGACTCTACGTATAGATTATCCATCCGTCCGTCCGTCCGTCCATCTTCCTCCACTTACACTACAAAGGAGGTTTTTGTAATATTCTCTGCAGCAAATGTACAGTACTTATTTATGAATAATTTACAGCATAAAATAACTCAGCTCAGTCAGACACTGTTTGATTCCTATAAAGAGCAGTGGAAATGGCAGGTGTTAAATACAGTCGCGGATAAAATGATTAGACCACCCTTGTTTTCTTCAATTTCTTGTTCATTTTAATGCCTGGTTCAACTCAAGGTACATTTGTTTGGACAAATATAATGATAACAACAAAAATAGCTCATATTGGTTGAATTTCAGAGCTGATATCTATCCATTTTCCATGTTTTCTTGATAATAACCAAAATCACTTCAGTTCTTCCATC
>JAPQRP010000015.1:17787335-17798634 GCA_037367295.1 Apogon hyalosoma | reverse complement strand
CCCAATCACCACCAAAATTTTATCATTTGGTTCTTGTGCCAGTATCAACATTTTCTGAAAATTTCATCAAAATCTGTGCATAACTTTTTGAGTTATCTTGCTAACAGACAAACAAACCCTGATGAAAACAGAACCTCCTTAGTGGAGGTAATTAGGTGTTAAACCACTTTATTTGTTTATTTGTTTGTTTTTTATTTGTATTTTCAATGACTGCTCTTCCATATGCAGCATATTTTTTGTCTTTTTGTTCTGTTGAACATAAATCAGAATTGTCTCGTACAGCAGCTCTTTTTTTCATTAAGTATTTTTCCACGCACGGCTGGAAATTTCACACCAGAAAAACATTTATGCAAACAAATAGAAAAAAAAAAAATCATCCAGAAATTTGCTTTTTTTTAAAATTTTTTTTTTGCCTGATTGAGGTGGTACATGGAGTAAACACACATCAAGGAAATAGATACTCTTTTTCTGTCGAGAACATTTAATTGATTGATCAAACTCTTCCCACATATTCTGATAAAGTATGAAAACATGTCAGGTACAACTACAAGTAGCATGTTGTAATGAAAAGAATGCATGATTTGGAGAAAAAAAACCACAGCCATTTTAGATGGAAAATAACAGCGGACTACTGCTTCTTCTTCTTCTTCTTCTTCTTCTTCTTCTTCTTCTTCTTCTTCTTCTTCTTCTTCTTCTTCTTTGTTTATTAAAGTCAAGTGTAACACAGCCTACAGCACCACCTACTGGTGGCATAATGCAGCCTAGACTATTTGCTCCGAACAAGTTTATGAAAAAGCAAATAATATGTGTGTTTACTTTGCCACTTTCCAAAAGATTACTTGAAATGCACACAACATTTGATAGAGGCACATCTATTTAATAGGCTCCAGGTAATAAACATTATAAATGTCCATTTCATAAGTTCCATTCACAGTATGAAGAATTTTAATTTCATTGATTAGAAATTGAGCAGGTTGTTGTGCAGTTAAAAGCATTTACATCTCCCTATTTTGTGATTTTGTTTTCGCTTTATTGTTTTAAAATCTAATAATAAAGGTTAAATGTGGTCAAGCAAAGGCACAGAGCGAGACACTGACAGATGATGAATAAATAATCTTTACTTGTTCATTCCTTTCAGAGAAAACCTGTTTCAACAATAATTTACACCATCCTCCCTTATTTATTCAGCTATTTCCATGGTGACAAAGCATAATAAACAGCTGCTTTCCTTGGTTCATTAACCTTTTAACAAGACAGTGACCTTTAGCTATTCACAAACTCATTCTGAGCAGATAAACAATGTTCAGCCTAAACAAATATGTCAGGAGGAATTAAGGTTAAGTTCAATAATGATGATGATGGAAGGATCTGAAATATTTCCATTTGATGGAACAGCATCACTAGGGAAATCAGCTGATCATAAAGCATCAGTAATCAACAAAGAAATGTTTACACAGGTCATATGATGATGAAAAACCATGTTCATACAGAACACCAGTGATAGAGTTTGAGTATTTGTTTTGAACATTATTCAAAGAGGTTTTTTTGTTTGTTTTTTTTGCAAAACTGTTCCTGTTATAAGTATATTTGGTGTTGAACAGTGATGGAATGTAAAATGTCATAGCGGTCATTTTGATTTTCACCAGCTGCATTTCTAAGCTAATGGTAGCTAGCGTTGTACACGTTTGCAGCTGTAAAGGATTTTCTTGGGATAAAATGAATCCTCTGCATTGAAATAATTGTTTTTTGGCTTATATCATGCATCTATCCTCTATTTTGTAAAAAGTCATGATCCTTCATGGCTGTTGTGATTGAAGTTGACATCATCTTGCTAGAAAACCAAAGGTTAACTACGTAAAGCACCTAACATTAACATTAACATGGTATGGTCATCAGTGACTTTGAACTGGAAACCTGGCTCAAATTTATGCTGAGTGTAAGAATTTTCTTGGAAAATACAACTTAAGTTTTCTACACAGAAATGAGTTTATTGTAGCTGTTATCATGGATGTAGGCAACAAAGACAGTCATTAGCTTCTAAATACTGTTGGTTAACATAAATTAACAATTAGCATCAATACAGACTTTAACACAAACTTCAAATAAATCCACAAATGCACTCAAATCCTCCATATTTAAACTTTAGATAAGGTTTTGAACACAGAACTTTTTTTCTTTTATTTCATCAAGTAATTGTCCTGCTACTCTCAAAAGTAACACAAATATATCCAATATAAAGCTACACAAAAACCTGCAAAGACACACACAAACAATAACAACAGGCAGTTATCAGTGTGTTTTTACATTTACCTTAAAAACACGTGAGACTTTTTAACTGTGTAAAAAGTTCCTAACAGCACGCAGATGAGGCAGCTCGCGTTATAGCATGAAATGTTCTCCATTGTGGCTGGTCTTTTATTGCAGAGGCCAGTGCTTGATGTGAGTACTGGCCTTCCTTTCTCATTGTGGGCCGTCCCAGCAGAGATTAGGGGCCTGAGCTGCTGAATGGAGGAGTGAGACAGCTCCTTTTTACCTCTGGATGCTTTCACTCATCATGAATGAGTGTAATTCTGGGAAAAGTGCCCCATGAACAGCCGAGGAAACCCCTAAATCCAGCAGAGCTCCTGGGGGGATTTGTCTCTAACAAACGACTTCCCCCACAAGGGGAACAGAGCCTGTGGATCAGTGCATGCCTCCAATAAAAAGGGTAAAGGCGTGATCTTATCTCCGGGCAACATGGTTCCTTTTGGTTTCCAATTTTAATGTAAAGGTCAATGAGAAGTGATGCAGCTCATCCAGGCTTGTATGTGATATATCTTCCAAATGAAGCCAACATATTGTACACAAAAAGGGTGTGAGAAGATATTTACAGCTGTGTCAAGTGGTAATGTTCATTGTAGCACCTGAACAGTGGGGAACAATGATAAAGTGTTTACAGTTCTAGCACATTCCCTTCTCAAAAGGTCAAACATCAAAAAGCTGCTGAATGAGTGGCACTGACAGATGCTGTCAATCCTAGTGGGGGTTATACTGCCGGTGGTTTGCAGAAGGGGAGGGGGCTTCAGGATGGGAACAGACAGCTGAGTGGGCCTGATGTTCTCCAGAGCCTGAACAGCTGAGACCACGAGGGCCCGGGCAGCATAGAGCGACCTCTGGGACTCAGCGTTTTTGATGAGGAAAGCCTGCTGAGGAGAGGAGCTGAAGCCTGTCTGCACACTTAGAGCCGCTCCTTAAGCTGAGCGGAAGCCATTACCCAAATCTCCACTGAATTGACAAAACGCTGAGGGCTAAAAAAAAAAAAAAAAAAAAAAGAAGAGGCTCATGAGTACTCGGCTAATAAACAGCTGTGTACAACATAGAAGAGAAACTATAAGAGGGTCTGTATCCAGAAAAACAATGCACAACTGTTGCACATTATCACAAACAAGCAGTTCTTCACCTCTTTCAGTTGTAACGCTCAACAACGGTTCGCAGTTGCACAACAGATACCCAGTACACTCAGTTATACTATCTGTAGCAACAAGCAAGACAAGATTAGACAGAGGCTGCCGGTGCAAAAACCTGATTCAGTGCATTTCGGTTCAACAGTCTAACAACATACATTCAATTCAGGAAAACCGTTCACCGTGAGGACCTCCTGCTCCTCTCTGTTTGTAGGCAAGAGACAAAAAAAAAATCTTTCTGACTGATTTCCAGAGTGAGGAATGTTAAAAGCTCTAAGACATACTTCATGGTTGGGCATCAAAGGATCTTGGGGTACTCGAATGCTTAAGCTTTCATCTCCACTCTGCTGGTTTAGTAAGCCTTAAATGAATGATGGGAACACTTTGTACAGGGAGAACTTGACGTACAGCAGTGTTAGTTTTTTTATGAATTTGGCTCGAGGAAAACACAAAATTGACCTTGGCTGAAGCAAAACTGGCTTCTCTTTTAAGCTCTCCCTGGACAGCAATATTGACACCCACTAAAGTTGCCCCTATACCTACAAACATGAGCTACCATCTCAGGACAGTCAAGCACCACAGGTAGCGTGGGATGTAAGTGATCTGAGTAGGGCCTCCCTGCGGATGAGACCACCTCAACACAATAACTCACCGAGGGTCAAGGCGAGCGCTCAATGATGTGCTCAGTTACTCCCCCGCCATAGAACATGACCTCTGTCGGCCCGGATCGCTCCACTGGGCCCGCTGTCCTTCCTCCTGATAGCTATCTGAGCATCGACATCTGTTTTCAGGCTGTATTTACTAAACTTGGACAGGAGGGGATCCTCAGACTCCCAGGTGGCTCATTGTTGGGTCTTGAGGGCATTTCAGCATCTATAGTCCATAAAATCAGGCATGTAAGGCATAAATGACTACTTTAAAGGGCGTTAAATGACTGTTTATCATGTGGTGTGGTGTCGTTAAAGTGAGCAAAATATTAGCGGAACTTTCTCCTCCACAACCCTGTCTCATCCGAGAAGAAAGGCATAATCTAAACTGTACTGTGTTTAGATTTCACACTTACTGGGTTATGTTTTCATCGGGGTTTGTCTGTTTGTTTGTCTGTCTGTTAGCAAGATGACTCAAAAAGTTACAGAAGGATTTTTGATGAAATTTTTAGGAAATGTTGATACTGGCACAAGGAAGAAATGATTAAAGTTTGGTGGTGAATCAGATCACTGTCTGGATCCAGGAATTTTTTTGAAGGATTCTTTATCATTGTAAGATAGGGCCAATTTCAACATATGCAAATATAACTCCACAATATAGATAATATTAATGTGAATCCAATGCTATGTATAGGTTTTCAAGGTCCAGGAATTCATTTTAGGAGTAAATTAATCATGGCAGGGGGAGGACTGATCTGCCTTGGTGGAGGTCTGTGCTCTCTGAGTGCTTTTCTAGTTTGAGGTACTTTTGTGTATTTTTTTTTTTTTTTTTTTTTTGTGATGTGAAGGGGATTCATCGCCTTAACTAAAAACATTAAAAAACTAAGACAGGTATTTGAATCTGTCCTTTTTAAATTTTCTAATCTAATAACAGTTAACAGCACTTCACTATCACTGATTGACTTTTTAATTATAAAATATTTTCCTTACTAATGATCAAGACATCTAATTTATGTTTCATCAAGGTCTTTTTCTCACCAAATTACCCATTTGCTTCCAGTGGCGGGCCATGTATTTCCCATCTAGGCCTTTAATAGTGTTCTACCTGACTGAATCCACCTTTTAATAACAATATTATACAAAAAATACAATATAACAGGGCGTCGCATCACAAAAAAATGTTGTAACAAGAATGAATTCCATTACTAAAGTACGTAAGAAACCCAGTCAGTAGGTGTCCTTTCACTTCAGCCACAGCTGCACTATGCACATCATTGCAAAAACAATCATCAATATTAATTTAAATGACAATGTAAATATAAGTGTTATTAAAATGCACTACTACTGCTTGTTTTTTAGTATATCTGCAGCCAAATATTTGTCTCCTCTGCTGGTCATTGTGTGTTAGGAAAACAGCTATTAAATCTAAACCAATATATTTATTTTATACATGTCTCTACCGATGAGGTTTAATGCTGAGTGTTGCTCTTTGACCGTCCAATCAAATGACGTAGAAATGTTGATGTTATTCTACACCCGTTAGATCGCCCCCGCATGGCCCCCATGAAATCTGATTGGTTAAAGTAACAGATTGATTCCATTTATTTTAAACTTTTTTTTTTTTTTTTTTCTTCTTTTTTTCTTCTGAGCCTCAAGGCAGATTTCTTTCACCCGGCAACACATGACGGCTGACATGATTGGACAAGCGCTCTAACATACACATACACTGTTGGAAACTGTGTGCCCAAGAGATAAGCTACTAAATAAAGAAAATAGACTATTGGGAATAATTTAATACACTTTTGTGGAGCAAATATAAAAATGTAGGGTGTAAATGTAGGCCAGTGATTCAGATTCTTTAGACCAGAAGAGAAGGACAAACTGAATAAAATGGATAAAAAATGCTTTTTTTTTTTTTTTTTTTTTTGTCATCCTCTAATAGGTAATGAGGACGGTGTTTAGCTTTCACAAACAAGAGGGTATTAATTAGTTTAAACATCCAAAAATATAAACAGGACTGTTTGCCTACAACCTGTTTTCTGGATGTCAGCACGTCTGAATCATTTTGTTATCAGTAGAAACTCATTGTACAATATATACAATAGTGATGACAGCCTTTGTTGCAAATCCAAACAAAGTATTATTTGTGCTCTATTTGTGACAGTTTTTACAACAGGGTCATGTGAGGAAATCTTGACATTGAATTGTTTGAGAGAAATGCACCTTATTTATTTAAACATAATTTTTTTTTTGTGATATGGGATAAACAATTTGCTTGTTTCCTTTGTTAGGAAAAAATTATGTAGCAGCATTTCCTCTTAGCAACAGCCAATCTTAGCACTTAAAAATGCTTCCAAGGATGAAGAGGCTGCCATGGCAGACCATCTGGACACTGGACGTTTCACTACTCAGAGGTGAGAGAGCATTTTTGGGGGATGAATACTAAGGAGCGATGGGATGATGCAAGAGATTATCTTTGTTGTGAACAAAAACAGACAGAGCTGAGCTGTGGCTGTTTCACCTGTTACAGGAGTAGAAGTGGTTCATATTGGTTGAAAATGACAAAAAGTGAGCCCAAGTTGTTTTATTTGGTTGGGGTAATTCCCAGGATGCAATAGCAAGGGGAAAAAAATCCATTCCATCTGACTAAAATCTACTGGGACTGTGGGGACGAAGTGGAATTAAATCTACACAGGAAGCCTTGGATGTGAACCTGGGACCTTCCTCCTAATGATGGTTCAGCTCCAGTGGGAACGCCAATGAATAATAAATCAAGTACTTCAGAAAGGTGCAAAGACACAAGCCCCGTAGGGTAACAAATGGTTCATCAGAATGCTGTCATCCCTGCTGATGTGGCCACAGAGGGTCGGTAACGCATGACCAAAGCGTGTCTCGGACTGGGCCATAAGATAATGAGTGCAGGTGATCAGGCTGTCAGATAAGGCTGAAAAACTCTGATGTGGCAACACCGTCTGTTGGAGTGAGGGAAGCGTGTTGTTTTCACAACAGGAACACAGGTGGATACTCATGACTGCACCCATGTTCAAATGATACACACAGCAGTTTAGGGGCACCTCACCTTCAGGACAACCGTACAAGAAAATGTTGTTTGGTGTAGTTTGACCTTAAGACATGATGACAAACTGATGCATGTAGAGCAGACTGATATATGTGAGCACGCTGAGCCTATAATGTCAAAAGGGAATGGTGAAGTAGTTCAGGGATTCAGTTTCATGACCTCGAAGTGGGATTGTGTTCATAAACACCTGCCGTAAGAGTTGGATCAGGAAGTGGAGGAGGATTGAAAGAATACATTGGAGCTATGGAGACTGTTAACATTAGTGACTGCAGAAGTCGAATCTGACGTTTATTTTCTCAACAGCAGGTTTTATCCACTTACGTCCCATCCATACTAACATGGAGATATATATATGTGTGTGTGTGTGTGTGTGTGCGTGTGTGCGTGTGCGTGTGTGTGTGTTTTTATTTTCTGACACATGTAGGCTGCAACCTCCATGTTTAACAATGTTTTCCACACAAAGAGATCAGAAAGGGATGGCATAATACCTTTTTGTTACTAGCAGCACAGCAGACAATATCTATCCCTATGGTTGTTATGTTGCCCTTGATGTGACTCATTACCCCCCCCCAAGTTACATTTTCCTTTTCATCGATATATACTGTGTTCTAGTTTCACTTTTAGCCTTATTATTTATTTTCTGCCGACTAGTATATACATTTTTTTTCCACATTTTTATATGCTTTTGTTCTTCCTGAAAAGTTCTAATAAATAGATTTTGGGGAAAAATGAACTCACAAACCCTTTACACTCAAACATCAAATATAGGCCATATGCAATCACCGGTGTATAAGTCAGTGTTTTATCTGCAGTAGATTGGGGTCAATGGACACGTTTGGGAAACAGACAGATGTACTGGTGTTGTGGTGAAATTAAAAAAAAATCTTAAATTTATAACTTAATTCGATGTTGCTGTTCAGGTTTGTGATGGACTAAACCTCTGTGTTCAATGTGACCTTTTTAAAGTCTATTTTTTATTGCAGTAATTTTGTGTGTATTTTATATAACCAAGGTTATTATTATTTATTTATTAAGAAACAGTTAAGAATGGTTAAGAAAAATGTCTGTATTACTATGGACAAGCATTAGAGGAGTTGGTGTCACATTTTACTGATAAAAAATGATTAGTACAAAATCAAGTTTATTTTCATTTTTAAAAAATACAACATATTAGTGCTCAAGGTGTTACACACAAATCAGATGAATAAGTCCATAGGATATGTTACCATAATCACAAACACCCAATACAAATTAAAATCAATAAAACCATTAAAACAAATTAAAAATGTGTTAAGTCGTTAAAAACACATTAAGCCATTAATGAGCAGTAAATGAATCTACACTTAAAAAAGACTTATAATTAATGGGCTTAATAAAAGGTTCAATGCAGAGGATACTTGTTGGCTCTGTTATATGTATTTTTGTGTGTTTTTGTGTTAGGTTGTTGGTTGATGATATGTGACTATTTCTGAGCAAGAAAACAAAAGTCTCAGTCGCCTGTATCCATGATAACAGCCTGTAAAATACACTCAGTTTGGTTGTTTTGTGAAAATTCTTACACCCACTTGGGAATTTCTCAGTGCCTTCTGCTCCTCTACAGCAGTCACTGTGAACAACACTAGCTACCGTTAGCTTAGAAATGGAGAAAGCTAAAGTTTAAAAAAAAATTCTAATAAATAAAAAATAAATAGCACCCTGCACAAAACAGACACTAAGACAAACTAAATGCAAACACACAACTATAAATCAACAATATAGGCATTAACATAACAATAACATTAACTACATTAATGGCAACTCTTTTTGTAGCTGGTATTTTCTATTTTGGTAATAAAGTTATAATGCTGACAGTTAATGAGTGATAAGTTATTTATACCTGCATTTTAGTTCAGACCATCTGTAGCTCTTTCCCTGAAGGTGTTTGCCCAATTAGGTAAGGACATTTTTCACAATCTGGCAACCCAAACTACTTAGAAGAGATATTAAAAAAAAACAAAAAAAAAACAAAACAAAAAAAAACTGCAGTAATAAGGTATTCATTAATCATTAATAAAACTATTAAGACAACAAATGAACCCTGTCTAAAGATGCTGCTTTAGGGGGTGATACTGACGTGCAGAACATGGGATGGAAATGTTGTAATGTGGGAGGAAAGAGCAGTCTATCTGGATATGTGGTGATCTGAGACAAACACTACAACAGAATAAATAAGGCAAGGACACAGGAAAGTAAACTTTAGATTTATTTCCTCTTTGTCTTTAATAGCCTAGGTGACACCTTGAAAAGGCCCAAATAAACAAAAACAAAAAGAGAAGAAAAAAAAAAAGAAAACAGCGGCAACTAAATGGAATGGAAAAATGGGCGAATGAATCAGGAGCATTTATTCAGGGCAGGACATGACAGCTGGTCCAGAATTGAATGCAAATATTTACTTGCAGCTCTGTCCTTCCATCTAAAACGGGGGTCGGTCTGTGCTGCGGGGATGTCCAGGGTCAAGGAGACGGAGTTAGCCGACACACTGAGCTGATGTCGATGTCTTTGACTCCAGCAGGGGCTCATGGATCTGGGCAGCATCGAGGGGAGATCTCTGCAGCACGTCTGACTTTGGTGTGAATAAAACATGCCGTGGCATGTTGGTAGCAACGATCGAGGAGGCCCCCTGCATTATTCATGTGGAGTAGCAGTCGAGGATGGGGGGCTACTGGTGGTGGTGGTGAGGGGTGTTGTAAAAGAGGAAGAAGGAGAAAAGAAGGAAGAAAGGGGGGGCTGGGGTGGGGTTGGGTGGTGGGTGATATTCTCTGCATGGCATGTGAAGGTGTAAGGGTGTTGCCAGGCTGTAAAGACCAGGGGGTTGTTCACCCAGTAACTGAGCATTGGCAGTTATCATCACCCTGAGGCCGTTCCCGCAAGCCCTCTTAAATACTGCAGGCTGAAATAGTAACAGCAATTTATAGATTTAACGCATCACAAGTTCAACCTAGAGGCTTCAATATCACAGGAAGTTTGAGGAGAAGGTGCAGATACTGGCAAACATGTTGTAAATATACTGTAAACTGGTCTGAGCAAAAAACAGTGTCATCACAAGTCACTATTGATTACATGCAACTGATGAATCGAATAAGCCACAGTAAATCAATACATGTGTGGTATTAAAGATGCTCAGCTGTGGGCTGTGGTGATGGGGATGGGATGCTGCTGTCTTTAGCTTTAGCGCTGGTGTGTGATCCCAGCCCCAGTAACCCCAGAGACAGGGGTTTTCCCATAAGAGCTGAATCAGTGTTTTCCCTCTGCAGCATAAAGCGGAGCGGAGGAAATGTGTTCCAGTCAGCAGCTCTTCTTCTTCCAGTCAGGGAGAGGCCGACAGACAGAGCTGCCAGCCAAAGCTGATGCTACTGCACCACCTGCAGGCCCGTGACCACATCAAGTATGTGTTGTGTTTGGATGTTTATGTACATTTACGCTGGGAATGAGAAAAGGACAAAATGATCTTGACATTAGAACGTCTCCATTGAGTCCTGCATAATTGTTGATGATATTGTACCAGAAACATCGATTAAAACTATACAAAGGGCCAACCTTGTCTGATTCTGTTCAGTACAGATGTGACCTTGTGGAGGTCTTACAAAAGCGGTGGACCCCTTTGCCGTGCTGTGAAGTTTAGATTTTAAATAAAGACTAGTTTTATCAGATACACACAAATATACTGGGCGAGGCTGTAGTTTTAGTGCATTCATTGGTTGTGTGACACGCCCTGCAGAGTACAAAGTCAATGAGACGCTGCTGCCGAAGGATGTGCACTTAACACACACTTTTAATACACTGTTGCTACAAGTTGTAATAATTTACTTTTCAGACACATTCCTCTTTTTTTATTCCTCTTTATACACACCAGTTATCACTTTTGACCAGGTACAATGATTATTGTATAGGTGTGCTATTCATTTTTTGGCTCTGTCATTTTATTATGGCTATGTCACTTTTATTCTTAATATTGTTATTCTTTTTCACACTACCGTTCTATCCTTTTTGCACTATTGTACCTATGTTTGTTCACTGTCTATCTATCTATCTATCTATCTATCTATCTATCTATCTATCTATCTATCTATCTATCTATCTATCTATCTATC
>JAPQRP010000015.1:17759176-17787235 GCA_037367295.1 Apogon hyalosoma | reverse complement strand
ATCTATCTATCTATCTATCTATCTATCTATCTATCTATCTATCTATCTATCTATCTATCTATCTATCTATCTAGAATAAATCACAGTCGCAGTCATTTCATAGGTAACAGTATAGAATTGTTGTAAATACAGATGAGATTATCTTAACTTGTGCTTGAATGTTAATTAATGCTGTTTTAAGATGTCATTTAGTTATATCCCTCACTTTATAATTAATAATACCCGTGCTGCCAACAACGTGCACTGCAAACGAACCTGCTGACCTATAAAATGCATACACAGAACATCACTAATAGCATCATTCTAGTAATGTAACATGACTCTGAGACTTGGCACCAAGGCTAGGATATAAAGGATATAAAATCAGATGAGATTATCAAACTAGTCCTTGAATTTTATTTTAAGGTGTGACGTTAAATCCCTTGGGTGATATTTTATCATTAACAAACCCCTCGCTGTCAAAAACTAGCACATGCTGACCTATAAGATGAATACATAGAACACGTTTAACAGTTTCTTTCTAGTAATGTAACGTAACTCTGAGGCTTGGCATGGAGGCTGGACATGGAGAAAGGCATGAGAGCTGGTGCTGGATTACTCGTGCCAGCAGGGCTTGATTACAGTAATGTGAATGCTCAGTAGCAGCTGGAGCTTCTCAGCCCAGGCTAAAGCGAGCGTATCACACCGGCTGGTAGACCCCTCCCTTTACTCACAAAAAGCACATACAAACACACCCTGGTTCCTAATTTAATATAAATACACTCCATCAGCCTTTAGGGGAAACACTTTGGATCCAAAGCCATTTTAATAGGAATCTAAGTAGATTAAAGTGGTTGCCAGTAGCATAATCGCAGATTTTTCAGATATAAACAGTTAGAATTCAGTAAATCTGATTTCTCCGCTCTTTGTCCAGCCAATTATAATCATATTCATCCACTGTTTAACTCCAATACTTGAACTCAAGGAATCTGTAGATGCTCACACTGATGATTTTCAATAGGCACAGTTTTATTATATTATGTAAGATGACACTAGGAATTTCTGTGGTCATCAGTTCACAGAAAAGGCATCAGTGAAGAGACATGAATCAGTCACACCCAGTCCATTTGATATCAGTCGAATTCAGAGAGAAGCTACAGAGTTCTTCCGAATTGTAAGAAAAACCGGGACTGAAAAGCTGTTTTAGTTTTTTTTTTTTTTCTTAACTCGATAAGCCTGTAGACGAAGATGTATTTTAATGTCAGTGTAAGAAAATAAAATGAGGAATGATCAGGCCACATATGGTGCTTTCATTATCCATTAATCTCCTGGCTGTTTGCTCATTAAATTATAAAACACCAGAAAAAAAAATGTAAAAGCCCATCACAACATAGAGAACATTCCTGAGTGTCTGTAAATATCCAAAACCCTAAAATATCAAAAAAAATAAATAAATAAATATAGCAAAAGAAAGAGTAATAGAAGTAGAAAATTCAGCACCAGGATCCATCAAATGTTTATACATTTGCATGAAAAACAACTTTTATCACCTAGAATATTGCAAACATTAACTGATTCCTGAACTGTTCATTGTACTTCTTTCCTCTATTCATTACACCAGGGTTTCTCAACCTTTTTTGAACCATGGCATCATGAGCCTACTGGCACCCCCATGGCGAAAAATTTTTAGGACGGGGGGTGGAGTGGGGGTGTGTGTGGGGGGGTGTTACGTAATTCTAAAAGTAATGTGACGGATCTATATGAGGAGGACGTGGTGGGTTATATAGCTCTGTAGGCAGACCTGTGTGAAAGGCAAAGTGGCCCTCACCTTATCATTGATGACCTACTGCCCCCCGAAAAGGAATTTGCAAATGGGGGGTGGAGGCAATGAGCTGGACAATATGCGATATACTGTGATGTACAGCAGTAATCGCTAACACACCTATGCGATGATGTCACTTGCGACCCCCCCCTCATATGCTTGTGTCCCCACGGGAGAGTGTCCCTACCACACCAGGGGATCGCGCCCCCCCCGGCTGAGAACCACTTTATTATCCCAATGAATGTTTAGGTTTGAAGGGGTAGGATTAGATAAATTTGTACTTCTTTCAACTCCTTTTCACTCATGTAAACTTTGAGGCTTAAGACGTTGCAGTTTTAATTACCGTTTTATTTTGTTTTCATTTTTTTGATTATCATTTATTTGCATTTCTGTTTTTTAAATTGTCAGTTACATGATCGAAATGAAGACATCAATCAATCAATCAATCAATCAATCAATCAGTGTATGTTATCTTACAGATAATACCCCTGGCATTGCTCATTACAACACACACAACATGTGACCTTACAGGAAGGAAATCATTCAAGGGTCTCCAGTATTTCCACACTGAGGGACCCCAGAACTCTTTCACCATTTTACTTCAAGAGAACAACCACAGAAACACAACACCTCGCTGAGGCCACACCAGCCGATTTCAGCTCTGATGTGAATGCAGTTGGATATTACTCAGTGACAGGATGGACGGAGTCAAACCTCGATCTGGGAGACTGTAACCACAGTTGCACAGTCATCAGGACTCTGACCCATGATTTATGGTCCTACAGACAGACAGAAAACGGTCGACTCCCTCCAGGACCTCCGTCTGAGGAAATTGCAAGAGTCAGGGTGTATCAAAATTGCAAGTGGAAGTGAGTGTGGGCATGACAGTTTTGTATACCAACCAAAAAAATAAAACTGATTTGAGCTGAGTTTATTATTTGTTTTAATTCAGAAAATATTTAAAGGTACTGGGGCTGTCAAGTGGGAGAACATCTGAGAAAATATATGAAAAGATGGCAGAATTTCAACCCTAACTCATTTAGAAGAATCATTTTAGCCCATCCACTTGAGAAAATAGTAGTAAATCTGGGACACTTGTATGAAATGTAAAATAATAGGTGATATATGGATAGAACTGTCTAAAATCCTACTTCTTATCAAGTACAAATACAGCTCCATCCTGTTATTAACATTAAAAAAAAACAACAACTACTGAACAGTTAGTAAACAGACGTTGAGGTGTGATCATTTTCCAGACTTTCTGGTTTAATCTCAATTTATGAACCAAACAGACCCAGGAGGCTTAAAGAGGCTCATAAAATAGAACATAGTGACAACTGCTGAACTCCATCCCCTGAGGAAGATCATATGGAATGATCCCAAAGAGCTGTTAGGTGATTTTATTCACAGTAACATGGTGCACACAGTGTTTTGAAGCAGTAATAATTCATAAGAAATGAAAGAAAAATGTTCTTTCAAACACATATTTCTTTGCGTGAAATGTGGATTTTCTTTGACAGTGTTTTAGAGGAACTTGTGTCCTTTCACTGGCATGTGGCAATACTTTCACTGAGTTTTAGTTCCTGATAAAACACTGAAGCTTTACCCAAGCAAATAGTCCTATCTGCCCAACGGACCGAGATTACAGCACCCTTGGTTCAGTTTGTCTGCCATGAAATGTGATCCTCAATGAGCCGTTAATGTTTTGACACGACTGATTAACTAAGACTCCCCCGATTAAAGCAACGTACAGGAGGAAGTGGGATTCTGGTGGTGGTGGGGGGGTGTCTCTGCATCTGTGACTGTGTTTGTGTGTGAGGGGTGGGAGAGAGGGTGGTGGGGTGGTCTCAGAGGATAGCCGTTGTCTTTCTCAGAAAAGTGAACTTGTCTCACCCAAGAGACAGATGAGCAATGTGTTAGGGCCTTGTGGTTTATGGACAGAAGGCAGTTCTCAGGCTGCTTTGGTTTTCACAGGAATAAAACAAGAAACTCTTTACTCAGAAATAACTGACAGTTGTGCCAGTTCACTGTGGCACCGTCACAAAAAACGTGTTTAGAAAATGTATCCTCCAAAAGCCTAAATGTACAGAATGATATTTGCAGGATTTCCCATCAGACAATAATGCTGCATTTTACCACTGAGGATCGTTTTACAAATATGTCTCATATAGCTGTGGGAATGTATTTACTCCAAGAACATCTCCAAACAATCCTACACTGAATGTACTCAAATCAAGGATCAAGCCTAGGTTAGCCTGGAAGATCTTTAACCCATAAAGACCCAAACATCCACCACTGACCAGAAACATCTACTGATCTAAAATGTTTAATAACTGATCCACTAACCCTACATGTAAATACTTCAGGTAAAATGTAGTTATTTGGATTTTCATGGTCATCAGATATGATCCATTTGGACGTTCAGAAGCTCCATAGTGAATGTGGAAACATCACCATCTTCTACAACATTGATTCACCAGTAAAACCATGGCGTTTGATCAGTAACAGTAGTTGTAGACACTTGTTTTTATGCTCTGTTAATGATACTTTTGTTAAAAAACTCACTATTTCCTCATTTTTACCCCAACCCCAAAGGGGAGGCAAGGGGTACTGTTTTTTGTTTGATTTGTTTGTTTGTTAACACTTTAGCAGCAAAAATATTGGTTGAATTCATACCAAATTGGGTTTAAAGATTGCCAGTGACCCAGAATAGATGGGAAAGGTAGGTCAAAGTTAAAATGTTTATGATTTAAAAAAAAAAAAAAAAAACCTTCCCATTTACTTTTAATGGGAAAAATATGTGTGAGGGGTAGGGTTTGTTGTGCCTGCCACCACTTGTTCTCAATTTTGATCTAATAACCTTTGAATTTACTCTGAGCTTTTATGAACATCTGTATGATCAGAACATTAAATGTGTAAAAATACCTGATTTTTCACATAAGATGCAGAGGAAAATATAACAAAGGGTGATAAATCACTTAGGCAAGACAAAAAAACATCATTAGGATCTTGTAACAAAATAGTTGCTTCAAGGGTTAAAAGGGCAAAGTTTAGGGTCTGTTTCCGTGTTTTTTTACTCAGTGGAAAATATAGTTTGACCTACAATTTCAATGTCATCACCTGAGGTTGCAATCATTTCTGATCATCCAAAAAGATGGGATCCACAACTCTGTCAAAAAAGTTTCCGAGGCTGACTCAAGCAGAGAGGAACATGGTCCAGAAGGCTGTAAATCAGTCGTTCCACTATCATGTATGTCCAGCAACAATGTCCCAGGTCAGACGCTACTATCTGTGCATGAGGGGAGGGATTCTCACCACTAAGGATGCTAATTTTAAAAGACTATATGAGCCACATGGTGACCACTGTGAGGTGTGAACATCAAACAGTAATTCACTTCCTCTGGCACTTGGAGGTCCTCAGACAGCTTTATGTTCCTCTGTTAGGGGCCCATGTGTTAGCGTGTACTGAACATTACACTGGCCAGTTCAGCTAAGTTCAGACTGCAGGCAAATGTGGCCCAAATCCAATTTTTATGTCCATATGTGACCTGTATCCAATCTGTTAAAGACAGTTTGAACTGCAAAAATCTGATTTTTTCAAATCCAACCCAGGCCTCTTTCATATGTGGTCCTAAATCTGATACGTATCTGATATTTTGCAATGCGACTTCAGTCTGAACGGTCAGGTTGCATGTATCCAACCTTTACATCATTGAAATGTGACAAACGTCACAATTCTGCATCCCAAGAGTGTTACTTCTGTAAACACAGTGCATGCCTGCGTGGTCACGTATTAGGTCTGGACCTCTTTTGCGCGTGCGGGTCACTTCAGGCTTGCATTCAGTTCTCAAAACTGATAGAAGTCGCATTTAATTTGTATTATTATCAAGCAGACCAAAATATCCAAATTGTGCATTAAGGCCTGCTGTCTGAATGTAGCCTTAGAGAAACTCAAGCCATCGCCTGAGCTGGGAATATTTGTCGTTGCCATTAGGACATACATATACATACATACATATACAGTCCACGACACTGAATAAACAGGTTCAGAAAGTCATTTATTCCTACAGTTACAAGCCCTTTAAATGACACAGTGTAATTTGGAATTGTGTCCGTGTTTGTTATTGTTGGACCACTGACATTAGGTTGGTGTTTTTTTTTTTTGTTTTTTTTTTTACTGCTGGTTCCAAATTGACCCTCAGATATAATAAAGATACACTGAACTTTGACAATGAGGAGACATGAGGCAGATTCTTTCCTTTTTGTTCCAATTTGAGGAAGTTAAAGAGATTTACAGATTTTGACAGATTGTTGCCCCAAATTCACCAAAGAAAAAAACTGGACCCATTTTTCATAAGCCACATGTCTGTGAACATTCTAACAGTAAAATGACATTTTTGAAGTCTGTCTTGAGCATAGGAACAACTTCCTGTTAAAAAAAAAAGGAAGTAAATACAGGGATTAAAAAGTAAAATGAGTGATTAGCATGCTAAAAATAATGTTACTTTCTTGTACCAGACCTTATTGCTCCACTTTCATTCTCCACTTAGGATACAGGAAGTCTGTAATGTTTCATATCATTTGGTGAAGTTTTTGGTGCACTGTCTCCATAAATGGTGGCTTTTTGATGATACTCGCTAAGCTAATGCTAATGTAGAGAAATGGAGTGAACTTGATGAAACATTTACAAAACAATATTATTTACAGTCTTGTTTTTGCCACATCCTTATCACAACAACGAGGAAAAATATTTCATTCAATTAACAGAAGTTCTGAAAGTTGAAATTAGCATTAGCATGTAGTCACACCTTTTTAAAAAAGCCCAACAGCTGATATAAAAGTCTTCTATAAGCTTATTAAGACAGAAATAATTTACCAAGTGTATTTATTAGAGGGTCCCAATAAAGCACAATGACACTTAAGAAAATGTATTCAGTATTTTTAGATACTCAGGTTTTATGCTAGCTTTCTAGTTAGCATAGCAGCCATCAATGGCCTGAAGCTACACTAACACTAAACATCCTGTGGTTGTTGTTCCTTGGTGTATTAGAAAGAAAATAATGCCACTGCTGCATCTGTTGCCATTTTATGATGTGAATAATCAGTAATTGTTTCATGAATTATATTTGAATAGTTGATCATCAGTTTTCTCTTGGCTAACGTATTTCATTAACCATTCATGCTTTCCATCAGGAACAACCACCTTCATGCAAGGCTCCCACACAATACAGTGATGGACATCACAGTTTTGGTGCTTTATGTACTAGGCAGGTTTTACTTATGTGCTGTACAGAGTGAGGGAACAGGCTGATGACATGCATTAGCCACTGAAGACATCATACATCAACAGGAGAATTTGGAGTCACTTTTCTACACCGACATCATCAAAATGCAAAATGAGATGTGGTCTGGAGGAGATGATCTATCCATCAGTGTCAGACATAATCAAACATTGCACAGACTTTATAAAACTACATACGGTAGCTTTTTTTTCACTGTTTCTCCTTTCTATAATAAATGTAAATGTACAATCGATCGGTCATACAGTAGTAAGTTTCCAGTGTTGGTAGCTGGGTCTGCTTTATCGCTGCGATGTTTGGAGGATGATACAAAAATGTGTTGAAAACTGACTCTGCTACCATATATGATTTGTGGTTAAATTAAATAAATACACACTGAATCTGGAGAGACTGGGATTCTATAATGTAGATAAAAGTGATGTGTGATAAGGTTTGGGACCCTGTAAAGAATTTCTGTTGGGGGGTGTGGACTGCTGTGCATTCTTTTTCTTTTCAGTATGTGTATGCGCTTGATTTAACCATGACTGTGTCTAATGTTACAAAAGATGTGCTGTTGGCAACTGCTGTCTACAATTTTATGTTCTTAAATAGAAAACAAAGAGTGTATATTAAAAAAAGAGGAGCCACCTTCCACCAGGAGTAAAGAAAGTATTCACCTGAAAGGAATGGCTGATTTAGTTTGCAGTAGTGGAAAAAAGAGACAGCCCTACAAGAAAATGTTCATCCATTGGGATTCCTAAGTTGCTGTTTTCTTCTGCAGCATCTGATGCAGGATGACTGAGGGTAACAGCAGGAAACAGGGTTGCCGTTGCCCACTGAGAAGTTGTCACAGTGATGAACAGGCAGCTGTTGTGTTTGTGTGTTGCATACTCTACGAGCCCACTTGAGCTGCATTCATTAAAAAAAAAAAAAATGCAACAAAGCTACAGGCAGCACTTCTCCCATTTTTATCACTCCCTCCCTCAAGGACTTTCAAACCCACCCAAGATTAAACCACTCCATTTCCTCCCGACTCTTTCCTTCACTCCCTCCCGTTTCCTTCCTTTCCCATGTCTTAGTGCAGTGATGCTGCAGAGCAGGGACACACCCATCCACACTCTGCTCCCGCTGTCTCTCTCTTTGACCCTGAGAAGTTCTCCAACACACTGCTGATAGTACTGCAGTGCCCACCCAAGAGCGGCACCCTTTCACTGTAAAGCACTTAGAGGGAAAAAAAAACAAAAGAAAAAAACATCAAGGTTACTGAATGTTCAATGTAAGATGGAGGAGAAAGGGAATAATGGATCCAAAAGCTCTTTTTTAATCAAACAAAAATGCCTGCAATTGACATTGAGCAGTTATGACTCATTCTGACTCATTAACTATAGTAAACAGAGAGGTCATAAAAGCTACAAAAGAGCATGAACCAAATGAAAAGCACATTCAGAAATGTGTAACAGTAACATAAATGTGTTTTTGCAGGTAAATTGAATCAGCAAAGGAAAATGCAACCACTTTTCTTTTTTCCATCTGACTTCTCTCTCCTGAAACTGGATCTTATCTGTCCTATCTTGTGAATGTTTACTCACTACTGCCTAAGACAGCTGTGTAAAGAAAAAAGCTCCTGTGTGTCATTTTATCAAGTGGCGAGATCTAAAATGGTCTTATTCACAGCCGTCAGCAGTCGAGCATGAGAGGATGCGTCTCACTGCTGTTCCTGAGAAAAAACAAACACAAACCAACTAATAAAACATCTGAGATAACAGATCAAACCTGACAAGGCACTTGTAGAAAACAAGAGTTCTCTTTTTAATTTCTCCAGCCACAACATACTGTCCATTTACAGTAGACTCCCAATTTTTAAATTTGATTTGCACACATCACAGTTTAAAGTTCAAATGAAAAATACAACACAACTATGAAAAAAGACATTATGCACAAATTAAAACCTATAAAAAATATAAAAACAGTACTCTTAATCTCATATTGACAAGTACCATTTCAATAACAAAACATTTAATGCACAATTGAGCAGACAAATTAAACTGAACCATGAGGATTTTTTTTTTTAAATAGAGGAAAGACATCGTTTTCATCATGCAGAGGATGTAATATTAAATAATGAATCAAACAAAAATAATATATACTTCTCTATATATTTCTCTCTTAAAATTTCAAGTCAAAGCACTCCCGTCCCTTATATAGGGAAAAACAAAAAATGCTTAAAAACACCAGAGTATCGACAATGCTTTCAGTAGTGGCCACTGTTTTCGTGGCCTTTTTCGAAAACATTACATCTCAGCAACATCTTTTTGGCACAGAAAAAGACGTTCATAATGGCAGTAGCATTTTGCGTTAAAAAAGAGGGCGGAGCTGTAGCTCTTTTTCTGTTAAAAATAAAATTAAAAAAAAAAAAAAGCAAAGACATTCTGTGCAGCGACATCAGTCAGGAGAGTGGCGTCCCCCCAGCAGGCTGTGAGGCAAACAGTGGTAGCAGCTCAGTCCTACTGCAGCATGCTCTTGATAGTCTTGTTGGTTGATTCATCGTTCAGATGCTTAGTTGTGTACCTGCAGGTGACAGAAAAACATGAGGAACTGGAATATTTGCCTTCTCACCTAAAATTTGTTGTCATCCAAAGTCAAACAGATCACTTTTTGTTTGTCTGTTGGTTTATGTTTTGTTTGGTTGTTGTTCAATTTATTTGTTTATTTTAGTGTGTATTCATTTTGTGTTGCCTTCAAGGATGTATTTATTCATTTATTTTTCTGGTATGCCAGTATAGGTGTGTATGTGTGTGAAAATGATAAGCGGGATCTGTTTACAAAAGATCTAAGAGAATTGATTTTTCATACATCATGCTGATATGAAGCTAAATGACAGACTGTCATGTGGAGAAGGGGTGGGATTAAATAAGTTACACTTCCTCCCACTCCTTTTCTACTATGCATATGAAGTCATATTTTGTTTTCATGTGTGTGTACAAGTTTTTCATGTTTTCTTGCAATCCATTTTATTTCTAAGGACTAAAGTAGGATTACTTTGTTTTGTTGCATATTCGAAATAAACTGAAACTGAAATGTGCGATCTGACGCCTCATCGGGGCTTTTCACGCAGACGACCTCTTGCCCCTCGGGCCGTGGTGTAGGAGGAGATACAGATGTGAGGTCGCCCCCGTCAGCTGGAGCAGCTGTGAGCGTTATGAAAACCGGCTGAAGTTTGGGAGACTGCGAGAGGCCGAGGTGTCAGATGTAATCGGCCGTTGTGGAAAGGCTTCGACACCCAACCCAAATCAAGCGCACAGCTGACCGAATCCCTACCGGACTGTGCCAAGTATGAGTCACCGCATTGAGGGGAGGGGGCAGGGGGCAGGGGCAGGGTGAGGGTGAGGGGGTGTCCTGCATATGAACAGGCGCTGTTATCATTCAGCTCAGTGTGAGAAGCTTTTCCGCTTTTCAATGACGGTCCTCTTGCAGCTAGACTGTGGTGACAATGGCGTTACATGCTGGGCTGAAGGGAAAACCCACTTTCAGTTCAATGTGGGCGGACACACACAGCCGGATCTTACCTGAGAGCGTTGAGAAGGCCTTCTACACTGTTCGGAGGCTGATCTTTGAGGACTTTGATGCAGCCTTTCATCTGCGGACCAGAAACACACCGTCAGAGAAATGAGCTGACTGAGGCCTGAGTCAGTATGTGGTGATATACTGTGATACTGCAAACATGGCTATACACCAAATTTTTTTTCTTTTTAAACAGAATAATGATCACACTATCATATACATGACAATAGACCAATTAAAATAATGTATATGTATTTTGTGCTGTATTTCTATTTAATGATTTAGAGGCGAGCACATCTGCATGTAATACTAAAGCTGCATTTTTCTGAATAAAGAATTTTTCATTAATATATTTGGAGTTTTATGATTCTGAAATGGACTTTTTACATTTTTTTTTCATACATATGTCTGTCACCCTGTTACTTGTGCTGCTGTCTACCTTGGCATGGATGCTTGTAAAAAAAATTCACTTTTCATGGCAAGTAAAGAAAAAAAATGAGTAAAAACAGTTTATGCCTCATGTTTTTGCAAGTGTAGTATTAAATACAACCTACAGTGTTTTAGAGAATCAACACAGTGTAATACTATAAAATAGTGATACTCAAGTGTATCGATATGTTCCTGGTACTCACATCAATTTTGGAGGACTTGGCGAATGCTCCGACAGGATGGACGTAATCATACAGGATGATGACTCCTACCATGACCCGGAGGCAGAACGACACCGTTTCCTCACTGGTAAAACGGCTGCGATATTCCCTGAAGGACACTATACATTAGGTATGAAGAACATGGAAACAAGTATGTCTGAAGTAACTGCAGGAAAGCAGGAAGTCACTTACGGTGTTTCCAACATGACTTTACATATGCTCGCCATTGTGCTTAGGCAGTCCGTTGTGTTCTCAATGGGAAGGTTCTTATTCTATAAAGAAACAGATGGAGAAAATAAATGAGAACACGCTTTACCAAAAGTGTTGGAAAAGTCCACCCACTGCTGTGAGGCTCACCTCAGACACAAACTTCGTCGTGCCATCACTTAATGTCTTCAGCATGGGCGTGGCGTCGGCGTAGAACAGGGATATCCGGTTAGCCAGTTCATTATTGACTTCGTTCTCGCCTTCTGCCTAAAATGAGTCAAGAATAATGACAGTTTTAGGGGGAAACTCACGTCTTCTGTTGAATCACTGCAGGTGGTAGGTCATAAAAAGATGCAGAAGACAGGCTGGGCTTGAGATGATTCACTGATCCACACACGTATACTCAAAGCAATGTGTGTCGAGTGTGGAAATTTGTTAAATTTGCCAAAGATACCCAGATGAAATTTCACTGTATGCAACTTGAGCTACCAGAACAATGCACTGAATCCCACAATGCACTACTGTCATCATCTTCTTTAGTGTAATGGCAGGTGACAACATGTGCTTGACCCATAAAGACCCAGCGCTACTTTTAAGGCAGTTCCCAAATGAACTTTTCTCTTAAGTGATTTCTCACCATTTATTATCATATTACCCTCTGCATTTTGGATTTTTTAGTGAAAATCAGGTATTTTTCTATATTTAATTCATTGATCACGTAGATGTTCATAAAACCTCTGATTAAAGTTGAAGAGGCTCCAACAGGGAGAACTACTTATCCCTCACATTATGGTCTCACACAGGTTTTAGGACACTTTGTTCTAACAGCTTTGACATTAACCCATAAACACACAGTGGCACTTTAGTGGCAGTTCCCAAATAACATTTTTCTCTATATTGAACTTTTCTTAAGTGATTTATTACTATTTGTTTTAATGTTATCCTCTGTATTTTGCATTTGTTTCAGTGAAAATAAGGTATTTCCTATATTTAATGCACTGATTCATTCAAGAGCAGATTAAATTATTATAACAAAAACAGAGAAAACTGAAGAAAAAGTTACTTTTTCAGCAAATATATAAATAACTGAACATAAACCCAGTGTGTCCATCCACTGTCATTTATGAAACTCCATGGGTTTTACTGGTGAATCAAGGCTGCAGAAGATGATGGGTCAGTAGATGGTTTTATTTCCATAGTGAATGTTTGGGTCTTTATGGTTTAAGGTGCATTTACTGCAACCTGCTTCCAGAGTTTCCATTTATGTACACTAAATGGATATATAGCTCAGGAAGTTTAGAGATCAGCAACTATGAGTGGAAGTACAGGGAATTGTATCGTATTCTATGTTAGATGTGTGACAAAAATGAACATACTGTTGCAGGTTGAAACATTTAAATGAGTTTACAAGGAAAATAATGCTAGCAAAAACTCTGGCAAATGATACAAACAATTTCATCCACAGGAAATGTTTTAACATTTTTAAAACTTGAAACATGACATAAACCACTGTAAATACATTGAGCTGTATACTGCTACAGAAACTAGTGTGTTGTATTCATCCAGTATGTGACTCCAGTCATTCAGGATTCTAGCCCAAAGTCACAAGAAACCTCACATAACATGATGGGCTTCTAAGTGCTGTCGAAATGCCTGCTGACTGATATCACACCATATCTGACCTTTATTATGAATGCAGTGTTTAGAGGCAGCAGTTCTTTTGATTTAATGGCAGAGCAGTTTTCAAGTAGGCTCCGTGACATGCAGTGAAACCAGGGCCAGGGCATCCTTCTACATATTCTTCACGTGTTCCCCGTGTATATAATAGGCTTTTGAAATGCATTTAACAACCAAGGCCGGGACATAAGATGTGATGTCATTATATTGTGCGGGGATACATTTTCATCTGCTCAGTTGTTGCCTGTGTGATTGAACATGCTCACATACTCGCTAGTACCTGAGTACAATGCGTCACGTGCTGTAGACTGTGCTACGCTGTCATTTGATCGCAAGAAACATTATGCCAAAGTGATATCCTATTACAATATGATCATGGCATAATCTATATAGTCCTCCTGTTTTTCCAGCTGGCTAACCCATCCTGCTGCTTTACAGCTTCAGACCAAACACTGAAAACACCTGACGAACAAAGAAAAAGGTTTCTCTTGAACAGCCCGTTCTAAATTTATCTGCATATTTAAATGAAAAGAACATTTCCTGCCTTTATGTTTTTATGAGCACACTGACAGAGTATGAATAATCTTCCCCCAAAATCTCAAACCAATTCATGTTCTAACAAATGATGACATATGAGCTCAAAGACTGTTTACCACGGGGACAGATCCGTTTCATCTCAGATGTCTGAATGATTCAGCTGTCTGAGTGTGGACTGAAACGCTGCTGCTGCTGCTGCGTGCGGACGGCCATCTGAGCATCTTTCAGCGGTGACAGGTCTTAACGACAACTTGTCTGGGCCCATTTGCCTAATGGCGTATTCTGGAATAAAACCTCCTGTCAGATGGGTCAAAACTAAGAGCGGTTCTGCGCTCGCTCAGAAGAATACCAAACTCTTACAATCTGCTGCACCAAAGTCTATTTTAGATGTCCTTGAAGCTGCTGAATAAAGTCGTATATCTGGTAACGAGCAGCGCACACAATACCTGAGAATGAACGGGTCCTTGAATTTCATGCTGAAAAGCTATTGTCCACATTCAACAAAAAACTACCTCTACGGTCTATATAGGACTGAGTGAGTGCTTCCATTTATGGCAATTTAGTAAAAGTTTTATGGGAACTGTTATGTTGATTAAGGTCTTTTAAGGTGCCTTTACACATGTAGAGCATTACCATTTACTCCATCAACGTCACCCACAGGAAATGTGCCTTTTACTTATGTTTTTCTCTTTGATTAACTGCTATAAAATGTACAAAGAGGCGTAAATCTGAATTAAATGGACAGTATGAGGCCATCATCTTAACTCATCATCACACATGGACCTTATATGGAAAGAAAAGCTAAATATAACTGATTCAGGTCATTAATCATAGAGAGCGCACCTAAACACCAGACATCAACCATCCAGACTGTTAGGAAAAAAAAAAAAAAAAACAAGACGTGATTAACATGCAGGAGGCTGCGCTGCATTCTAACTACATGGATGAATTCTTAGGATAAACAGCTCAAAGCTTTACAAATCTGACTGTTTTCCACTTTTCTGATACAGTTGAAGATGGTAAATGGAAAACAATAAATTCAAATTTCCCATTAAAAATTATTATATACCGACACATCTTCACATTGACCCGAATCAAAGAGGTCAGCAGTGATTAACCTGATTCCAATTCTTCATTTTAATGATGAAATATATTAATAAAATCCAAAGCTTATTTTTCTAATGTCTGCCACAGATGAGTAAAGCCACTTCTGCACTACAGAAATCCCTTAGTAGCACTTCTTCTCATCTTGAAAAACATACATTAACACTGCTGACTTGAGGTTAAATCTTTATGTAAATGTTGATTTTTTTTAAAATAATGTGCCAGGTAAAAGGTTCGTACATATTCACAGTATTTCTTCTGAGAATTTCTTTCATGTCAAAACAAACTTGGTACTGTATCTGAAACATCCTTGAACTTATTGAATCGAATCAAGACCTTCGGGGAAATCAAAGCCGATATCCAGAGAATGTTTGGGTGGATGGACATGACAAACGGTAACTGTTCCGAGTCGTTGTAATGTTGATCTGCTTCGATCTACTGCACATTATTCCCTCTCAACGTAAGCCTGGTGTTTTCTCTCTGGAGGGTTTGGTGTGTGCTGCCACGCGCTGCTGCCACCCTGCACTCGCTGAAACTCCCTGTGGGGCTTCGACTTAGAAGACACTCCCTGACTCCTGCTTTTTTTTTGTAACAGTGCTTCTACACAGTTTGAAAAACCTCCATTCATCATTCCAACCTGCGAATTAACACAGTTGGAAATATCTGATTCACATAAGAGCTGATGGCTTTAATCGATGTAAAGTCTACACAGTTAGATCATGACGATACATTTTTTCTTAAAAAAACTGAAGAAATACAAACCACTGAGATGGTTAAGAATAGAATACCAGAAAGCTAATAATAGAGCGCATTCCACTTGACTTTTTGACATGTTTGGCACATTCTAAGACTGACACATTCTACCGCATTTGGAAAACCTTCATGGACTATACTGAAGGCTTTCATTTACTCTTAAATGGACTCTTATTATATAGATATGAATGTGATGGGAATCTGTCTCTATCCTGACCATAAGTCTCCTATCTCTCTCTCTCTCTCTCTCTCTCTTTTTTTTTTTTTGTTTTTTACTGTGGTGCTGAGCGCTTCAATTTTGTTCTGTTTGAAAAATTAAAATATAATAAATATGTTCTTCATAAAAGAAGAAAAAAAAGAACAGAATACAGAGTTCAGTTCAGCCATTTCCGTGTCTCCTATTAGAGGACATTCATGTTATATAAGTGAAGCCAAGCTCCGCTATATGAACACAGCACAATGATTCACGCTTGTATGATCATGTAATAATGCTGAAAAACCTGCTGCTGTATTAAAGGTCTGGTACAGATTTTCAGGCTTAATTACTGCTTAGCATCATTTCTGCGGAAATGTAATAGTAACTTCATTAGGGAGTTTTTCTTCAGTTACTTTGTTAACCCATAAAAACCTAAACATCCACCGTCGACCAAAACCACCCATTGATGTAAATGTTTAATACCTGTTAATCTATCAAAATTATCAATACATGGAAATAATTGGTGTAAAATACAGTTTGTCACCTTTTCATGGTCATCAGATATGACCCATTTGGACGTTCAGAGGCTCCGTAGTCAACGTGGAATCATCTTCTGCAACACTGATTCACCGGTAAAACTCAAAGTTTGATAAATGACAGTGGATGGACACGGTTGGCTTATGTTCAGTTAATGATATTTTGCTGAAAAGGCCACTTTTTCTTCAGTTTTCTTTTTCTGATATAATAACCCTCAACTTTAATCGGAGCTTTAATGAATCAGTAGTTTAAATTAGGAAAATACCTGATTTTCACTGAAACACATGCAAAATATTGAGGATAATATTAAAAAAAGAGTAATAAATCACTTAAGAAAGGTTCAATAGAGAGAAAATTTATTTGGGAACTGCCTTAAAAGTAGCCCTGTGTCTTTATGGGTTAATGTCAACACTGTTAGAACAAAGTGCCCTGAAACCAGTGTGAGACCATAATGTGAAGAATAAGTACTTTTCCCTGTTAGAGCATCTTCACTGCAGTCAGAAGGACATGAGGAGCTCACCGGTACGTTGTTGATCCGCATGCGGCTCAGGGTCCTCCTGTAGTAGCTGAAGTCGTTCTGAATGGCAGGATTCGTCATCTGCAAAAATAAATAAATAAAAATGCATCTTAATAGAGGAGGAGACTCTCTGCGCATGTTTGTATGTGGCACAGCCTGCAGCAGGACACAGAGGTCTGGATCAAACAGGCCATCATCATGACAAAACGCTTTAGCCAACAAGGCAGAAGCGTAGCTCTGGGGGAAAAATGACAGAAAAAGAACAGGGATACAATTACAGTTTTATTTGCTGAACTGCATTTGAATCCTCTGACACTCATCCTCTTTACGTCGTCGTCGTTGTCCTGGCTCCTCCTGTCAGGAATCATCGTGTTATTTTCCTGTTCCACTTGGCCCGTGTTTAGTACAGATTATGACAGGAAGGTCAACAATTATAAAGATATCAAAAAGGGGCAGAGATTGTCTTTAAGGAGGGGTGAGTTTAGAGAGAGTAGAGGATGGAAGCAGGGATTAAGCCATAAAATGTGGAAGGAAGACATCTACTCTATTATTATTTATACTTGAAAGTCACAGGACTCAGACATGTCTTTGAAAATGCCCACTGAAACGTATGAATCATCTGGTATGGAGCTAAACTAACCCTTTTGGTAGAAAACGGGCCAACCAGAGAGCTCATTTCAGACATCACCACCAGCGAAGGCTCGTCATGTGGCTAATTATCCTCATTCCTGCTTGAGCCTGTCACAGTCAGAGCGGTGCTGGCAGCGTGCTAATCCTGCTACAATAGACTGGTACTGGGTCTGTGTCCACTGTGTCCACCAGGAGAGACGGGCTGCTTTACCGCAGAGGGGCTGCGTGCCGCTCAGACACTTTAACTAGGTCAGAAGCCCACGGATGGGTGTGAAAGATTGATGAATAGGCCTGGCGTGCCACCTTGTACCCCCATCCCACCCCCCCACCTTCATGTTTTTTATCTTGCCAGTCTGCACACTGGGCACTAATTGGGACGTCGCAGCAAATCGCCTGGGGGCATCGGGAGCATTTTTTAAGTTTCTGAATCTAAGGGTGTAGCGGGGCTTTAAGGGAACCAGTTCACCCACTGTCTACCCAGTTTAGTGCTCACACAATTATGTTTTTGACAACAGGCATTCAACCCGTGCTTGATTCCTGGTGTTTTCTAGGTTGCACATCAGCATCTTTTCCCCCCCCTGAATTCATGCCAGATAAGTTCTCAAAGCTCTTTCCCTCCATCATTTGTAAAACCTGCCACATTATGCAGAACTCAGCGAAGGACAGAAGCAATTTGCAGACCTTTTTCCCCCACAATAACCCTTATTAGCCATTCTACTGACGTCCACTGTATTATAAACAGCAGAGCAGTATCAGGATTCTAATTAAATGCTAATCATGTGCTCACTGGCTGCAATTTAGAATTGCACAGAGCTAAAATCAATTCATGGCCATCAGCAGCTTGTCGGGCTGCTCAAGAGGTCTGGTTCGTATCACAGGACAAATCAACATTTAAAAAGGTGAGTTTGGCTTTTAAAAGAGGAGCCTGACACTTGGGATACGCCGGAGAAACAAACAGACTTACTTTCAGCTCGTCGAAGCGCAGGGTGAAGTGCAGGATCTCTGCGAACTGCTTGGCCAGCGCCTGCTCCCGCTCCAGGTGCTGAGTCGGGTCGTTGTAAGTCTCGTTGGTCAGAGCTCTGAGGAGACTGTGCAGCGCCGCTTCTGTGAGGAAAAATAGGATTTCTGTGTTAAAAGGTGCTGCAAAAGCAGAAGTTGGACATGAGCGTTATACATTGCAGTGTAGAATTTATGCCAAATAAGGTGTAGGGTGAGGTGTAATCTCACCCTTCGATTTGAGCTCCAGTCACTGTATGATTTAGAAAAGTGGTAAAAAAGTAGGTAATGAGGTGAGAGGAGAAAGTGTGAGGCAGGACATTTAGTGACATCCCCAGGCCACACGACACAGACTCTCAGGGTCAAATATTGAGCAATATGAACAGGGGTCCTACATATTTTTCAAGCTCAAATTCAAGCACTTTTTTTTTTTTTACTTAAGTTTTTATTTAGTTTTGTTCTTACTTTTTATTTAACCAGGAAAAAAGACCCCACTGAGATTAAGAACCTCTTTTTCAACGAAGTCCTGGCCAAAATGAAACATGGATGACACAAAAAAACAACAAAAACCAAACATGTATACGGCCACCTCTGAATGCTAATTGCATTAAAAGGTTAATCATGGGACTATTTCTCTTTGTAAATAGCTCTCCCTGAATTCTAAGTACATAAGTAATTTGCTCCATCTGATAGATTTCCCTCACTTTCTTTTTTCAAGCACTTTTAAGGGTCATTTTCAGAATTTGGGTAAAATACATATTTACAGGAATACATACACTCATGATTATACTAAAAACATCTAAAATGTTTCATAAAGGCAAAATGTTTAGAAATTAAACGGGAACACAAAGTTTTATCCCCCAAAAAGGGAAGCCACTTGGTGTTCTGCAGGCACACTCACGAGAAAAAGATTAAGATAAAAATGTACCTGGAGTCGACCTGAGAGCACCCGACAATTTTCTTTTTTGACAAAGTTTTATTTTTCCAAACGTATTACCTCTCTGTAAGTAGCTTTGGTTTACATCTAACCTGACAGAGTTAATATTAAAATAAATAAATAAATACATTTAGGTAAAATTCCAAGCACTTTAACTAAAATTCAAGCACTTTTCAGACCTTAAAACACAACATTGAAATTCAAGCATTTTCAAGTATTTCAAGCACCTGTTCGAACCCTGTATGATGGTTACCTTGGTTTGTTTGTACTTCAGTGTCCAGGGGGCTGAAGAAAAATCTACTTTATTCCACCTAAAAAAGCCCCATCAAAAGAAAGTCAACGTTTAAAGTTTTAGTGTGTATCATACAACTGCTGGTTAATGAGCTATTACGTCACAGTGGTGGCTGATTGTTGTTAAAATTAAAGTTTTGTCGGGGGATGCATTGGCTTTGAAGACGGTGTATCACCCAAACACAGTGTTCCTCTGATACCTCAGTGTGCCTTAACAGTATCCTTTCATACATTTCACAACAAAGAGACGACACAAATGCTTGACTGTTAGGATTTGGAAGGTTCAGAATGACTCACAATATTAATGCACTGATGCATTTCATCACTGTATAGTCATTTAATCTCTTTAAATTACAAAAAAGCCGGTGCATTGCAGAAAAGAGGTTTTACATAAGGTTTTCCAAAAGGTTTTCCATTATTGGCATGAGAAGGACTTGGCTCTGCTGGTGGCTGATGACTAACATTAGGCTTCACAACTGGAATTACAGAGTTTGAGGGAAAATAATAGTTGAAAATATAATCATTTGCAACTAGATTGGCTGGCTTGGCGTTTAGATCCAGTTTAATGTTTACTTATCTGGTAATAATAATAATAAAAATAATAATAAAATCTAAGGTAATTCTTTTCTGATCATGTCCTTTTTTGGCAGTGGTGAGAACTGATTAATCTGTAGTTTTTTCCTGCTCCAAACTATCCTTATTAGACGAGCCTTTAAAAATCCAATATCAGTGACATACTTTAAATCAATGCTCCTGTTAATCCATGCCTCTGGTGTATTTGTAGTTGTACTGTGGATGTGGCCGTCGTGCATCGCCACAGCTACGTGGTGCAGAGTGTACTGTGTCAGCCAGATGAAGCATCCTATTAGGGCAGACACAGATAATGGGACAGTGGTGATGCCCAAACTGCCCAGGGCCCAGTGCCAGTCTGGGGGGAGCAGAGGGGAGCATTTGGGGGGGTGTGGGAGGCATCCCTGCTCAGATGCAGATGAGACATGGTACTAATTATCTCACTGGCATGAAATAGGGGGGCAGGGGAACAGGATTTCATTCAACAAGGATTATACTCATTGTTTTGACAGTAAGTAAATACAAAGCCTGTGCCATGCCTTGACATAGCATGCCCATGGATGCTAATTAAACATGCATAAGAAGCACTGGCAGGGAAATGAGGAAAAGATTAAGCAAAAAGTACTGAACAAATTCCAAATAAGTTATATTATCAAACAAACACATCTTGTGCAAACCACCAGTTTAAGAAAGAGAAAAATAAAAAGAAAACCTTTAAAGCCCAAAGGGATTTTTATTTATAGATGCAGACAGTACTTAGAATTCAGTCTAGACGCTGAAGAGAGGCTTCAATAATGACATAACCCCAGCGAGCTTAACATCTGATGCAATAGGCCTCCGAGGTACCAAATGAGCATTTTCAAAAATATTTACTCAACATGCATTTTACATTTTTCTTGTTGATTACATACAATGACGAGCATGTCAACCAGAACAGGGCAGATTCAGACAGTAGTCTACTTTAGATAATCGTAAAGGAACTTTTGGAAGACGGTCAGAGAGCTGGCAGTGTGGTGTAGTAAATTGAGCACGTTTGCCATTCAGTAATGACTCCCATCTGCTTGGGCCAGCGTTTGCAGCGAAGCGGCTGATTAAAAATGGCCTTACTAGTGCACTTTTTTCCCCCCTACGTCTCAGTCAAAACAAAAGTAAAAATGGAGTTGCTTTCAGGCCGTCAGAAATGAGCCACTCTAGTATGTCGGGAAGTCATGAAAAGGCGGGGGGGAAGGGGGGGGGGTGTCTGATCTCATCAGGTCACGGCAGAGCAGGCAAGCAGAATGCAGGCGCGTAGCCGCTTACTCGTGCAGAGGGGAGGGGTCAGATGGCGGTCTACACCCTATAAAGCCTGGTGAGCCAAGATGACTCACATCCAGACCCATTTCTTCTAAAAAAAAACAAACAAACTTACAGTCATTATTATTAGTAAGTTTTCCTGAATGACTTTGTTTCTGCGATGTTCAGGAAGTGAAATCTGTGTGACAGTGTAAGAACTCAAAGCTGAATCTTGTGTGGATCACGACAGCAAAGTGGGAGAAATCTGTCCCTGCATTTTCTATGCAAAGCTGATTACATAAGCTACTATCTATCACCTTACTTACATCTTGCGGTTGGTACTGTAGTCGTGCTCTACAATCACCCGCCCTTAAAGGACTTAAAGCCTCACACATATCAGACACGACAGCAGGCTGCGGAGGCCATCGCGGCCCCTGAAGCCTGGAGTCAAGGCAGTGAAATAGAGCAGCAGCCAAGGCTGTGAGCTGACCTACTTCATTACATAACAGTCACCGCCGCCTGCCGCCGCCCACTGCTCCCATTGACTACCTTCTTTACCGCCACTGGGATTACAGGGGTGAGATCGTAAAGGCATGGCAGACATCAACGCCTCCTCCCCAAAGCCAGGGTCATAAGAAGATCAGGGTCAGTAAGATCAGTGAGCCTGCACCCCCAGCCCCCCATACATGCTAATTAAACAATCTACAGCTCCATCCTATACAGAGGTCAATGCACACTGCAGTGCAAGCAGCGCATTGAGAAATGCAAGGCTGGGGGGGGGTTGGAGGTCTGCTTATATAATGACAGGCTATATGTATATGTGTATGTGTTGCATGTCTGTTGACTTTTGCAGCTCAGCAGTCAATATCACAGATGCACATGCAAACAATTAAGGTCATGTATGGAGGTTATGCGTCTATGTGGTGTTTACATAAAGGACGTCAGCTTTCATCCTTTGTCTGGCACAACCCACAGAACTACAAAGAGCGACCATGTCACGATAACTCAAAATACTGTATACTGCAGCAGCACATACAACTGGTTGCACTCAAAAAAAACAAAAAACAAAAAAAACCCTCACCTTGACCTGCGATCTAATTTCAACTGAAGCTGATTGTGACATATGCATCTATGCCAATACATACCTAATCTCTGGGAGAACTCGTAGAACTTTTTCAGTTTCCCCACCAAGGGAACCACAGCTGCCCACGCCTGCTCCTGTAATGCCTCATCATTTGGGTTTTGGATTGCCTGAGGAAAAAATAAAAAAAAAAGGAAACACATAAGTATACTCTTCTTTTACAGGAAAATCTAATTCAATATCTTTGTAATGTAATTTTAATATGTAGTGGTGAATTCGGCATCTGTGTATGCTTGGAAATTATTGCACAGTTCAACATACGGAGAGTTTATGGAGCATTTCTAACATTTTAACATCTTACTGATAGAGATTCAGCTTTTTGTTTCACTTCTATCTGTAAATGAAATGTCACAAACACTCCATGGATGGATCATTTGACCTTTTCATGCTTTTCATGCATGAATTATGTGAAAAACTATTTAACATAAACTGACTCAGCAAATTAAATCTTGTTTTTTTTTTTGTTACTTGGAAACAGTAGACAAATGAGGCTGAAACAAATATGCATTTATGTTATTACACATTAATTATTTGTTTAAATGGCATCATTTTGAAAAATACATGGCACATGAATTAAAATCTATGTATCTCCATCTCAAGAGTCGGAGTTTATTTATAGGTTAGAGCTTATATGAAGACGAAAGCATGAAGTCAGAGCTGATGTCATTATTATGCAACCTTTTCCTTATAGTAGTGCACATATACAGTGATTCTTCTAATATTAGTTGAGGTTTTTTTTTAATTTATTTTGAGAGATTTAAGTCTTTTTGGCCTGCACAAAAAAAGTCAAAATCAAATTTTACAATGTAACACAAGAACATCACATTGAGCTTACAGGAAACACCTACACTTCTCTTGAGGAAAGTGCTTAAAACATCCCCCCATGTGAGTAATGCAGCACTACTGTTCCATGTCTCTTCTGCACAGCAGGAAAACAACAGCCTCACCTATCTGTGCTGCAGCTCTGTGTTCTGTCATTGGGGGTGCATATTCTGTGCTGGTGTTACCTCTCTGATCTCCTGGCCTGCCCCCTTGTACGCCTGGAGCTCATCCAGGATGCCCTTCGCATCCTTCAGCACCACATCCACCTGCTCCCACACTTCACGCTCTGCATCTGTGGGCTGGGCATCTGCAGCAAAATATCAACAACAAGGTCAATGGGGCAAAGCTGATTGGTTTCTAATCCATATGCAGAGGCTAAACGTATGGAAAAAGACAAATCTAGGAAATCTATCAAATCCTCTGAGCTGATAGAAATTCTAATAAAAAACGTTCAATTATGTTAATGCTACTTGGGTGAAGTAATCTCATCCTTCTAGAGCTTCTCATTTAGTTTGCCACCACCTACTTTTCTGGCAGAAAGGAGGGAAATGGTGCAAGATAAGAGACAAATATAAAAAGGGTTATGCAGTCTTCCAGTTCTATAACAGATCTGGGTGAAGAGATGGCTGCAGAATATCGGCAAATACAAAAGAGAAAGAACTTGGGTTTTTTTAGGCTTAAGAGCAGCACTAGTAAAAACCTTTTCCACCACCTGAAGCAAGAAAATCTTGCCAAGTGTGATGACTGTAACAAACTCCTGCTCCCCAGCAGAAGAAACACCTGCAATATGAGCCTCAGCTATCCTTTCACTATTACAGTACAGAAGGAAAATGTATTTTTAATTGAAGATCATTTATTTTTCATGTGTGCCATGAGGTCTGATTGCGTTGACTGAAAACACCATAAATAAATGTACAATATAGACATGGACTGTACAACAGAGATGAATGCATGGGTTTAATTTAATAGTGTGATATTCTCTGTGTGGATCAGTTCACACAGAAACAGTCTGAGCGGTGTGAGGCATTGTTTTCACTAAAGGTGTGACTGACTCTGTAGGTTTGCCAAGTGCAGAGAACACTACAGTAAGGTATCAAACCCAGTTGAGGGGCCTTAGGCTACACAGCAGCTGAACTTCAGTGCTTTATATTAGAGTGGGGGGGTTGTCTCTGCTGCAAGTCTGCCCTGATTGAAATTCCACACACACTCTACTGTAGAAGAGGTAGGTTGATGGAAAGCGGAGAAGCTTTAGTGGTAGATTTGATTGCTTTTGCCTCTGGGAGGATCATCGTGTAAAAGATAAGTGGCGGGGTGAAAAGACTTAAGAGTTCGGAGTTTATACTGTTATTTAAAGATATTCATGTGATCGATATCAGGAATGGGAGCAATTACTTAAAAGGACTCACTTTCAAAATCGAGGAAAAAATTGGGCTCCTGTTCCAGATCTGTGCACGTCAAAACTTTCAGTAGGTTCCCCATGTTATGATACCTGTAGAGGAAAGAAAATGAAAACAACCAGTAAGTTTAGGGAGGAGACCGTCAACACCAGCAGCACCCACAGCACCTCAACGATGCGCTTCACCGCTCTGCCGCCAGTATGAACTCTGCAGCCTGGTGCCCCAGATGTGCCCACTGTTCACAGAGACCACCGTTCCCCTAAGACCCCCGCATGTGTGTTTCCTGTGCCCAGGCTCCTGCCAAGCAGATGGCGAACCAAAAAGCCCCCCATGTATGTCCCAAAATAAAAAAACTCAGTTTGAGTGTCTCCTTCCCAGAAATCAAGCAGTCATATGCAAAGTAATCATTTTAAGAGTCTCCTCTGGGGAAATCGAACAGTAACTTCACATCTAATCATGTATACTGCATATAAAAGTATGGATATGGTTAAACTTTTATGAAAGAACTTGTCACATAAGAAACATAAGAAGACCTGTTTATGAGGTTTGCTGTTTGCTTGTGCACTGACATTCACTTTGTCATCTCTGCGGAATAACTACAGCATTTCTATAAGTGCAATACAGTGTGATGGTTATAAGGGCTGAAACATAAGATTAATATTTAACTCAGTAATGACGCGCCGACAGCACATGTGATACAATAAGGAAACCTCATTATTACTGCAAGAGTACAATGCAAGAGAACCACAGTATCGTTGGCCTCATAGCATAATTGCCCAAGTTATACACTATATGGACAAAAGTACTGGGACACCTTGAATTCAGGTGTGTTTTTTCTAGCAGGGGTCTGGGATACAAAACAATACTGACAAATATCATAATATACTTTTATATTGTGATGGATATCATTGCATTAATTAGTTTGGTTTAAATTGCTATCTTTGTTTCCAAAATGCCTTGGAGATGGTTTTTACTTAATTTCTCTCAAAACTGAATTTGTTTGTTGACTATCTTTTTAAATGTTCTACCTCTATTTTTCATGCTCTGACTGTAAATAATGATTTTCTACCACAACTAACCATCTACTTTCTTCACATCTCACTTAAGAAAAAAAATCTCCCATTAAACTTTAAGGAAATATTGATGTTTATAAACTATATGGACAAAAGTATTGGGACACATCATGGCTACAGCTCGTAAGATGACCTGTTCATGCTGATTTGAGATATAAACATCAATATTAATAACAAATATGACATTTATCACTATATAAAACCATATTATGATATTTGTTATTGTTTTGTATCCCAGACCCCTGTTAGAAAAGAAACACCTGAATTCAATGTGTTCCAATACTTTTGTCCATATAGTGCATGACTTAGGCAATTATGCTATGAGGCTAACGAATATAGTAACGTTCATATGATCTACACTTATTTAGTGATTTCTGGCCTATATTTCACTTTAGAATTAAAAGCTAATTATTGAATAGGACTGTAGCATATCATCAATTAATAATCTACAAGAAAATGTGATAAGTTGTGTCTTTGTAGTTCCATTATATAATTCTTACAGAAAAAGTTCATTGCCCTGATTAAAGTCTGTAAAGTAGATCTCTTCCTCGTTCCTCATGGCAAAAAAAAAAAAAAAAAAAAAATCATTTTTGTGTGAGACAAAATGTTTTAGTCAAACGGCACCATGAAAGAAGAGAGAAGAGACAGAAAACTCCTTTTTAACTGTAGGGGAACCCCAACTCCCATATGTGATTAATTAAAGTTAAATTGTCAAATGCAGTTTAATTTCCTGCCAATCAGCTAAATGGCTTATTGATTAATTGATTAACCCTTTCAGTACTCAGTAAGTAGAGGGCCAAAGTACAGCTGTAACCAATACCATGGGCTTTCACCTGAAAAAACTGAACCAACCAACAAACCGCTCCTACACAGTGACTGCACAAACACCATGTGTTGACTCCATAGACCAAACATGCACTAAACTGGGCTTTTAAGTCGACGTGAAACATGCAAATAATATGGCAGAAGATCAGGAAAATCTGTAATGTGTGATAACATTGCTCAGTGTTGTGATGTCAATAGGTTTACAATAAATAAAGACATTATTAGCTGTACTGGTAATAAATACACTGCCAACATATCCTCCAACACCAAATGACTCAGCCCTGAATAAAGACCTGAAAAAATGATTGTGACCATATTTTCAACTGACAGATTATATATGAATACCCATATAATTACACAGATAATTTATTTAAAAGTCAAACCATTTCACATTTTCCTTAAAATACCTCTGACCCACTGTGTGAGGTACTGTACTTAATGGTAGAGACCCTTGCCTCTGCCTGTATTTTCTATTTTACTCCTGTTTGTCAAGTTTGTACCTGCTGCCAATAACAGCATCGCACAGTAATATAAAAATGAAGCAACTCCATCTCATTCTGAGATTTTTCCTGCATTAATGTTAGTGTTGTGTAGTTTAATCAGAGACAAAATTGTGGCAAAGCAAGCACAGAGACACTTCTCAGTCCATCTATGCCAGTCGACTAAATGTGTCATTTAGAATCAGAGCAGGAGGAGGAAGGTGTTTCATTTGTATTCCCTCAAAAACTTTCTAGTGGTGATGTGAGCGTGTCTGTGTGTGACTTACTTTACTTACTTTTTTTTGTCACAGCTTTTGTGTTGCTTTAAGTTGTCCTTTAAAATACAATAAAACTACAAGAGATTAAAGCTCAATAATCCTGATCCATCTAAAATAGCTTTCTAAACTGAATTTAAAAAAAAAAAAAAAAGGATTTTTATAAATATAACCCATCGTCATGTCTTGTGGCGTTTCAAACTAATAATGTTGATTGCTGCTGTGTGAAAATAAAGTGATTTTGCATTTCAGGCTGTTTTTTGGGGTGTCTTTAGATCAGATGTCCATTAAGAGCTAAAACATTTGCGAGGGGAGGGGTTTGTTGTGCCGGACACCACTTGTTTTACTTGAGATGACAATGGGTCTGTATGTGGAACCTGAACTAAAATGAGTTTGACACCAATGACTGTTAATACAGTTGCAGAAAAAATTATTAGACCATCAAAAGTCATCACAAACAATGGTTGTGCAATCCAGTACTAACTCCTGTGTGTATCATGTGACTAAAACAGACAGAAAAGAAAACATGGAA
>JAPQRP010000015.1:17724849-17742406 GCA_037367295.1 Apogon hyalosoma | reverse complement strand
TACATATATACATACATACACACATACACTTTTATCATGTTATTTCTATATATTTTTTTCAAGTTGTCATCTTTAGACATGACATTTTCACATTTTTAGCATTCTTTTTGCCAATTCAAATAATTGTTTAATTAAATCAAAGAAAACAATCAATAAATTAATCTATTACAAAAATAATGGATAGCTGCAGCTCTACAATGCTTTAATGTGTTGAAAGAGAAAATAAAAGGCTGGCGATTATATGTGTTAGGATACAGGGGACACAACGTAATGCACTGCAATAATATATGCATGACAACAATGTTCAGGAGGTACAGCAGGTCATCCAATAATCAGAGGGTTGGTGGTTCGAATCCTGCTCTGTCCTAGTCATGTGCCATTGTGTCCCTGGGCAAGACACTTCACCACACTGGTGTATGAATGTGTATGAATGTTTAGTGGTGGTCGGAGGGGCTGTTTGGTGTGGATCGACAGCCACATTTGCATGAGCTACAGATGTAGTTTATCACCCCTAGTGTGTGAATGTGAGAGCCAATAAATAATAGATCAAAAATGTAAAGCACTTTGAGTACCTTGAAAAGCGCTGTAGAAAATCCAATCCATTATTATTATTAGAATTTTAATCTCAGGAAAATATTCAAATCTTTAACCAGCCAAAACATCCAAAAGTTATCACTGTGGGTACTACTGGATACTCCTTGAAAACAGTCTTGACTCTGGAACTGATTCAATGAATGTAAAAAAGTGGGACAAAATTCCACCTCGGGTTTATCTGGCAGTTTTAACACTTCATGAGGAGAAATGTTTGGTGCGGGGGACGCATGGCAACAGTTTCATGTAAAAACTGAGTTTCTTGCATGCTGACTTGCCATCTGTGACAACACCCCTGCGCACTAGTGTCCAGTGACATGTAGGCGGCCACATGAGGATGCCATGCCTGTCTGGTTTAACATATACTTCTTATTTTAGCTTAATTCTTTGTTACATTATCATCACTGCCACTCATTTTCTTTTACTCCATAAAAACAGCCAATAATTTATCTTCTTATGATAGCCAAAGGAAAAAGTGCTATGATCTCTTCTACAAACTCTCAGATTTAAGCCTGGAGGGGTTTTCTTTGCATGTGTAAAAGCTATGGGGGGAGGGAGACAGTGACACTATTTCTTCTTTTGAAGATACCACATTATTTATAGCCTTCTATGGAGGTGACTCAATGCAAAGTCCATTTTCTTCACATTTTCTCTAAAGATGTTACCGCACATTGAAAGCATCCTGCTGGAGTTCTTTCGATGCCTCGCCTACAGGAGGGGAAGGATAACGAGATCACTCTGACTCCTCATTATGAGCACGCTCAGGGCTTCAGATAAGCCAACATCACAGGACGGAAGTGAGAAAGTTCAGAGGAATGCTCCAATCTACCAGCACAGCCAGCGCTGCAGATCCCAAACTGGCACACTTACTGACTCATACACATCAAACGTGGATTACTCGCTGCCGGCAAAGGCTACAAAAACAAACCACCACGGCTAAGACCTCTGCCGTGCTGGACCATCTTACTCTTCTCATTTAATAGCAGAACAGCCAGCATGCATTAATAAACAAACTATCAAATAAATGTGTTGGTGGACTGAACAGCAGCGATGATTCAACAGTGACTGGGTTTTAATAGAGTTAGGTGGGTGCATATACAGACTCCTCTTAAGCTCAATTTAAGGTAAACTTGGACAATAACTAGTACATTAGGCCAACACATTGTAATATGAGGTTTGTAATAATTCCGCAGAGCGCAGAAGCAGGCTGGGCTACTTCTTAGGGGGTGCACAGTCAGTCTTTCCTACTGGTTGACTAAAGTATGCCATCATTTCAACTCGGATCTGCTCATGGGCAAGAGCAGACATGCAATTGCAGTGAAGGAAGAGGGAGGATTGGCTGTACTCAACAAGGATAAGAGAGTTCTTTTAGCACAGAAAAGTCACTGACAAACTTTGACTTCTCACAATTTCCATAGAAATATTACTCATCTTGATGGTGAGAATTGGTTGCATTTATGAGCCAAGAGCCTCTAAAGCACTTTTAAACAATTAAGACCTGCATGTGACACTATGATGCTGAAGTCACCAACTTTTCTGGCTTAAGTCGTGTCACGGCAGAATGCTGAACATGCCAAATCAGTTGGAAGAAGGTAATCCAACTGCTCCAGCAGCATTATGCTACAGAAAAGGATCAATAGAGTTCTGTTCTACATAACCCTATAGCAGCACATGCACACGCTGCACTTCGCATTTGATATACATGGGAGGACACACCAAAAACATGATGCAAACTGCACTTGCAATATTTTTAAAGCTTAAAAAGCAGTTTCAGTGGAAGTGTAATTGAGGCGCCTATTTAAGTGTGGTTATTTTTCAAGGCCACTGTGGAATTAGGATTGCATTACATTGTAGCTATTACACAAGCACCCATGGTACTGTGCTTATCCATTTATAACAAAGCCATGGAACATTCTACAACACTGTTGAACAGGACTGCCAAAAATCACAAGACATATTATGATCCAGTTGTTCAATATAATGTTGAAATTGTATTAAATCAAGCATTAGAAAAAGTGTCAGAGCATATTGGTTATTTCCTGTCTCATATCCAATTTGTTTCAGACGTGTGAAAATGCTACTTACTATCTCAACTCTTGAAGTAATTAATGAGTATTTGAGATTCAGAGAAATGTTTTTATAAAATGTTACCATTGGGTGTAAAGGTTATGAAATAGATGTAATAATTTTAATAAAATACAATTACCTTTTTGTCTAGTCAAGCCAGGTAACATAAGATAGTGAGCTAATTTTTTTGCTCACACTAGCTAACAAGGTAATAGAAGCCAACATCAGCTAACTAGCTAAAATGAACTCATGTTATCTATCACTGTAAGAGAAGGTAACAGACGTCAATATCCACTAGCCAGGGAACAGAAACTAACAAAAGCAAATATAATACAACTACCCAAAGTTCACTCAATAAACAAGGAAGGTAACAGAAAACAAACTAGCTAAATGTAGCTCACATTAGCTGGCAAAGTAACACAAGCTAATATTACCCTGCAAGTTAAATTTAGCTCTGTTAGTTGTCAAGGTAACAGAAGTTATCATTAGTGACCTAACAGCAACTTGCTAGTTCAGCCAGATGAGAGAATCTGCTGAAAAGTTACTCCTTAAAGATTTTCCTTTGCGATAACGTTTGTGGCTGGAGCCCAAGTTTATCCAGTTGTAACTAACATTATATTTCATTATGCCACCAAACAGCTCTACAAAAATAAATGAACTCTTCAACGTAAAGTCAAATACAGAATCAAGTTAATCAAATCTAGCACACAGTTTACAAAATATTAGTAACAATAATTACAATTTTCACACATTTGTAGAACAAATAGTTTTTACCCTCAGCCACACAGGCCGCAGGGTACTGTCATCATTTGGTCGTCCGTCCGTCCATCTCTCTGTCTGTCCAAAAACTTTGCCATGCACTGATAAGTCAGGCCACTGGGGGCAGCAGTGCACCTGATAAAATGAGGCTGAGGGTTTTCAAGTGCGCGCATGTTATGTTTACTTTTACAAATAGGGTAATGACTTGTAGTGGAAGAGTCAAATGAATGAAGACAGATTCAAACACTATCTAGGGATCAGAAGTTTTGGATAAAATGATCCACTCTGCTGCAAATCTTTGCATGTAAATAAGTGAATCATTACAGCATTCTTGAGAATCACTACTGTATCAAAAGCATCATGACAATGGTCATGTCTTAACGTGACCTTGATGACTGCTGAAGAAAAATTTTGCAAAAAATAACATGACTAAGGTTCCAATAGGCAGGTTTCAGTGTGTATGCATGGATTTGTCACTGGAAATACAATATAAGTTAGTTGGATTGTCAGCAGCAAACCACTGTGAGCCTCATACTGAGAATAACTATCATAAACCTGTCTGAAGTCAGCAGCTCAGTGACAGTGGGTGTGTTCAAGGCAGTAGAGATGCCAAGACCCTTCAGCACACACCAGTCCAGTCCTGAATCTGAGAAGTGTACATGTAAACTGTCTATTGGAATCATAGGCTTTTACTTTCACCACAATATCTGACTTTTATAAACAGTTTTTAATTGAAATAAACTCAACTCATCCCATTAAAACAAAACACAAAAGGGTCAAATTAAAGACCCTCAGAGCCTAAAGGTCCCTGAAAGAAGTCTTGGAAAATTAAATAATTTAAATGAACTATCATTAAACTCCCTCTGCCTACTCTAACCCTGAGTGTCACCCCAGCTTCAGAATCTGCAGTTGTCCAAACTAGAAAATAGATGTGCTGGAGAAAGTATGTGGAAAATTTTCTCACATGGGATCCCTCTGGAGTTCAGATAAGTTCAGTGGCTCCCACTACATGTCTCTGTGGATGAGATGAAACATAGCTTCCTTTCTCTGTAACTGTATTTGACACACAGGGAGAGATCAGCTTGACCTTGTAAAAACCAAACTCTGGTCTTTCTTTTAAGAATTGGCTGAGAAATAAAAGATCACTTACATCAAACCGTGCTTCCAAAGCTGTAAAAAATTAGAAGTTGACAATCTTTGAGGCTCAGCATTTGATTCATGTGTGGCTACACTCACTCAGATCAAAGTTTGATTTCCAAGAATTGCATGCCTGAAAGGTGTCGCTTCTGACAAAGTAGTCTGGATTCATGTGTGCCAGAGGGACTATATAATAATTTCTATGTTTGTGTCAAGAAAACCATGTCACTTTATGCCCAGAAGACGTCACCTTCTTCCTTTACTTTTACGAGCAGCACTTCTCAGTAATAAAAAAAAGTCAGCTCCACTCTGCCTAAACAAACCTAGGATGACTGAGTACTTGCTTCATCCAATCTACAAACCCATCTGTTGACACCACTGCAGAAAATTACGAGACATGGAACAACAAGTTGCACCATGTCCTTCAGCTGTCACTTTTCACATCTTTTCCCATTCGTGTATTTCTATACCTGCATTCAAAGACTAAGAGAAGGGAGATGCATATCTATTAATTAACAGCAAAGTCAACATATGTGATACTTCCTTATTTTAACAAGGCTAGCAGATCTATAAAAAAAAAACCTGCAAAAAAGAACAATTCCCATAAAGTGGACACCCTTTTATATGACATCTTGCTGGTAATCCAGGTTGACTGACATAGCAATGAATATGATTAATACCAGTGTTATCTGAATATATAAGCACCAGCAGTTTTCCCTACACACACTCACTCTGACAGCCACTCTGATAGATTAATTGTTTGTTTTTAGGTGACATGTGGGGTAAAGGTCACAGTAGCTCTCAAGTACTAGAGGAGTCAAATTCTACCCAACAGGAAAATAAATCATCCATGTCATTTTTAAAGTCATAGCAAGGTGTCAGAGTTTAAATCCTGGAGTAAATCTAGTGCGACTGCTGATTTATACCATTAATGTTCTTCTGCCAAGTGCTCGTATCAAAGAGTTATTGCCTTTTATTGCATGTTTTACTGATCCCCATGTGATGGACCCGGCTAGCAGAAACTATGAGACTTTTGAGACAGGTTGAAGACAGACGTTGCATCACAACTACAACCAAGTCACATTTGCCAAAAATACCACCCGGCTTGACTTTCTGCATGTTTCACTTCCACTTTCATGGCCTATGCAAAGACTGGGTGGAAAGGAAATGACATATAGTTCCATGCTGTGGTTCAGTTGTGCAGACAAAAAAAAAAAAAATCTGAAGATCCACTGCACTTAGCAAGTTACTGTGCAGGGATGAGTTTGTGAGTGAATATACATATGAAGTAGTTACTTGCTACATTGTATATTTCAATATTAGAAACCTACCAGTTAGTTACACAGCTCCACCACAACCATCAACACTTAAATGGTTAATGTACTAGTAATAAAACCCAGTAACCCTATAATACAATATACAGTAAAGCATAATGGCAGAGGACATTCCATAAGCATAAACAGCTCTTTTACCTGTGATCAACTTTATTTTGCTGATATTACCCTATACTTTCAGCCAAATATATAGCGGATATATTTAATACAGGACTTTAAATGCTAAATAAGTATTTCCAATTGTTGTTCTGACCAACCTTTCCTTTAAAATACATTAATCTGATTATCACATGTGGGAAAATACTCAGATAAAACCAGATCCCAGTGTGTGCATTTCCTTTAATGCAGCTTGAGGCATCATGTATGCTTTTAAATTCGATCCATTCATTTTATTTAGAAATGCACAGATTACCTGGCTCTACAGAGTAACTTCAATGAGGAGACATAGTTGATAACTGGGTGTCAGTACAATATGGGTCAAGCATGCTACATTCAATGCCTCTGGCCAAAAAAAGGAAAAAATGTAGCTCGCAGTGTCGCCTAACGTCAGCAATCTACCGTTGCTCCCAAAAAGGGGAAGTTAACGGTACAGGAGGGATGTAACCTGTTTGTTAAGTTGAAATCTACAAGACATTAAATTTAGAAGTAACTTGACGATACGCAGGTTTGATTTTACCGGACACATTCATGATTCATCATTAATTTTGTCTCCGAATAAGAACAATTAATAGCCAAAACATGCGAGGTGGAGGGGCGTCCGGGGGACCGTAAAAGCGCCGCAGTGAGAGAAGAAGTCAAAGGGCAGAGAAAGTAGTATTTTTCCATTCTTACCTTGATGCTCGTAGAGAAACACGGGAGCCGTCTGGATACCACGCTAGAAGCCAGTGGCAGGGGCTCAAAGGAGAAGAAAAGCGATTTGCTGCCGCTGTTTCCGGGTTAGTGAGTGAGCGTCATTTGGCCGTTGAGGCGGAGGGGGGCTCGGTTTGTTCCACCTCTGAGCGCGGAGGGGGACGTCGTTCACCTTCCCTCCCGCACGAAGGAAAGCCCCGCCCGCTTCAGACCTGCCGGGCTGTCTCCAGGGTTGAGTCCTTGGATTACTTCTGGCCTACATCAGAAATTCACGACTGTATACATTAACATTGATAGCTGTTATATTTTTTATGTCGACCGCTGCTGATTCACCGAGGTTTACTCACTGTGCTGAGGTATCCCTGGGCATTAAGGTAATATAGGTCCTGTACAAGCTGCAGGGGGCGCTATTCTGTGACCCTGATCCCAGAACACCTCAGATTACACTATTTTATCCAGTTCATTTTACACGAAGAACTCTATTATACTGAATCACTGTAGATTAAACTACTCACATACTAAAGTATATAAAGTAGTTAAATTGACCATCCTTATATACACACATACTATGTGGACAAAAGTACTGGGACACATTGATTCAGATGTTTAGGACCCAGAACACTTTTTGTGGTGATTTCCAGCTGATTTTTAAAAAACTTTTCTTAGATTTATCATCATTTTCAACTTTGAGTTACTTGGGTATAATTCTTACTGAAGAGGAGTGGATATTTACTGAAAATATGTAAGTATTTAGCTATATAAACTGCTGCACAAGTGGATATGGTTCTGAAATTCACCTTTGCAAATAGCATAACAACCAAACCTCATATCGTAGATTTTTGGAAACATTTAGGTAATGACAAGTAAAAGTTGAGCTGAGGTTTTTTTTTTAAATTTATTTATTTATTATTAATTTATCAGTTTTCAGCTCCTTTTTTTCTGTTTTATTGGTGCAAGAAGTCAGATTAATTTCCTAATTGACCCATCTTTTCATCATTTAAAAAAATCAGTATTGTTTCCCCATTAATTCTGACTCCCTGTGGTCTTCCACAGTTCTTTGATATATAAAAAGAGGCTGTTTCTTAATGCTGGTTCAAAGGCTTCAGGCTGGAAATGACACACCTGGGTGTAATCTGAGAACATGAGGTAATCCATGGTGGCAGCCTTTAAAGGACGACCGGCTGCAACTGCAAACTGATGCAAGAGCAGGCTGAAATCTTTGTAAGTTTTGTTTTTTTATTTTATTTTACCAAGCACTGGTTGAGGCAGAAAACAACAGCTGTTAAAAGTAGTTTGACTGCATTGTATCTTCCTCATTTGCAGTCTTACGCAGTGTAGAAACTTCATTAGAGTTTACTTTACACCAGTTGAGCAAGAGCCACCAATTAAGCATCACACCTGTCTCTGATCATGTGTCTGCTCACACACTATAAAGTCAACCCAAAAGTGATGCTGAAACACTTTGTTGGAAGAAACTGTAGAGTGAATACTGTTACTGTATCTGAATAGAGCTCGATCTCAGGTTGGCAAACCTACCTTTAACCATGGAGAAGACTCATGTAAATATGGTGATTATTGGCCATGTTGACAGTGGTAAGTCGACAACCACGGGCCACCTCGTCTACATCTGTGGTGGTGTTGATCAGAGAAGACTGGAGAAGCTTGAAAAAGCTGCATCACTGGTGAGAACGAAATCCCTACTTTCGCAAATATGCATTGTTCAAGGGAATCCTGCAGGATTTTTTTTTTAACTACTTTAGTTGTGTTACAGATGGGGAAGAGTTCCTTCAAATATGCCTGGGTATTGGACAAACTGAAAGCTGAGCGGGAGAGAGGAATCACTATTGACATATCTTTGCTGAAATTCAACACAAAGAAATACACCATGACTATAATTGATGCACCAGGCCACCGTGACTTCATTAAAAACATGATAACTGGGACATCACAGGTGACTGCACACGTAGGTTCACCACCTTATGAATGTATGAGTTTCTGCTCGTTAACATTGTGTAATTAATGTTATTTCAGGCAGATGTGGCCCTCCTGGTGGTCTCTGCTGCTAAAGGAGAATTTGAGGCTGGCGTGTCAAGAAGTGGTCAAACCAGAGAGCACGCTCTATTGGCCTACACTCTGGGTGTAAAGCAGATAATTGTCTGTGTGAATAAGATGGATGTGACTGAACCACCCTACAGCCAAAAACGGTTCGATGAAGTGGTTCACGGTGTGGGTGGCTTCTTGAAAAAGATCGGCTATGACCCCACGACTGTGCCTTTCGTTCCAATTTCTGGCTGGACCGGGGAGAACATGATCACGCCGACCCAGAAGGTAATGCATGCGGTACACATTGCATGCTCTAATGCTGTGTAACGCCTTAAACAAAAGGAACTTCTCTACAGATGCCCTGGTTCCAAGGCAGGAAAGTGAGACGACGGGATGGGACTTTCAATGGGAGAACTTTACTGGAGGTCCTGGACTCCATTCATCCACCTGTTCGAACAGTCAACAAGCCTCTACGATTACCGCTGCAGGATGTCTACAAAATTGGAGGTAAGAAAAGCTGAGATTTGTTTCAAAGTCTGAGGCCAGTTAACTACTCAGTCGGGTCCAGGTGTGCAGTGAAGGGAGTAGGGATGTGCAGTAGCGTTGGAGTGTTTTAGTGGTTGGGGTTTGTTTACACTGAATAGTGTCTGTTTTCTTACCTCAGGTGTTGGGACTGTTCCAGTGGGCAAAATTGAAACTGGCTTCCTCAAACCTGGCATGACCTTGATGTTCTCCCCTGCCAAGCTCACAGCTGAGGTGAAGTCCATTGAAATGCACCACCAAGGACTGCAGACGGCTCTGCCAGGACACAATGTTGGCTTCAACATTAAGAACGTGTCTGTCAAGAACCTGCGGCGGGGAGATGTGGCTGGAAACGCCCAACAGGATCCTCCATCAGACGTCAAGAGCTTTGAGGCTCAGGTTTGTGACCCAAGAGTCAGGAAGTCTTCATAAATGTGTTTTTGTACTGAATCTTAATCTTTTAGGTGATCATTCTGAACCATCCTGGGATGATCAAAGCGGGCTACTCTCCAGTCCTGGACTGCCACACCACCCATGTTACCTGTCGCTTCACTGAGCTGAAGGAGAAGCTTGATCGGCGCACGGGCAAGAAAGTGGAAGACCAACCGCAGATTCTTAAATCTGGAGATGCAGCAACAGTCAAACTGGTTCCCATCAAGCCCATGTGTGTGGAGAGCTTCTTCACATACCCTCCTTTAGGTACTGTATCAGTCTGTTCTAAATGGCCCTGACTTGTACATCGTGTCTGAAACTGCCTTTTCTTCTCCATAGGTCGTTTTGCAGCCAGAGACCTGAAGCAGACAGTTGCTGTAGGAGTCATCAAATCAGTGGACAAGGACAAAGGGCCCAAACCTAAAGCCCAAGTGTGTAAATAAGTTAGTTTTGACCTACCAGTACTCTGGTATTACTACTTTATGTGGAGAATTTTATTTGGTAAAATTTAATTTGTGCAGTGGCACAAAGTATTTGTCTTAAAAGTTGTTCCTGTGTTGATGTTAAATCCAAACATATAGGCTTGGATAGTGTATTTTTTGTTAATACGAGTATCAAAATAAAGAATGTGGAGATGAACTTTGTGCAAGTGTCTCATTTTAAATGGTTACTTCTGATGACTGTACAGCTGGGTCAAATCTAAGGTACCAGAACAGAAGGAAAGCCTATAGTGTTAAATATAAGCTGCTTAGAAATACCTCACTTCTAATGCGGAGTCTTAAAATTCCCAGGAATGTAAAACACTGAAAACATGGCTTATAAGCAAGAGCAAGAACAAGGGTTTTAATTACAGCACTTTAATGATACAATGGGTTTGTTCCTTAACATGGGAAGAACTGCAAGTCAATGAGGACTGTGAGAATACACTGGCTCTCAGCCTTTTTAAAAGTCCACCCTGCAACTAAAGACATCTCTGGTTCACAGGCAAACCTTGAAATGTACTAAATCCAGTAACATGGAATGACTTTACATGATTGCATGAATTAAAAACTCAAAACTTCAAGCTCATGAGGTTCTACAAGATTCTGAATGACACGGGTTGTTGTACACATGGTATTTCTAGCCTGTCAGAAAATCAAGTTATTGCTAAGATGTCCTCTTGAGTTTCCCATACTTGCAATTAATAGTGGCTTTAATAACAGGATACTTTCTGGGTAGTCCTGCTTTAATAGTGGCTCTTCAAACCCTGAGGTGAGCGTCTTCAAACGCAGCACTCCACTCAATTCCAGTCATTGTTACACCATGCACAGAAAAGGTAAAAAGACTGTGGGGATGGCGTTGAGTTCAACACACAGCATACATACAGTGAACAGTGTAACAAGGAGTAAATTAGTGACTTACAGTGAACCACAGGCTTTGATATTCCACCACACAGTAGCAGCAGGTTTCTATACTGTAAAACAACCATAATACGTGTACACACAAAGCAAGCAAGAACAAGGAGTACATTTAATGAAATTTTCATCTTGGGATCATCAGTGGGAGACTCCTGCCACTTCAGTCAATTATGGTGGTAAACAGGGATGCAAGACACAAATAGTGACATGACCTATTTCACATTCCATCTCTTTTTTTTTTTCCAGAAATATAAGCTGATAATTACTTGAGGGCCTTTAAAATTAATAGATAAAATTCAAACTCCACTGCCCTGATGCTTAATTTGACAGGTAGAGAGCAATGGTACATGTTTTGTACAATAAAACATGTATATACACTCACACACAAATATATATATTTACATACATATATACACAGTAACAGCATAAACATAGACTTTTAGGTAAGTGCTAGGGTTCTGAGAGTGGCTTTGTCACAGCCGTGCTATAGGGTTAAGATAATACTGGTAGAGGAAGAATACACACATTCTTTGTACAGCATGGATGAGGCATCCATGGCTAGATGAGCCTTCTCTGGTTTCTTGGTTGTTTTTTTTTTTTTCTTTAGGACACTTGTCTCATGACAAGGGGTGTTATGGTTGCTATTTACAGGACCTCCCAATTTAGGGAGAGGCGTAGTGCAAGTCTTTCTGGCTGTCAATCACTCAGGATGTGCACAAAAGACATGGGGAATACCCCTTTTCTATCCGGTTCTCCTTCAATGTGCCCGATCTGGAAGTAAACAAGGTAAAGAGAGCATGTAAGAAACACAGCACAACAAGCTTTGAGGGTTTAGCATTCCTAGAGACAAAAAGGTGAAAGTCAGTAGAAAAAGATGGGGTTATTATGAAGTTTCTGCAAATCATAGCTATGTGCCACATCAGTGTAACTGTTCAACAAAGAATCCATTATTTACCATCTCTTTGCTCCACCAGCAGAAGATGGTTGTGGTTAATGATGGACATACAGTATGATGACTGAAGAAACCTGAAGTTTTTATGTTTATTCAGTACAATTGCTTTGTGTTAGGATGTGGCGTTAAAGATAGTGGTTTAATATTATCGACAAATGCTTTGAGCTATTTACTGAATCTCTGCACACCTAGGATCTTTCAATAAGTGTGCTAAAAGACAGGAGTGAAAAGTGCCATGACTGATTAAACCATCCCAACTATAATATATTAATATCTAAATTTTGATATAAGCATCTTTGGTTCAACAACATTGATGTTATATGTATTTGTGGTTTGCAGAAATGAACAGCAACATTTTACTTCAGCAACTGGACTGAAGTGAAGGGTGAAGTATTGAGGCTGGACTCACCCACCACTCCTGGTCCTCTTCACCTGTAACTATGATCACCTCTCCTTCAACAAATGTCAGCTCATCGTCGTTGTCCGCCTGACAGTCGTAGATCGTCTTCACCCGGCGAGCTTTGCTCTTCCCCTGGACACAAAAGTATGAGAAACAAAATATTATTAACGATACAAACTATGCATCAGCTAAAAAGAGATCACCAATAAACACCCAAAAATAGATGAAGAGATGTAGATGAAACAATGGAACAGAAAAATGTACATTATGGAGCTCTTGCTTATGACATTAATTGTGCTTTGCGTATAACTTATAAGCAAGAGAGGTGCAAATTCAATAAAAAATTACCATAAATGCACCACACTGGACCATTTTATTACATGAATTACACACACGGGGCCTGAACCTATGGGGAGCAGCCATTGCTGGACGTAAGTGATCTACATGGTTTCCAGGTGATGGAGTATGAGTATACAAGTGGTGGTCAGTGAGCCAGATTGAGTGGAAAGCATGTTTTCATGCTTGTTGTTTGTGCAAACTTATGCTTTGTACTCTGCCATTGTCCCAGAGATGCGACCCAGCACTGGCGATAATGTGCCATTGTAGACCAGTGTCTGCTGCATGGGGTCAGTGACCAGTCCATCACAGCCCAGGTAATCAAACAACACAAGGAGGCATCATCACTACCAGAGCTGGAAGAACCCGTGAAGGAGGCAGCATGTCGCTGACCATGACTGACTGACTGACAGAGCAGTGATTTAGTACTTGCATGTACTTGATAACAGGCTATAACATAAGTTAACTGATGGAACCATTAGTATTATACATGATCTTTTGAAATATCTAAAAATGAAAATTCCCTACAGGGACTCTTTAAATGTCTCTGACAGCTGTAGAAAATGGTCCTAAAGAAAAAAATAAAGTGCTGATTTTTTTTTCCAGTGCTGGATTAGGTTTGTTGAGACTATGTTATACCGTGTTAATCTTCCTTGGAAGTGGCACAGGTGTCTCTGCCATTCCTGCGGGGGTCCCGTTGGTGTCCTCAGCTGGCTGTTGGGTGGGGGTCACTATAGTTGGTTGCTGATTGGGTGATGGTGAATCTTGAGGCTGCGGCTGAGTTTGCGACTGAGGCGGAGGCTGCGTTTGAGGCTTTGGCGCCGTCTCTCCAGGAGGCGGCCTGGGAGTGGACTCAGTGGTCCCCGGTTTCGGAGGGATGTCTGCAAGCTGGGGTTTGGGTGGGAGGTCTTTGAGCTGTGGTTTGGGCGGGAGGTCTCCCAGCTGAGGTTTTGGAGGGAGGTCAGAGAGCTGCGGCTTCGGAGGAAGTTCTCCGGGTTTGGGGGGGAGTTCAGACGGCTGCGGCTTGGGCGGCAGATCTCCCGGCTGAGGTCTGTCAGGTGGAGGAGCCTTCTGTGGGGTGTCGGTGCCTGGTGGAGACTTCTGGAAGACCTCTGGAGGAAGGCTGGGCTTATCCATAGAAGGGTGGTGTATGGTGTCAATCTTCCGCAATGCCACTGAGGGAAGGAAAGTTATTTGTTAAAAATGTCTTTTACACAGCAGTCAGTTGTTATTTCTGTTGCTACATGTCGCTCAAAAGAAACGTTAATGAAATATATAGTTTGCTGACATTGTGCAATAGTGTGGAATCATGGGAATTACTGTCTTTACAGGCATACATCATATTTATACAAGATATATTAACATTTTACACACATCATGTTTAGTGATATGTATTCATGTTATATCATTTCATTCTAATCCAAGTGCAACAACATAGAAATAAAGTTGTGCTAATACTTAAATTCTAATGCACAGGTGTCAAACATACGGCCTGTGAGCCAAAACCGACTCGCAAAAGGGTAAAATCTGGCCCGTGAAATGTAAAATTATACTGTGGATATTAACAATCAAGGATGTTAAAATCATTTTAGTTCAGGTTCCACATACAGACCAATATGATCTGAAGTGGATCAGACCAGTAAAATACTATCATAACTTATAAATGACAACTACAACTTTTTCTCTTTGTTTTAACAAATATGAACAACCTGAGATGTTTTGAGAGAAGTAACTCATTGATGTATGAGCATGTGCTTGAATGGGTGAATGTGAGGCTTTGGAAAGCACTTTGGGCACCATGAAGGTGTGCAAAAGCGCTATATAAGTGCAGTTCATTTGCCATTTAACTGCAATTTTACCAATATTCTGCCTGTTACTAAATGTTTTGTGTATTTGTAGATCCACTGTGATCTATAAGTTGCACATGTGTAAATAATAAACTGGGGCATAATATTGTTAAAATTGCAATAATTTTTCTTTAGACATTTCAGGATGTTCCTGCTATTTGTATTTTTAAGGAAACTGTAATGTTACTTTTTTCCCTGCTATTATTTTTCTGGTCTGACCTACGTGAGATCATATAGGATTATATGTGGCCCCTAAACTAAAATGAGTTTGACAGCCCTACTCTAAATTTAAATTAGCGCTTAACACTATGTGACTTGCTTTCTTGCATAAGTTAGTAGTTGCATATTATAAAATAGTAAAATCAATACTGAAATGTCAACAGCTAACAAACTATACAACATAGGCCCAGATGTTTTTATATACTGTATGTCAATGTAGAAATGTTACAAACTGTACCTTTAAAGTAAAGTTTGGGTAAATATTATACCTTTCTGAGGTAGTTTGGGAAGGACCCTTGGACCAAGTGTAGACTTTGTGTTGCTCGAAGTAGTGCTGAGGAAAAAATTATGTAGAATTAAAGGAACATCAACTAGAAAAACAACTAGAAGACATTGTAGTGTAAAGAAACATGTGCAAAGCAACTTGAGCCAATACTAAGGGATTCAGATAGATGAGTTCATTGATTATTTCCATCTGTGATACCTTTGCTGCTGAGGAATGCCTTCAAACTTGTTAGATACTGGAGACATCTTGCTGACCGGAGGAGGGGTGGAGTCGCTTCCTAAAATATTAACAGTGACGACGACAGACAGATCATTCAACATCATAGCAGAGGAATGTAGAACGGAGATTAATTTGATATAAATGTAGAGATAAATTAACATGCTGTGATGGTTAAAGAAAAACAATGAGGGAGGCGTCATCTGGCTGAGCTTTCCATGAGCCTGTGTGATTTGGAAACTGGGGTTTGTTGTGAAATATGTAAGTGTCATCATTTAATTAGTGCTTGGGTGTTACGTGTAACACAAAATACCACAGAGGACAAATGATAACAAGCAAAATAACAGCAGGAAAAGCCCTATTATAGACATAAAGGAGACAAGATTGCAAATAACTGGTGTTTGTTGGTGGTGGTGGTTTGAAGACAACTTATATTTAGAGTGCAGATCAGCCATAACTACTTTGACTAATATACTTACGGATGCCTCTTTGTGCAGTTTAAAGGTATGATAATTGATAAACTCGTCTAATTTACAAGTTCGTTCAAAATCCCTCTGAGGGCAAGTTCACGCCTATCGTTCAGACTTTTCAGTTTGATCCAAACCAGAATAGAAAAAGTGGAAGAGGTGTCCTCAGTCCATATCGAACGGAATCATATGGAAACACTTTTCTGGATGCTTCAGACCAATTACAGCATCGATGTCAAACTCATTTTCTTTCAGGGGCCACATTCAGCCCAATATGATCTCAAGTGGGCTGAACCAGAAAAAGAAGTACATAATACCCTATAAATAATGACAACTCAACCAGAAAAAGAGGAAATTTCTTAAGAAAAATAAGTGCAATTTTAATATTATACCTCAACTTATCATTTATACATGTACATTATGGGTTAGAAGATTGTTAAAGTTGCACTTGATTAATTCTTTAGACATTTCAGGTTGTTCATATATGTTCAGGTTATTCACATTTTATTGTTAAAGGATAGTTTGTGAACGTAAACATTTTCATATTTTTTTTTGCGCTAAGACAAAGGAGTTGTCATCATTTATAGGCATAATGCAATATTATTTTTTTCATATCAAACCAAAAAGAGAATTTGGAGTCATTATTTATAGGTTATTACGCTTTTATTTTGCTTGAGATCACATCAGTCTGCCTGTGGAACCAGATCTAAAACAAGTTTGCCACTATTGACTGTTCATCTGCAAATTCATACTGCAGGGCGGATTAGCCGGTTTTGCTCCATGGAATGCATGTTTGACATTCCTGGATTACAGGAAGTTATGGGAGGGTGTCATCAGCCATTAAACATATGAAAAAAAAAAGACCTGGAGCAAAAGACACAGTTTTTATACATATATGTCAAACTAACCTTAAGTTTTACATGTAAAGTTGATGCTGTTAGTAGTAATGATAGAATAGTGGTGACAAAATTAACCTGATTTTTCATTTTTCTGTTTCTTTATTCCCTATGAACTGACAATATACGACCCCAGATGCACACCCAACTACAAACCAATCAATCTCAAGTACACATAGATGCAGCCTATGTGGGAGGTTATTTTAGTAAGCATGCAATGCACAATTCTTCAGAGAGATTTTGCAATTGAATGTTCTAACAGAGGTCTGAATCATGGTTCTAGTGTTTTGTAAATACAGGTGTGTACAGTTGGTCCACTTGCACACTGTTGTTTTAGAGGTGTACAAATGCAACCCGCCATTGTCATTTATAGATGGAGGTGCATCTGATGTCTGCATGTTGTTAATATACATCATTTTTAATGTTTTCTGCTATTTTTTTCTGGTTTGATTGATTGGAACCAAGACCACCTCATTTGTTCAGACCAATGACTGTCTCTTTGGCCCAAACTGTGGTCCGAAACAGATTTTATATCTGGAAGTTTGATTTGAATCTATCTGAAAAGTCTAAAAGTCCAGACCAAACAAGGCAGATGTGAAAGTGCCTTAGTGTGCTGGCCAAATCAAAATTGGAAAACTAATTGGATCAAATGTACAGTCGTGGAAAAAAATTATTAGACTACCCCTTGTTTTCTTCAATTTCTTGTTCATTTTAATGCCTGGTACATTTATTTGGACAAATATAATGATACCAACAAAAATAGCTCATAGTAGTTTCATTTCAGAGCTGATATCTATCCATTTTCCA
>JAPQRP010000015.1:17710269-17724212 GCA_037367295.1 Apogon hyalosoma | reverse complement strand
TCTTTTCTGTCTGTTTTAGTCACATGATACACACAGGAGTTAGTACTTGATTGCATAACTATTGCTTTTGATGACTTTTGATGGTCTAATAATTTTTTTTGCGACTGTAAATAGAGACATGATGTTTGGATTGAGCGTGTGAGGGTCTCAAACCGTTGGTGTAGCTTTCAGTTCTGTAGCCAACATTTACTCTGCCAGTCAATTACCTGTACTTTTTACATATTAAATGCAGTGAGGACAGATGAATGATCCCCCTTAAACATACCTTTAACCTGCATGAAGAGGCGTAAACAAGGCATCCACTAGTCTAACTTTGGATTAAATCAAAGACCCCCAAAATCCCATAGAAACATATCATCTTCAAATGCAGAAGTGCTGTAATAATACTCCTGAAGTTTGAGGCTGGAGCCACGCCTGTGTGCAGCCAGCCCTACTGTTTGGTGTGCTCACCCCCAGTTAAGCCCCCTTTACTGTGTGGACTGTGAGAGAGCGGGCTGGGTGGGTCAGACAGGGTGCGTTTGTGTCCAGGAGGAGGGGGCGGAGGCCTCTTCTTAGACAGGGTGGAGCTGCCTCCTGGTGTGAGTGTAGAGGTAGGGCCGGATGGGGGAGGAGCTGGAGGGAGCGATACATAAAACACATGAGGTGATGACGTTCCCCAAAAATCATTCCCCAAAAACCCAGAGAAGATAAAGGAAAGATCATGAGAGGAGAAGCAGAAAACTTCAGAAAAGGGAGTTTTTTGCTGTCAGGAACACGTTTTGCAGGACAAAATGAAGAGACACTTCACAGTTCATCCAAGTTAAACAACAAACCATCTGAACAGATATAAAACAGAAATATCAGGAAGGGAATGCAACGAAATGAAAAGGGGCAGTATGATTTGGATGTAGATGTGTTTTCTGGAGGGTGAGTTGTCTTAAAAATGTGCCTGACTTTCTAAAAGGGACTCCAGGTCACAAAAGTAGAAAAAAAAGTAGAGTGAAAGCAGCTAATAGAGAGCTCAGCCAGAGGAGAAGACAGCTGTGTTAGATTTTACAGCTCAGGGATGGTGGACATGACGCCAATGGCGCCAGTGAGATAAAAAAATTAATGTAGGCAAAAAAGTAATAAACTAGAGACTGTGCTCGCCTACACAGTCCATTGTTGACTTAAAAAAACACCACCACCCTGTAAATCTGAGCCGTAAAGGAAGAAAGAACTGAGATAACTGTATATGGGGCACACAGCCGAGTAAGGGGAGAACATAAAATCAGGATATTCACTGATGTATGGTCGAGTGCCAGCCAGTGTGGCGTAGTGCGAATGAGAGCCAAGGAATGCCAAGTGTGGAGCTGAAAGAATAAGAGAAACAAAAAAGAGAAAGAAAAGAGCGAGATGAGGAGTGTGGGAGAGAATCGACAGTATGTCAGTCTTTAAAAGAGCTGCTCCCACACACTGTAAAATAACAAGATGAAAATCTTATCAGTGGCAAAGCAAAGCAAAAGAGGAGAAAACGGTGCAAAAGCTGGCCCCAGGGGCCGACCTCTTCAAGGAGCACTGTGCTGCTAATCTGAAGCATCTGAGGAATTAGCACATAATCCTGCAAATGTACAGTACGCCACTGAGGCTTTAATCTTATTTTTGCATTGAACAAATTTTTAAAAAATCACCTGTTTCCAATTATAACAAGAACTAAAGACACTTATGTACATTATGTAACAGTCCTCTTTTTTGGGCACCTGGAGCTACATTCAGGCAGGTTGTTCAGGAAGTTGACAACACCACCTGCACAGAAGTGGCAGCTCCAAACCTGATATTTTGTAATTCATCGGCAAACATTCCAGTTCCTGGGCATTTGAAATGAAAGGTTTTGTGGACAAAAAACTAAATGCTGTGTCCAAAAATCCACACTTTGAGTATGTCAATATGTGTTTGCATAAGCGTTTAACTACCATATGTATAAATGTCATAATTTGCTTTTTGGATGTATTGCTTAGAGTATAAACTCCACTTCACATTATTAGATCCAGTCAGAGGGGTAAGCAGCTAATCTTAGCTCCACTTACATTTACAATATCTAACTGCAAGATAAACCTTTCAACTGTTACAAAGTGTGAATTGGAGGAAACTTTTTATGTACCTCAGGTGTTTTCATTGGTGAAAAAGGGGAAATGACTTGAATTATTTCTGGTTACAACGTCATGAGCATCTAGTTTATCTAGAGCCAGGTAATGATGTTGGATGCTTTTATAGCACTAGCCAAATTCCATAGATACTGCTGTGTACTGAAAAATGTCTAGTCATTTCATATCTATACTGATGACTGAACCATATCAGAGTTGGTGAATGCATTTGTGTGGAGTTTATTATGTAACTGTGGTTAACACTGCATTGCATTGTGATATATTTATGCTGTTGTCTCATCCATTGCTTGCATATGTGTAATATTTCCACAGACTGTTATTTTGTACTAAATAGCAGGTTAGTGTGGAATTTCAGATACAGCTTATGGACTTCAACTCCGGTGGTTGAGAGACAGTTCTCTTGGTGAATCAATGCTCGTTCAGATATCGACTGTTCTGCAGTGGAAACAGGTGAAATTTCACACCTTTTGTCATGGGAAAAATAAGATTGGATCTCTGAATAATGGAGTCAATGGTGTGTGAAGATGTTTTGCAGCGTGAGCTACTGCAGTATTTTCAAACATTTATTAAAGCTGTGAGTTTCAACCTCCCCTCTGGGAGGACTGTTATTTTTAATTAAAATACCGCAGAGACAGCAAAGCCCCAGTATATTGTGAGTACATTGTCGAGCCTAATGATGATGTGTGGTGTGTCCAGGTTTCCCTTCACACTCCTAAAAAAACACACCCACTGCTACCCGCCTTACACAGGTTTACTGTGTAAGCAGTCTTAATGACACCTGCTTGCCGCCCTCTGATCTGTGTGATGACAAATTGCATTCCACTGTGGGGTGTGCATATGTGTGTGTAAAAACACGGACACTGCAAAGAAAAAAATCTCTAGAAAAAAGTCATTATGAAGCATTCCTGTACATCATATCCTGTCCTGGATATAATCAAACATTTATAGACACAATAATTAAGTACAATGTCACACACTATCTTCCCTCTGCTTATCAGACACAGTAAAGCATACACAACCTTTAAACCATTTCCTTTACAGGCTAATATAACTATGGTTGTCATGGTTATTGGATAAGACTAATAAACTAATGAATGTTGTCCGAAACGGCTATGAGTTCAGAGGCCCTTGGAGCAGGCAGGTCTGACCTTTGCCCTGGTTCCTGGGTGGCAGCGGTGGTCCATCAGCCACTGGGGAGGAGGTGAGGTCAGTGGAGGCGCTGTACATCTGGTTGGTGAAGGCGCTGTAGGACAGACGCTGCTGTTTGTCCCTCTGGCTGATGAAGCCCGGCAGCGACAGCTTGTCATGAGGAGACAGGCTGGAGGAGTGGCAGAAGCTCTGAGGCCTCGGGGAGCGGTCCTTCTTGATGGGACTGGGCTGGAGAGGGGACACACAATGAATGAGATGAAACAGCAGTCAGTCAAGGAAGACACACTTGTTAGATAAATCACATACTGATGCTGAGAGCTGGTCAAAATAGTACTGTGTGATACATGAAGTGATGACAGAAAAACGTCCCTCATTTCATATCTTATCTTGCACCAAATCATGCTTTGGTACAGTATTGGCAGTATTTCTCATCATGTGCTCACTCAGATGCAACAACTAACCTCTTTTATCACCTGTCCAAGAATCAGGTCAAACAGAATGAAGAGTCCCATGTTAGGCCTGGGTTTATATAGTTTGCCACTATAGTTGAAAAGTGTTTCCGATTTGGCTTTTATCTTTTAAGTGCTGCTATTTTATCTTTTGTTACATGTTTAATTGAAATGGGGATTCTAAATAAAAAGAGAAAATAGTCAAATATGAGTAAACTGTATTTGTTTTTGTATAAAATTCAGAATGTACTAAGAAATGGGTCTTTCTGTGTTCACATAAACTACTTATTCATTGAAATGTGAAAAAATGTCACAATCTGTCACTTGAAAATCTCTCTCTCAGCTGACAATGTTGCAAATGCTAAACATGGGTTTGTTTTAGAATTTGGTGAATTCTAGATAAGAACTAATATGTTGAATTTTTCATTTTGGGGCATTCTCATTCCCTTACAGAGGCTTTTGTTGCTTGTCATCTGTCCTTCCTCCCCTCATCATGTATCTGTTGTCACTAGTGTTGCATGACCAGACCCAGAGCGCTGGACAAGAACATATCTATTCTACAGACACGCTTTATTTGTGCCAGAGCTGGAGAAAGATCTGGCCAGACACACTACCATTGTGGATGAGGGGAGTTCAAGTCTTTGGCTTATTTGTAGTTTAATCATCTTAGGTGGCTCTAGTCCCAGGATGCAGCAGTGGTGTCTTTGTTAAATAGTGTCAGGGGCAGATATTTTGTGAAATACAGGGTTATTCAAAAAGAATGAGCCGATTTCATTACGTAATATTTTAATAAGGAAAAGCAATAGAAAACTCCAGCCAAGTCTCAAGTATTCTACTCACAATCAACTTTTATTTCCTGTCTTACAAGTGTTCAGTGTGGCCACCACCTGCAGCACGGACAACATCAATGCCATAAAAGAATTCCTCCCAGACACGTATCAGCACATCACCATCCACTGAGTTGATCACTGTTGTTATTCAATGTTTAAGGTCATCGAGGTTAGCCATTCGAAACTTCGAAAACTCCTCTTTCAAATGGTCACTGACTCATTCCATAACGATGCTTGAGAACTGAAGCAACGCGTCTTGAAATCGGTTCATTCTTTTTGAATAACCCTGTATTCTCGAGCAAGATGGTGAAACCTGGGTAAATGCAAAAGGAAATGATATGCATCATTTCCTTTTGCATATCAGAATGCAAGAATATGTGTGGACTATATGATGTGTAGATGAGGTTTGACAGTTTCTTTAATGTATCAGATGATGGAAATGGCAGAGAATACCAATGGAGACAGTTGGTCAAAGGCAGGTTTATTCTAATAGACTAGATCCTGTGAGTCATGTCTCTGCTCTTTCTATCAAGTTGCTTTTCTTTAATTCAATAGGGTTTCTCTCTGCTCCGTGTCACTAAATCCAAAAAAATATTTCACACGCAACAGAGGATGTGTTCATGTTTGTTCAGTTTCTGTAATTAGATCAACTAAATCCAGACCTTTACATTGATAGGTTATTTCTAATCCTATAATAGGAAAGGCTGATGTGATTCAATTAACCTAGTTTTACTATCATTCTTATCTGCAAGATGAGGTAGGGGTTTGGAAGAAAGAAAAAAAACATGAAAACACACAAATCTAAAACTGTTTATATCTGAGCCACTGTATTTGATTTAGTTGAGTTGGAATGTATGTTTGATATGCATTTTGTGCAGGCACTTCAGGTATGATTACCTTCAGTTTTAGCATGTTTGTCTGTATTGCTTCGCTGCATCTTTACTACTTAATTGCAATTCATATCCTCCTGAGACCCAGGAAAGTAAGAGTTTTTTTACATTAAATAATTGTCTTGTTTGGACACAGCTTAATGCAAACATTTTTTCAGATAAATTACTTTTTATTATTTGTGAATGGAATGTCCTTTGCAGTGGACAGCAATTAGTGGACTAGTGTGATTTTGTTTTTCTTTTTTTTTTTTTTTTAAAATAAGCTGTGAAACTCTTGTCCCCTACAGAGGACAAAAATGCATTGCTGGGTCTCAAGAGGATGTTTCCATATTTACAGTGTACAATTCCTGCATACTTCAAATTTCTGGATATTTTTATATACTTGAGTAAAAACTGTTTATGGCCTGTTTATGGTAAAGTTACAATAACTTTAAATCCAATTAAATGTATCCTAGTTTTAATTACTTGATTACTTCATCTTTGTCCCATGTTTTTTGTCTTTGTTGTTTTTGCTTCACTTGATTAAAGTTGGAAGTAGAATATTACATCACCCTGTACATGTATGTGGTTTAGTCTGTGCAAAATGTGAATACACAAAGAGGCTGATGTCTTGTTCCTTCATACTGTGCACATAATAACATCAAAGTCCAGCTTCCTGATGCTTGAAATTGCTCAAATCCCTCATCTCCACTGAAGACTTCATTTTAGCTTCACTGGAAACATCTTTACAAGTGACTAACAAGTGTTAACCACAGAAATGAAGAAAATACACAAGAAAAACATCAACAGGCGCATAAAAGATGTGCCTACATCTGCAGAGGCTATTGTTGACAGTGATACAGAATCATTCCTCAGCAGGATCTGAGCCCCAGTATGACTCTAAAGTAGTTTCCATTATGACTTTCAACAGCAGGGTATGGGCGTAATGAAATCCGATGCTCTTTTCAAACCTTGTCATCCAAGTCGTCATCGCTCTCATCCATCTCCTCCAGTCTGAGGCTCCACTCATACTCCACATGGATGTGGGGGTTGAATTTCCCCTCTGCAGCCTGTACAAGCTGACACACATATACACTCACGAGCTATACACAAAACAATTGTTACAGCATTTACATTACAACGAGGATTGTTCTTTGTCTGCATGTTCATTTCACTGTTAATAATAAACCGTCTTAAACAATTATTGGCTGCTGTTGCCTGAGGCTGGAGACAGACCTTTGACTGCCATCTAGTGTTCTAAACAATCTCAATAATAACGCTAACACACTATATTCTGCACTTTTGTGTATTTAATTCACCTGAACACCAGTATGATTTTATTCAACTGAGACATCCTCATGGCCATTAAAATGCACCGTGATGTCCAAAAAAGCTCCTGCAGTTTCTGTCAGAGAGAGAGATACTTACTGCCTCCTCACACTGAGTGTTCCTCAGTCGCCTGGCAACATCCAGCGCCGTTTCTCCGTTCTGATTGGCTGAGGGACCGAGCATATCAACAGTTAGGAGTCACATATGTACCTACAGATGACATTAGGGAGGGTGAACTGGGCCATGTGACTCACTGATGTCTGTGGCCGGTTTGCCCCTCAGGAGTAACTTGAGGCACTCGGGCTTCTCATACATGCAGCAGTAATGCAGGGCGGTGTTCCCCCACTCCGTCTGCTTATCCAGGTTACCGCTGAGGAAAAAACAAAACAGACATTCCAACACATATACTGGGTTCACAGGACATTAGCCTGAGGGGGTTTTCTACAGTCTTGTGATGTGACATGAACCTAGCTCTAGTGCTTTTAAATTACAGTAAAGGTTTTTTTTTCTTTTGGCTTCCAAGTCTGAGGTAATAAACTGAAATAACACCACAATTGTATTCAATTATGATGCAAATCTAAAAGCAGGTAAATAATCTAATTTTACATCTGCAGCTACTGGAAAGAGCCACATATTTTCCAATAATGAGGGCAAAGCATGACACAGTATGATCAGATATTAATTAATGAGAGGGTTCCAGTCCTTCTGTAGAGGCTGTGTGCAGTTGAGGCAGTGGTGGGTAAACAATTGAAAAGAGAGGAATAAATTAAGGCAGAGAACAAGTGCTTGACCCATTTCTGTTTGCCTTGTGGGAATCTAAGCTGACTTGCACGGCGCTAAGCTTTCTTCTGCACTTCCACTGCTTTATTAAATACCGAGGCATATAGAACGGAGCAGCTCACAGCAGACAGCAAGATCAAATGGTGGCTGCTTGCATGAAACAGTTGTTTCCTGCATTTTTTGTAAACTACTGATGTGTGTAAAGAAAATTTGACAGATACTTAGACAAAAAGCTGAAACCGATTCACAGTGCTGTAAAATAATATGAGCAGTATTCTAGCTTCCCGTGGCAAATGCTGCTGTAGGAAATGTACCTGTTCTGCACAAGGAAGTCCACCAGGTGCAGCGAGGTCTGGTCAGCAGTCCGTACAGAGTAGTGCAGTGCTGTCTCTCCGGCTTCCTGCAGGGGGCCATCAAACACAGCAAAGACATGGTGAGACAATCTGGGCAGCATCCATTCTGTATTCTCTTGCTCTCTGTCGCTCTTTCAGCTTTTAAACAAGCAGCAGTAAACAAAATGGCTCCTAAAAATATTATTTTTGCAGCAATGATGCTGAGATGTGTCCATTTTTGAGAGATTAATACGTGTAGTAAAGCTGGATCAAGATGTAATTTCTGTAGACGAAAGGTAGGATGGAGATAAAAGATGAAATATATGACAGCCAAGGTTATTGATATTACTGGATTCTTGGCATCTATAGCATTGTGGCTATATATAGTGATGCATTCCAGTTGTGCAGTCTGTATTTCAGGGTTGGACAATGTGTGGGATGTCACTGTGCTGTCTGCAGAGAGCAGCCTTTCAGATGTACTGACAGCAGCAGATCAGATATCGGTGAGTCAGACTTGATAGCGCAGACAGCAGCAGCAGCAGCACCTCCCTCTGTCATTAAATGACATCGTCCTTTTAGTTTTACTGCTGCATTTCACCCCTAATTTTTCATTAGAGGAGACCCATATCTATGTTATAAAACCTTGACCTATTTATGTCAGATTACGTCTGGTCAAGCATGTTGTTTACAGTATGGTATCATCATCATCTACTGCTTGTTATTTCACTTTCATTTATGCGTAAACCAGTCAAGGACACAGAAGAAAAGCAGGCTGCACCACAAAATTAAAAACAGAGACATGAATTGTGCCGTCATCTGTGTAAATATGGACTCAAATGACATGATCGTGCCCTACAGTGTGGTGGAGGTTGCTGGATATCACCACCTGCTGGTGAAGTTATCCCTATGACTCAAAAATTTCCAACTGTTACACCCATTTTGAACAACCAAATTATTCACCAACTGGCAGAAATGTGTCAGCGTTTGGCTGTCCTGCTGGGAGACAGCCTTAGATGAGGACAAACTACTGCAGTAACACATGTAGAGCACTGCGCAGGAGTGTTTTTAGACTCTCCAGCCCATTATCAGGCAAAAGGATGTGATAAAAATATATTGTAACAATGCATGTGGAGGTTATGGGAGAGGCTTTACAAGCAGCTGAAGGAATGCTGACATTAACTCTTTTGTCTTTGGGTTCATATCAGACACTGACATGAACAACAAAGTAGTCTAGTCTTAAGAGGTCAGACTCACCGGCCCTGCTTCTGGAAGGGGCTCCATAAGCTCCACCCCCTCGGCGTAAACCTGGATGAGTGCCAGCAGGTCCCTGGACTGGACCGCCTCAAAGAGCTCAATCATTTTAGCTGCCGCAGACGTGCATGTCTTTCTCGCATACTTGTGGTCCACATACTTAGCATTGATGAACTCCTTCCTCACTGTCCTGTGGGTGAAATGTGTATTTTAAGAGACAAAGAATTCAGTGGTTTGTTTGGAAATAAAGAAAAAGCTTATTGTTTGAGAAGATTTCTGCCAAGTGAGTACTTACATGTCACTAGAGGGAGTGGGCTTTGGTGAAGGGGAAGGGAGGTTTCCCTCCATGATCTCATTGAAACTACTATTCCCTACATTCTTGGCCAGCTGGAGGAAAAAAAGCAGTAAAACGTCTGCATGAGATCATGAGAATGTTGACAAGTATAACAGCATTCGCATGTCCTCACAGATAGATGAGCAACCTAGTTCTGGGAGTATGTATCCTGTCTGTTTTACACATTAAATTATACTCTCTATTCTTATTCCAAAACTACGTATGCTTCTCATTCCTTCCACAATTTCAGTACAGATAAAACAATGAGAAGAGATGACAAACTTCACTGTGTGAACTGTATCTTTGTACAGACATACCAAGAGTTCTGAGGTTCCTAGCTTGTCGAGCTCCATGGACTGGATACGGGAGATGTGAACCCCCATCTCTCGGTGGATGCCAGAGCACTCGATGCAGGTCAGAATTCCCAGGTTGGTAGAGAGCCACTTCGGGTCTAGAACGGCGCATAATGACCCAAATTTTAATGACACATACACAATACTGAGCAATAAACTAATGTATACTGAGCCTCAAATGACACACTTTCATCTGGGTATTAAATGGGTGATATAGGCAGCTGGTAGCTCAATATGAAACAGACAGTATCTTTAATATCCAATGTTGAAAAGGGCTGAAATTTTTCCTAGAATGTTCAACACACTTCCCTTCTTCTAGTGTCAAATATAATATGATAGGAGGAATATGTGTTGTTTTGTTTTTAGCAATAAAAAGTGACAGTGGTGGCGTTCATTGAAAATACTGCATGTCTCATGTCTGCATTCTTTTAAAGCTGTTGTCAGTAAAAACACTTGTCATTTCTACCCACATTTGATTCATTTCTGCATGAATGGTGAACATGGGAGGAAAACAGCAAGTCTTGACAGAGGTTATTAAATTGATAGAGACAGGCACCAAAACTACTGACACCGATGTTTACAGATTTTTGAAAAGATTCCAGTCCCTGTCATGTTTGGAAACTGAATAAAACAGTGCACTAAATGACCTAACAGGACACTGCAGCAGCCCCATTATTTAATCCAATGTAGTTACAACATTATTTTGTCTAATGAAAGAAAGCATAGAAACTCATTTACCGAATGTATTTATGTCACAAACAGCCATGAAATCAATAGTACATATATCACAGGCTCCTAGAGAACTGCTGTATGCAATGTGACCCCAGTCATATGCAGGAGGGGCTTCAGTTCACTGCGTAATCTATAGTAATGAGAAGCAAATGGCTGTGATGTAGCAGAGCCATGTGGCATCTTCACACATTTCTCTCTAAGCAAAGAGACTGACAGCCATCACTGCCTCTTTTTCTGATGCAATCTGGGAGGGTTAAGTCAGCCTTAAATGTATAGCTCAGCTGTATTGGATCTGAGGTGTTTTCTGTGCTGGCCCATCTGGATCTGACAGGAGAACACCAGGCAGAGGCTGGTGGAAACAAGCGCGGCTGCCCAAAACAAATGAGTCACACGGAGAAACAGCCTGAATACAGCTATGAACTGAGACGCACACACATTTACATGACACAAGGAGCAGATGCAAGCTGAGGAGAGGTCACACGGTGCATGTTAAGCATGATGAGAGGATGCAGGGTGACCTCTACAGCTGCTTAATACTGAATCTGCAAAGCTGCGAGATATAGGGAGACTATCAAATGAGACGGAGTCGACCTCTTTCTCTTGGTGACATCTGACTATGACGTCCATCTATCATATTCGAAGAAATCAGTTGTGATTTCATAAAGTAAAACAACAGCTTAAACCACATCTGGAACGTGTACTACAACTGGAGCCATGTATAGAAACAAGACAAGACAAAATACCTCCCCTCTGCAGATTGCAGGGGTCGACAACGTAGCAACTTATGTAACAACGTGATGTAATGTTGTTCCTCAGAGCATAGAAATGTTTTTTCCCCTTAGTGCATAAGTCCTCCCATCGGTCGGTGAGCTGCTGTGTGTGTTTGTGTTAGCAAAGGACGCTCAGTGTGTGTGTGTATATGTGTGTGTTCACTGTCAGAGGGCCTGAATGTCTACGCCACTCCTGAGTGCTGAGTCTTAGCTTCAGAGTGCGGGGGAGGATGGGGATAGGGTTGTGTCCTGAATGCTAACAACACCACTGCATACACATTAACACACACCGCTGCCTGTTTGTCGAGGGGTTGCTGGGGAGTTTTGCAGGTTTGCTGGTTCAGTTTTTATCAAACTGAAGGGTGCTGTGCTTAAAATGGCTCTGACATTGCAAAGTTATCAACATGGAGCATGGCGTTCAGTAAAAAATATGTCTACATTTATATCAGAATATGCTGAAGTAAAGGTGTTTGCCTTTTCCTGTAATAAGGTGAAGGTTGACTAAGCACAAAACAGGAAGAGGATGTATAAAAGGAGCCTCTCTGGACACACAACACCAGTGATACACACCTGCAGCTCCGCAGTCGCAGCAGACTTCATTGCCAGGCATGCGCAGTACGTCTTCTATGATGGCTTTAGTCAGGTCCTCCAAACCATCCTCCCCTCCACTGCTCTGCTCGCCACGAAATGCCATATTCAAAGCCTCCTCCTTACTGTTGGTCAGCACCGAGATCCAGCTGCATGAGAGGTGATATCAGAATTAGTGTTAGGAACAATATGAATCAGTTTCATTTATGCAGAAGTTACTATAATGAAAGGGATTAAAAATAACATTAAAATCAGAAATCAGTTCTGAAGGTGAAATTTAAAGATAGTAAATGTAATGAAATATTTTTAGAAGGCCATCAAAAAGGTGTATTTCTTAAATAGCTTGATGTGATAGCCCAGTGCATAAAAGGTAATGAAAAACATTAATAAACAGCATTAATTCTCACATTGTTAACTGAAAAAATTTAAAAACTTCAAATGTTCTGAAATGACAATGATTTTTCAATATTAAAATCTAATTCTGATTTTATTTGAAAATACTCATTTGTACTCTGAAGTGTCCATAAGTGTGAAAGTGAGATTGAATGGCTGTTTGTCTGTATAAGTCAGCCCTGTGATGAACTGGGTCCAAAGTCCAGGGTCCAAGGTGACCCAGGATATGCTGCCAACACTCCCCATGACACTCTTAAGGATTAAGCAGTTTGGAAGATGGATGGATGGAATGTTTAATATGCTAATATTTCCTGATACTGGTCAATATTGTTATTGGATATTATCTTACTCATTCAAAGATAATATGATGAAGGGCTCAAAGACTATAAAACACTTAAGCGAATCAATTTTTACACGTTACCTTCCTAAATGGATTTTTTGACAAAAATGGCTTTTTTGCCTAAATCACCTCAATCTCCTCATGATGCTGGCCACCTCTGATAAAATAACCAACATTCTCAGTTGAACAGACTAAACAATTCTACCCCATAAGATAACTGCTTATGTCAAGAGTGAGTGTGACTTAGGCCTGGTTAAATTTTCTTTGTATCCTGAAATCTGAAAAAAATTATTTAGGCAATTATTTTAGGAAGGTGAAGATATATAATAAGTAGTTCATGGCACAAAAGGGGACATAAATAACAACAAAAACAAAATAAACCGTAAAATACTGGTATTGGCTTCCACTATTGTAGCGGAAGACTTATAATACCAGTACATTATCTTTGGGTTTTGGCCCAGAATTTGCAATCGGTGATTCCCTAATAAATACACTGTATAACATTCACTTTAATGCACATTATGTGAAGCTTTCAAGTATTGTAACTACACTAATCATAGTAAAATTATTAAAAATGCTCCCTTTTGCTGTTCCCTTAATATCTATTTTTCATTTTTGTTGAAACAAACAGATGCAAACACACACACACGAAAAATTTAAAACAAGCACACACTGTAGTTTTTATAATAATCTTGCAGACAGGAAACACTGGAGCTGTCTTTCAAACATGGCCTCTCCTCGTTCACTACACCACACACTCTGACGTACAACCAACACACCACCACACACAGGTCTATGAGTCTCATCAGAACTTTCTCTGTCATTGTCATTCAGGGCCAGACAAGGAGTGGGCACACAAACCAACATGTGAGCGTGTGTGTTTATCTGAATGTGTGAGAAACAGGATATTTGGAGCCACAGATGTGTAGGTACGCTGACACTGAGCCAAAAGCAGGTTTATGCGTACATGTTATATTATGCAGTATAATATGCTTCCTGCTTAATTAGAAGGGAGGGTATTATTGCACAAAACAGGAGCCCTGTGGGATACTGAATATTTTATGGAACGTCCCATAAAGACGGAGCTGCTGCTGCTGCTGGAAGTGCGTGACAGAAGAGGCAGTGAGGAGCAACGACTTCCATCCCAGAGGATCACATGTAAGTTCAGTGTTCAGGCAGCCCAGCATCAAATGGCACAAACACTACGAGGCAAAAACATGCAAGACCCGCACAAAAGTACACAAGTAATGCAGATCCTGCCTCAGAGCACTTCAGATTTATTTGCCTTTTTTTTTTTTTTTTTGGGGGGGGGGGGGGGGCG
>JAPQRP010000015.1:17697232-17709336 GCA_037367295.1 Apogon hyalosoma | reverse complement strand
TGTAAGTTGTAATTTACATGTGTAAATGATAAACTGAGACATAATATTGTTAAAATTGCACTTAGTTTTCTTAAGAATTTTCATTTTGTTCATGTTATTCACATTGTTTTAAAGGATAGTTGGTAGATGTTGATATTTTCATCGTATAATTTTACTTTTTCACTCTAAAACATAGAGGAAAGTTTGGAGTTGACATTATTTATATATTATTATGCTATTATTTCACTGGTTCGGCCCACTTCAGATCAAATTTGGCTGAATGTGGCCCCTGAACTAAAATGAGTTTGACACCCCTGTGCTAGAGTGTTAACAAACACTCTCTGAGCTCCTGCACCCCTACACACCCAGCCGATCTCTCAGGTCAGCTGACCAGCTCCTCCTGAGGGTTCCAAAAACCAGGCTGAAGCCCAGAGGGTACCGAGCGTTCTCTGTCGCTGCTCCAAAACTATGGAATGAACTGCCGCTGCATATTAGACAGGCCTCCACACTGTCTGGTTTTAAAGCTCTTCTTAAACCCACCTCTTCCCTTTGGCTTTTTCACACCATGTAGGATGTTGATTTTATGTACAGATATTTTATCTGGGGTGGACAGTCTATTTATTAATTTATTGATCATGTCTCATTGTGTTTTTATCTTAGTATTTTTTTTATCTTTTATTATGTTTTATTGTATTTATTTTATTGTACAGCACTTTGGAAACCTCTGTGGTTGTTTAAATTTGTGCTTTATAAATTGGATTGGATTAGAAAGAAACAAACTGACAAACAAACCAAACCAAAAACAATATCCCTTGCCTCCCCTTCAGGGGGCGGGGTAAAAATCCTTTCTGAAAATAATTCTTCCAATCATCTCCCCTAATAGACGTCTAACTACTGCGTACAGACTAAGATATTTACCATCAGAGCACAGGGACTAGATGTACAGCCAGAAATGAGTCCATATGGCTCACATTCTCCACATTATGAAGCACGTCTCACATCAGACAGTTTACCCCCAGCGTTGCAGTGCATGCTGGGAGGGTTTACCCTTACGTGATTAAGTGTGTCTTACCCCTGCACTCTCCTGGCTATATCCTGCACACACAGGCCAGGTCTCCAGCGTCCCCGAGGCTCTCTGGAATGTGGAAGGTAGCGGTGCAAATGGTACAGTATCTCAGTATTCAGTCTGCCTGACACGACCGTGACTAACAGGGGCCCATCTGAGCTTGAGGGCCCCACGTCTCTTCTGCGCTCAGTCCAAACTGTCTATTGCCTAACACATGTGCGCACATAAACACCAACAAAACATGCATCTGTTCTCAACTCAGGCTCCTGCCCCCACACAGCGCTGGGAGAGAGGAATTCTGCATTTATGGTAGTGGGATACTTTACCGCAGCTCGGAAATCAACTGAATTGCGCTGCCTGATTGGATCTGCGCCAACATTATTTTTACACCTAAAATACTACAAATGCAGAATTCCTCTTGTTTTTTTCTTTTCCTATGATCATGTCAGTTTCTGTAAGATGCCTACTCACAATATAAAATGCTGTTTTTGTTTATTTCAAAGCGGAGTCTCTACAAAAGAAAGGAAAAGACAACCAAAAATGTTTGTCTCTCTATGTCAGAACATTAAATCTGCTCCATGTTCAAACATTTGCGCCGTTACTAACAACTTAAAATTGTCTTATTGAAACGTGATATGATTGTATTGGGTGAGTTGAGACATGTTTGAAGGATATTCTCTACATCAGTAAATGGAGTAGTTGTGCATGGAGCCACAGCTTTGGTGAGTTAAAATCTGATCTGTTAAAAAAAAAAACAAAAAAAAACTCAGATGTTGAAGCGTGTGAAGAATGAAAATAACAAATCTGCATCATGGAGACTTGATTTTGCAGCTCTGTATTTTTTTTTTCTTGTGTGTTTGTTCTTGCATATGACATGTGATATGATAAATAATGCACAAAGAATTACCTTGCAAAGTGTTTTCAGTGAGAAATTCATCTTTATGAGTCTACCCGTCTGCTTTATCAGGTTCTCTTCCGTGCTTTTGCCACTGGAGGGCACCGTAAGAGTGAGGATGAAATTTCACCACAACCTTGCAATTCTTATATTTTGATTTGTTTGTTGCTGCATTTTCTATAGATTCACCATATCAGTACGCGGCTTATTTCAACAATGACGGTTACATCCCTCTTCCAAAATCCATTTTCCCAAGAAGGTAACTACAGTTGACTTTTTGCATTATCCTGACTTGATTTTATTAGAGTTAGACTAAAAATCTCTTATCTTCATCTGTTGTAGTGCTCACGATTCTCCAGAAACCATTGAACTTGAGATCAACACCAGCTCCTCTGAGGGCCTGATCCTGTGGCAGGGTGTGGTAAGTGCTGGTCCTGGGTCTGCAGTCGGACAGTTGGACTTGTTCTTAGTCCGATCAGCACTGAGCCGAGGTTTAATCTAATCTTAAACCTGATAATCACCTCTTTTACCTGCAACCCCTTTCTACTCTTTTTTAACCTTGCTAATGCACTGAATGGCTGTTATCACCACCGACCTGATTTGTAGACTTCCTGTCAAAAGAACTGGCACTGGGTACTTAATATATCTTTGTAATATCCTCTTAACTGTCAGTTTTGCACTCACATGCCAACAGTAATACATCACTATATTTAATGCTGCTTTTCCTGTCATTTCATCTAAGTGTTTCTCTTCATCATTACATCATCTAATTCACTGCTGTGTCACTGAGACATTGTTGAGCATGTGGGCTGTGAGTCCAGCTCTATCTGACACCACTAAATAAATGCATGTTGCTTGTCTCACTCACCATCCATTTTCCTCAGGAGACCATTGGCGCACGCAATTTGCGAAAGGTGCATGCTAGTAAAAAGGTATCCACTCAAACACAAGACACACTGTTTTTTTGGGTTTTTTTAGCATGATTTTATATGTGTGCTTCCATACAAAAATGTATGCCAGAATGATGGACAATTATTCTAACACACATTTGGATGTAAAAAGAGACTTGGCAAGAAGGCCTCATGGAAGATGTTATGTCACACTTATATACGTATTGGGGGGAAAAAATCAGTTTCTTAGACTGTAATGGTGGGAAATTATTGCAATTCTGCTGCCCGGTTTGTTCTACACGGGAAAAAATCTAAATCTTACAAAGTGTTTTTTTTTTTTCATTTCTAGTCAAAATACCTCATCACACTTAAAATAAGACATAATCAGCTAAAGAGTAACTTTTCAGTGAGATGTAAGAACTTATGTTTAGACAATAGATATTGAAAATCTCATTTAAAGAAATCTTGCCAGGATAATTTTCACTTGTTCCATTGGCACTTTTTTTTTTTTTTTTGCTTAATTCAAGATTCTAAATAATATTTTCCATATCTATTGTCTAAAAATAAGTATTTATGTCTCACTGAAAAGTTACTCTTTAGGTGATTATGTCTTAGTGTAATGAGATATTTTGACTGGAAATGAGATAAATACACTTCGTAAGATTTAGAATTTTTCCACTGTGGTTAATCTACATTGCCCATAGATGTGAAAGTGAGAGTGACTGGTTGTTTGTCTCTATATGTCAGGTCATTATTGAAAATGAGTATCAGTTCTCCAATAGTTAAATAAAAATAACATAAAATAAATAAATGAGCACAAAGGCATCATGGATGTTTTTCTCTGTACAGTGTTTTGTACTCACATGACAAATTCTTGTTCATCTTCAGCTTGGAAATGATATGTCCGGTTATCTGTCGAACACAAAGACCATAACATTCAGTAGGCAAATGTCGAATTTTGCATTTCACTCTAGAGGCAATAGGGAGAATGAACTATCCAAACCCAGTCTGTGAGGTGGCTGATGCAGTATAAAAGTATGTTTAATGCTGCCTTCATGTGCTATCATGAAGATGACTCTTCCCACCTGTGAATTCAAAATTACAAGTGCGTGGTGTTCAAGTGCATTCATAGCAAAATGAAAAATGGCTGACACACATTTTATCATGACCTGCTACTTGGGTAAAAGTTTTGGTCGTGTTAATTTATCTGCTACAGCATTTTTTTTTTTTTTTTTTTTTGCAAATTGTGTACACCATAAATGTGCAAAATCATCAGCTAACAGCAGCAGAACGCTCTCTGCCATGTTGAAAAGTTCAAAGTTTATTTTCATCTCAGCAGCTCGTGCATCAAAATTTTTTCCCTGTTCTTTAGTGGAAAATACAACATGAGGGGGCGTACATGTCCAATTTTGGAGTTAGTAACTAGCGTTTACCATCGTTCCCATAGCACATGAAGGCAGGATTAGCCCAACTTTATTTGTAATGTTTTCTGTCCTGTTGTCATATGTGCAAAAACTCACGAGAAATAAGATCGAAGCACTTCCTGTCCTCGGCGCTGGGCTTGACCTGACAGGTGAGTAGGTTGAGTTTGACTGGCTGCCTGTTGGACTGTACACACAAACAAAACAATCAGTGAGATCAGAAACACACACATCACCAACACTGTCATAAGCTCACTAGTCAAAACAAAAAAGAAAGTAACAAAAACAGATTCATTACAGATTCAAATGGATGTAATGCACAAATATTCTGAAACAAACATTTGTATAAATAAACTAAAAATAAACTATAAATGAGATATAAATGCACTCTGCAGATGAATCACTTCTGTTGTTACCTTTCACAATAAAAGCCAAAAACACATAAACTGAACTTTGGGACTTAGAGCATTTTACTGAAAAGAAACTTACAGCTTTATCTACATCACACTTAGTGACAAATTATCCCCTTAAATAATTTCATTCCAGTGAAGTTTCTACAAGTAACTTTAAAAATAAATGTGTGTTTTATTTGGTTCTAAGATCTTGATAATTTTGGGAAAACAATGTTAACATCACATGCAAAAAAATGTGACAGAGAATGTTTATTTCAATGCAATCAAAATGCGGGACACGCGTTTGTGTTCAGTCCCTGAAATATCCAACATTATTACACTACTGTTTGTATGAATATACAGGATATGACATCATTAACAGGTGACCAAAGGAAACACATTGTTAAACTGAGTAAAGTATGTTTTTCTCTGAATTTAAATGTTAGAAATATTTGATATAATGTTATTACACATATGTGGTTTTAAAGTAGATCTGCTCAAACAATTACATTTCAATGTCAGCTTTACTTTTTTTTTTAAAAATACATACACAAATTTATCAATGATTAGAGATCTGAGGTCAAGTAAGTAGACTCAAATTGCAATGTTGTCCATAATAATCATTATATGACCTTTCAGCAAATCATGTACCCCTGACTTGAGTTTAATAAACCGAAAGTACTAAAGTATTTTCACATTTTCTGCAACTGAAGGTTTTCTTTGTTGATTAACAAACTGATGCCCTTTTCCCATACGCATTTAGCTTGTACAATACCCATTGAGATTGTCTCTAAAACACAAAGACATCCAGTCCACATAAATTAAACAAAAGCAGTAAATCCTTTGCAGTTTTGCCAATAAATGACAAAAACTATTACATGTTGCTACTGTAATATGATGGGACAACTGTGAGCAACATAAAGACATCAAAACTCTGATGAGAACAGCTTTAAACTGACCAATCTCTGTCAGAGTGACACAATGTGAACTCCAGGGTTCTTCAGTCCAGACGGAGAAACTGGGCCGTGCTGGCTGGCCTTGGTACTGTAATAATGGGCCCAGTTGGCACATGAGTACTGAGCATTGTCTCCTGCCAATGAGGGCCAGAGGAGGGGCAGGGGCACGTGCTAATGAAATGTTAACAGGCTGTGATGAGCCTTGGAGCTCGGCCGGTCTGCTGGCACCTCGCCACGTCAACTAGAGTCACCTAAAGTTCAGCTGCCACGGGGGATGAACAAAAAAAATAGGACTAATAGCCCTGTTTCTTACCTGTATGTTCTATCAAGCATCAATAACAAGTTGAATTTGTGAGGTTGTCAAGTTCTGCCTCTATGTTAGAGTCCTGTGGTCTTGATGCAGGAGATCAATCTCCCAACAGAAGTGGGTGGTACTTTCACTGGAGGAGAACTCAGCTAATTAAATCAAAGTCTATATAGGACTTCATATCAATGCTCAATAGGAACTATACTGATTTCTCTAATCATTTCCATGTCATAAACCATCAAAATATGGCCCATTATAAGTAAAGGAAAATGTTTACTATTTAAAAAATCTGTCAAAATTTCTCAAAACTGTGATTGACCTTTGTAGAAACTGTGCCAAGGAAGCTCCAAAAAAAATTAAAATTAATCTGACCAGTAGTTTTGGAGAGGAAGATTGTTGAAAGGTAGACAATGGTGACCTTAAGTTTGACCCTTCAAGGTCATTGAGGGTCAAAGGTCATGGGCCTAAACGAAAGTCCATATATGACTTCCTATCAGTGTTCAGTAGTAACTATATTGACATCTCTAACTGTTTATGTTATAAATCATCAAAATATGGCCCATTATAAGGCAAATTTTTTATATTTAAAAAATTCACCAAAAATTAAAAAATATAAAAATGTCAAAAATGTGACCAAGCTTTGTAAACATTGTCCAAAGGAAGACACATATAAAATTTGAAATTAACTCATAAAGACCCAGTGCTACTTTTGTGTTTGAGTTTTCATGGGTTAATCCGACCCGTACTTTCATCAGAGAAGATGCTGGAAGAAAGTCTCCCTAAGTCTCACTCACTGGAGCACGGCTCACAGATTTAGCTTTTCTTTAATCGGTGTCAAAAAGGAAACCTTTCATATCATATCTGAGACAACCACTTCCCCCTGAGTTTTCTTCAGCAGACAAAAATTATGTCGTCACGTGTGAAACAGTGACTGTGTGTTGCTCTGAACCAACCCTCAGCCCTAATACTGTAAATATGAACAATAAATCTGCAGAGGCTTGTGGTCTTGTCACTCACGGTCATTACGCACCACCAGAGCTAATCCACCCTGCCATGTTACATCCAGCTGAAACAACTGTCTGTTTGTAAATAAGCCTCTAGCGTGTCATCTTCACCACGCTCACCGGCTCGACCAACAGGCCGGCTGACAGCCATTCCTCAACAGAGAAAGTACATTCAGTAACTCTGTCCTGATGCTCGCCTCATACAATATTTAAGTGCATACTGTTAGTTTAAAAGCACAAAATGTTAGCGAACAGAGTAACAACACACAAACAGTAACTGGTAACACACAACATACTAGAGGAATTGAAATAATACCCAAAACTTTCACTTTGACAAAAATATGTATCTGAGTTGGCAGATACATATGTAGAATAGAACAGAATTCCCTTTGTCATTATACTGAATGTACAAGAGAATTTCTGTTTTTTCAGTACAAAAAGATAATTATAGATAAAATATAAGGTACAAAATATATACAAGATAAAGTCCTACAAGACAGTGCAATTAACTCTATATACAAATATGAAGAAAACAAAAAAGGATGAAAATTGAGAATATAAAAAATATAAAAATGTATTGGACAGGATGATTGAATATTTATAGAATAATTACAGTGCACAGGGTGATTAATGCTCACAGATGAATATATATTACATATGATATATGGGTAAGTACATAAGGGTCAATATGACTATAAGGTGCCTTTGGTGTCCGCCAAGCAGAATCTATCATCACCATGAATACATTACAAAATAATTAAATTCTGGGGTTTTATTAAGAATGGGAAAACACTTACACATACATCAGTACAATTTTAAAACTCCTGAAATGTAATTTTATTATTTATACAATTTTCTTTGAGGGAATATACATGATTTGTACATATCCCTCACACTGCCCTTCTAACTTGACTGAGGTCGATAAGTGTTAAAACTAAGAAGGAAAAAAAAACACTTTTTACATGTTGTCATGTAAGTTTTTCAATAAAACAAGTCATTTTGCTAATTTATATTTTATTTTCATAATAATCTGCAACATTCTACACGTGTCTTTGAAACTGCTGTCCACCCTGTCACTTTGGGGGAATTGCCCCTTTAATAATCTGGTTGATGACATCACTGATGACATCATCATCATTTTGAACATTTTCATTGGAAGTGGAAACATAGTCTATAAGAGCATTTAGTTTTTACATTTACATTTCAAATTTTTCATCATGTCATGTTTGTACTTTGATGTGGTCAAGTTTAGCATGTCCACCACAAAATATTGTTTAATAAAAAACTTTTCAGAGATTCAAAATATATTTGTTGAACATCACAGTCTGCTTCAAAGATAACTTTAGCCAAAACTGTCCACCCTGTCACATATTTTCACATGTATTTGTCCGTTCCATGTGTATAATGTTTGCAAAGCTGTGACTCCTTTAAATGTAAAAACAGATCTATCTAAGAGATGTCTAACAAGTGTTGTGATTGATATTTCCATCTTTTTTGGAACAATATTAATACTATCATCCTTTTCTTTGGCTCTAAGATCTTGATAATTCTAGGAAAACAATGTTAATATCATATGCATAAATCTGACTGAAAATTTTTATTCCAATGCAATCAAAATGCGGGATATGCGTTTTTGTTCAGTCTCTGTAATTTCCAACATTATTGCACTACTTTTAATACGATGTGAGTAAAAGAATTAACATTGGTTTAAATCTGTAACCACAAATGTAATGCAAGATAAAATACAAATAAAACATTTTTGAGAATCAATACAGAATCAGAAAAAATTACTGTCAACATTTTTAACACCCTTGTTATTGGATAAATTAGATGTTTTGTACAATGTGTGGGACACAAAAAATTGCATTTACAAAAGGCTGCTATTGTGACATACAAATGCACCACTTTCTGTTATTCGCAGTCACTGTCATTAAATTAGATTTAGTGATTATCTGTGTTGAATCAGACACCTGTCAGTGCTTTGCTACAATTAGGTACATTTCCTGATTGTGTTTAGCTATTCAGCCCAGTTGGTCTCTTTGTTTGAGGCTCAGTGGGAGGTTAAAACACAAATGGCAGATGCTTCTCAATGTTCATTTACTTCTGAATACAATGTTTAATTCTCTTTCGCAAAACACAGCCACGATGGTGAACGGCGTCTGCTGTTACCGCCGCACAACAGTGTAGACAATGCTATAGACGTGCCAGCATATACAGTATGCTCACACTCGCTCTGAGATGAGTCACCCTGGTGCAGCAGGCGGAGGGGGAGGGGTGAGGGGGACAGGGTTGCCATGACAACCCATCTATGTCAATTCCACTCTGCCAGCATCCAGATTGAGAAAGCCCAACGCAACCTCCCCACGTGACGTTCACCCTTTGATCCGCACAGCCACTGGCAGGGGTCAGGGAGTTTGTATGAGTGTGTGTGTGTGTGTGTGTGTGTGTGGGTGTGTGTGTGTGTGTGTTTTCACTCACCGTGGCATGAGATATGGTGAGGATACCCCCCTTCACTGAGCACTGCCTCCTCTGCCACACCTTCCTCAGTCTGTGTGTTTGGGAAGGGCACAAAAAGAAAAGGGTTATTACATTTTCCTTTACCTTCTGTATTTATAAGTGGTCCACCGTGGGCTTACATTACATACGTCAGCGTATGTCATCTTATTAGCCAGTACCACATGTACCTGACCAGGCTGTGTAGGGGGTACAGGTACTACACAAATGCCAAAGAGATTAATGTTAGGTCAATAAGCTCTGATCACTCATCTTTTTCCCTTTTGGATGCCAAACTATGGTCCTTAACACCTAAACAAGAAACTACAAAGCAAAGATGGTAAATCACACTACATGCAGGAACCAAACCCTGGTTTCCCTCATGGGGGTCCAGCAATAAATTCTTTCATCCATACAGCTGGTGAGTCAGTGGAGACTGGAGACATATCCAAACATATCTCCACATTTTGTTATATAGGGCTGGAATAGGGGTCAAAGTTATCTGGGTTGTGTGGCTAGTTTTTAGGCGCACATCCTGATTTACTATTGATAGCATTGAGAAAGAAGTGGTTTTGGTGGGATGCATGAGGATGAGTGTCATTGTCTCCAAAATGACTAAATCCCTACAAAACAAAACAACACGTTAGAAGAAGTGTGTCTTTTTTAAAACTTTTTCAGGATGTAGCTGCAGCTCAGGTTTTATCTGCAATGCATAAAGAGTGGAAGGAAGAAGAATGAAAATAGAAATATTCACCCTTATTCCAGCAGAGTACTTCCAGTGAGCCAAACTGACACTTATATTGTTTATAAAACTACACATGATTTTGTGTTCCTATTCCTATTGAATACAAATAGCTTTCAAGAGAATTGCACTTCTATATGAATACACACCCATTTAAAGCAGTACAGATAATGACCAGAAAAGCATAAACTCTGGATGCACTTGCGTTTATTCCTTTTCTTAAATAATGTCTGTGTTGGCAGCTTACCCGTCGCTCTTCTTCAGCAGGTACCCTTTCTTCTCACTGCCAAACTCCTTGTTTCCCTGCAGCTGGTGCATGCTGTAGCCACCCTGCTTACTCTGAGAGTCCTGTGCAAACCCACACAAGTACATGCACAGACACAAAACACCAACATTAAACACACTGCATAGATCGAGAAACTGCTTTAAGACATGCAAACATTTACACACAGACACACATATACACAACTCTTCCTTCAGCATCAAAGCACAGGACCTGCTGTTAAAACCAAAATGAGGATGGTACCAAAGGATTAAAAAAAACAAAAAAAACAATCTACAAACATGCTCTGCAACACCACTAAAGGGGCAAACCACTCTAGCGTCAAGCAGAACAGACAGATGCTAGCATGCACCAGCACTTACTCTTCTAGACTTGATTCCAGACAAGCAGAAGGCAGAGGGGGGAGATAGAGGGGAGAGGTGTGAAAGATCCAGCCCAAGTGCAGGCGGTGAGTGTGAAAGTGTGTGCTGCCTGCTTGTTTACTGATTAAAACCACAATTTTGTATGTGGACTCTCTAAAAGTAGTGCTTACCAATGGTGATTCTGACAAGAGAGGCTATAGGAGGTGTAAATGAAATGAAAGGATGCTGTCAAAAGTGTAGAGATTGTTTCTGAAAGTGTGAAATAAACGTGTGAATATGTGAACCAAGGGGACGGTTTAACCACTGAACAGCCACGGCAGCCTGCATGAAAAAGTAAAACTCTGCGTCGTACGAGTGTGTAATGTGAGTGGCTCTCCACTGAGCAGCCAGTGAGGCACAACACTGGTCACCAGCAAAGCCTACCACACACTGGCTACCAGCATGGTACAGCACTGGGCACTCACTCTGTGCTGCAGGAGACAAGCTCCAAACCTGGTAGTGGCCAGAGTGAGAGGAGGTGCTTGGTAAACATGTGGGATAAACTAACTGAGTGACTGATTCAGGTCTGCCATGGCTGTGTTTAGCTCAGCTTTGTCCTGGTGGAAACGTTTCACCTGTTGCAAGACCAGATCTGGCTTGGTGTGGATGGGTGTGACCTGCCTACCTCCTTCTGGTCCAGCTGGAGGGAGGACTTGATGAGATCTCGCAGAGCGGTCAACTGCTTCTTCTCCTCATCCTGAGTTTGTTTGATCTGTAAGGAAAAAAACAACGTGATGTACGGATAACAAGGCAGCTGGATACCACAACACTAGCCATTCTTTAAACTAAAAGCATGTAAAGAAAATGAGGACAACCCACTTATAAACCATCATACTTCAGAGGATGTGAGAAGTCTTCGTTGATCAGGTTTTGATTGGTCAGTTGATCACAGGTAACAAAAACAACCTCAAGGAGCTCAGTAACTATGCATAGCCTGATTATTGGCCATAACCAATTATCAGATCCAAAATTCCAATATTTCCTCTTATTTTTGTAGTATAATGTACTATTTTCATAGCATTTTTTAAACCAATGAAATAATAAAGAAAATAGTTTTGTCTATGGTATCAATTAATGAACTGAGAAAAGACTACACACTATTTACAAGTGGTTATTATTCATAATCCCTACAGTCAGTTTCAAGACATTTCAGCAGCATTTTGTGCTTTAGTTAATATTAAAGATGAAGAGTTTTATTTGGGCGGCACGGTGGTGCAGTGGTTAGCACTCGTGCCTCACAGCAAGAAGGTCCTGGGTTCGATTCCAACCTTGGGA
>JAPQRP010000015.1:17676420-17697132 GCA_037367295.1 Apogon hyalosoma | reverse complement strand
CCTTAAGTGGCTGGGATAGGCTCCAGCGACCCCCGTGACCCTAGTGAGGATAAAGCGGGTTCAGAAGATGGATGGATCTTCCTGCTTATTAATAATCATGATCGATATCAGTCCAGAAAAAACAAACCATTCCATGAGGAAGTCTGTTATATGAGGGACGAAACATTTTCCAAAGAGCTAAACCAAGAAGAACTACCAAGAAGAACGATGACCTGGGTAAATGAGAACCTACACAGACAGCGACACTGTTTCTTCCCACTGTGTTGAACAAACTACCTTAAATCAACCCAAAAAGAGTAAAGTTGTCTTTGGGAAAAATCTACTGGATGAACACCATGCATTTTTAATTTGGTGGTTTTATAGACTAACATAAATGGAGGCATGTTTATGAGCTATATTGCAGCCAACCACTAGGGGGATACTGAAACATTTTGGACCCCTTGTACAAACATTATTGCTTGCATGAGTGGTTATTTATTTATTCCACCCTATGTTAGGCAGGAAATCTGGGGGGTCATTTTGAGAATAAAAAAGTTTACAATTTGTCACCTATCTCTCGACAACCTCAAAACATGGGGATTCTTACTGACAGGAGAATTAACCTAGCATACATGTTTTTAAAATCAACCAGAGGATGTGGATGAAACCTGCGTGGTACGTGAAGAACCTTCAGGCTGTGAATCTAACTGATGAATGGCCGCTCACTCTAACACTAGCCCAGATAAATATAGACTATTAGACATATCCAAATGTTCAATGGGACAAGAGATGATAAATTATCTTAGTTACTGTATGTTTAATTGAATAATAATTTTTCACACCCACTAGAAATCAACAAAATATTCTGACTGATTTTCTAGTTTAATGAGCAACTCTATGTAAGATGTATTTAAAAAAACACAGTTACCCATATAGTTGGAACAATTTCGTTTTCAGACATTACTCTTTTTATTCGTATTTATATTCATCACTAATCGCCTTTGACTTTATGATTACACACTGAGTCCCAGCTACACTTTATCTATCAAGAATAAATCACATTGTCACAATCTCAGTTCATCAGAGGAGGTGCAAAAGTATTTTATTCCAACTATAAGCAAAATTAGACTTGGAATTAGAATTCTCCATCTTAGGTGCTGCTATGAAGTCCCTGGATGTAAATATTTTCCTACACCTTTATGGGCAACAATGTATAAGTGGGTGCTTCAATGAAACTGGGTTCATTTTGGAACTGGCACTTTTCCAGCTTTTCAAACCCAATAATAAAAGAGAAATGTAGACATATTTCCCCCCAGGATGTACCTAATGATGACCTCAGATAAATGCAAAAAAAAAAATATACTCTTGCTCTGAACTATCCCAAAATTAATACATTTTTAATAAAATTTTGGGGCCAAAAATAGGACCAAAACTGAAACAGGAAAAGCTACCAAGGTGTCAGTGCATTTGATCTGGAACACATGGCTTGAAATGGTCTTATATACCGCTATAAATAAAGATACTGTGTTAAATTTGACGATCCCAGTGGTTTTTCTAATCCAGAAATCTCTAATCATAAATCTCAGTCTCATTCCAGGTTTTGTATGTAACCCATCGTGTCCACTTGTGTTATATGCAGAACCTGCCCAGTTAAACGTATATAAATTGCGAATGATTTTGCAACAGTGGTAATTTTTGGGAAACACTCTGCCTTGCATAATTAGTTTGATTCCCAAAATGTACCTGTGGGAGAATAAAGAGATATTTAAAAAAAAAAATAGTAGTGTCATTTTCGTGTCCTTTTGATTGTGTTACATGCATATTTTTGTATGAAATATAGTGTAAAATAATATAAAAATGTGTTTTATCTGAAAAATTGTTTCTCTTTTATCTCAGTATTTATTTTTTAAAATAGACCCAAAGTGCTTCCAAATTTGCTTCCTAACATTAGTCTACATCTGGTTTGAATTTTTAGCCCCTCTGTCCTGTTTTTAGGGACCAGTTTCATAGAAGCACCCAAGTACATTTCACAAGCATAAACACCAAAGCCCCCTATTCTAAAGCCTTTTTTTTGTCTTTCTCTATAATGTAGCCCAGTGTTAACAGCATTAAATATTGTTTCCCAGCCATTGAACTTGAACCTTGCTCCCCCTCCCCATAAAATAAACATATATTCAGATGTGTGACCGCCAGCTGGAACTAACATCTATTAGTAAACTAGGAAAAAGTTTGGCTAAGGGCCTCAACACCTTACTGAATTAAGTGGTCCACTTCAGAGGAGCAGCAATAAAACGCGCCAACAGTCCTTTCAATTAATAAATACCTATAATATTTCAGTGCTTGTTTTCACATTTGACCCTTCTTCTTAGAAAGGCACACATTTTGTAGCCATCTTTTACACTAACAGCCAATTACTGAGGGTGACACTCTGCCAGGCGCTGACAAACAGAAAACAAGCTGCAGGCGAACACTATATGGATAGCACCCAATTAATGTCATTTAACAGGGAGCTATGGATTTGTTGCTCTATTACATTATTAAATTTATGTGGGCCATTAATATGACTTTCTAACTTTCTTTAGAATCCTTGGAAAAGGAGGGGGCTCTTAAATAACGGTAAAAGGAGCACAATTTCCCCAAGAACTGCTGCTTCAGTGAAACCACAAAAACAGAAACTTCAAAGTGGAGACAGGAAGTAAATGCAGGAAGTTGATATGTGATGGACAGCATGATTTATCAACAGTTTTCGGTGAGTGACTGCACTTCTAGGCTCATGCAAAACCTCTATTTAACCCATCAAATGCATTGATTTCATTTAGTAAAAACTATTTTCTATTAAAAACAGAAGTCAAGTGCAACATACAAAAAAGATTAAAAATGTGAGTATTTACATTATAGAGATCAGCTGCCAGCTTCTCGATGTACTGCTTCAGCTTATCTGCCGTCTTCAAGCCATCTTGGAAGAAACTGGAGAGAAGAACGTGACATTTTTAATTTACTGCAACATTCACAGGGATATAAATGAGACATAGCTTGGGCATGTATAGGAATTAGTCATCTGCAAATTATTCTGGTGATTATGAAAGTCACACAGAGAAAGGACAGAGTGGAATTGGTGCAGTTTCTGTTTAATATATAGCTCGATTCATGCTGGCGCCTTTGGCTCTTGGCACAGATGCTGGAGCTGGCTGAATCTGCAGCACATTTGCAGAGGTGCCGTGCACATCCAGGAATCCATTACAGATCTGTCAGCAGTACACACCTCGATGCAGCGCTGCAGCCGCAAATCACTACTAATGACCTCTCTGTCTCCACCCACTGATTCTTCTTCTTGGAACATCACTTCGGTCCTCTTTTCATTACTCGCTCTGCCACATCTTTATTCTGCTTGTATCCTTTCACTCCCTTTCCTTCATCCACAGCTCTGTAAGTCAGGTAGTGCTGGTCTTCAACTGTGTCAGAATGTACAGTATGTGTACAATGTTAATGGCCAAGTGACAAAAGAAGATTCACTATCTTTGAGGAACTGAAAATCCCCTGTGCTCAAATATTTCACTTCTCATTATTATATTTCTTATTATTGAAATATTTTAATCTAGACAGTTGAGGTCTTTAGTTTAATCTTTTTAGTAATTAGTAGTAAATGTTTTAAGTTAGGATTACTCTGTTTCACTAGTTGTGGTAAAGTTCTTAAGATAGTATGGGTCACATCTTGGTCAACACACCAAACTGACAGATTTATGAACACAGGACTTAGGTTTTACCATAGGCACACTTTTAATTACACATGCCCACATAGGATTATCAATCACAGGAGATAAGATGTAAAAACACTGTCAGTATAGGGGTAAACATCTGTTTGACTTAGAGTCAGATAACACCAGCCCATTGTTAGTGACCCAACCCACCTAGCCCACAAGGGGTCAGTTCATAGATTGGGGATCAGTTTACAAGGACGATAAAAGTGATGTGTGTTGGAATGTCTGGATCCATTTCCTCCTTGATGTGGTGTGGATCCTCAGCTGAGTTATACTTTTGTACTTTGTTTGAGATCAGATCAAATCAAATTTAATTCATAAAAATGAGACAAAAAAGAATCCTGACTAATTCTTGGAGCTTCCAACAAAAGAAAGTGTGAACATTATTATTATTATTATTATTATTATTATTATTATTATTATTATCATTATTATTTATTATTCACCTTCTCAATGATCAAGTATTGGCTAAAGCTGCAGAAATTTGGGCAATGTAAAAACCCACACATGTCCCTTACAGCTTAGCTAATCCTTACTTACATAAACATTACAGAAATTGTGTAAAAAGGCTTGGCTATGGCCCAAAGGGCTTAGAGAGCTGGAAAGGTAGCAGGAGTTAGATGCCTTGTGTGTGTGTGTGTGTGTGTGTGAAAGTGTTGGAATTTAGAAAATGAACAAAAACCCACATTAGAGTCTGAACTCCACTGTTGACTCTTAATGTGGGTCTGAAACTTCTGGGAAGTTTAGGAAATCAAGATTCAAGATTTTTATTTGTCACATGTGGATGTACAGGTACACTCACAGCAAAATGAAATTGCAACAAGCACCTCTGTGCAAACTATGCTTAGCATGGAAAATATAATGTACATAAAATATATAAAAGTAAAATATAAAATACAATATGAAATATAGAATGTGCATATAAGTAAGTGTTCAGTGTAAACAGCAGCAATATGTTGCAATATAGTGCAACTGGAAGCAGATTTTATTTTTTTTGCTGTGTGTGTATGGAGGTGGGGGGAGTATTATGTTGGGGGTTGAAAGTTAATCATGATTAATACTCATCCTTGACAAATACATAGATAGATTGATATACTTTCTTGACCCCAAACTAGAAAGTTGTAGTAAATACATGATACATACATATATAAATACACGTAAATAAGAAATAGACTCTAGTTAATGCTTCAATTTCATTTTCAATGCAGTTTCTGCTGCCATAAGTTTTTGCTTATTTACAACTTCACTAACACTTTTTCCTGCATAGAGTTGATGGTCTCTGTAATATTTTTGACACCTCTATATAAAAACTCTCGATTAAAAACACCTTTCTAACAAGCACTGCTGTCATTTATAAATGCAGCTACAGTATTAAACTGCTATGATGGTGGTGTAAGTTTTTACCAAACAAAACATGTCTTTACACTTATTACAGGGTGGGGAAGGGTTTTCCACACTGATCCCTTTTTCATCAAATTCTCTGACAAATGTTGCCGTTAACAAGATAATCAGTAAACGTGTGATCACAGTAACTCAGCTTACTTGTTTCTGACAAAGTAACAGTACAACTACTAAAATCTCCAGTTTTAAGGTGATACTTGTTATTTTCTTTAATCATTTAATTATTAGAATTCTTTAAGACACAGTACACATGATCAGATGGAACCACCTCCATCTCCACCACATTTTGAGCCAAGTGCAGGTTGCACTGGGGGGTCATTCTTGTATATTTGCCCACACTGATGACTAAAAAAACCCCAGAAATCTTTGGAATATGAATACGAACACAAGCCTCCACTAATCAAACTTACATGTCATAATTTAACAAAAATCATATAAAGAAGTATTACAAATATGTATTATATAAGTTTTTACTCCAGTATATGATAGATTACATGTGTGTAAAACTGGTAAATAAACCTCAGTCATCATGATCAATAGTTACAATGAGCAAAAACATGAGAAATGGGTCCCAGTGGATGCTGTAATTTCCTTTTCACTGCAGTAATTACTTTGTTAAATGAAGTGATTCTGGTCATTAAAACAAGCAGAAACATTTAAATTGTTTCCTTCTTTCTTGGATGTGAGCGGTCACACTCAGCCTCAGCATTTTTATGCCTCTAATCCATCACCACTGCAGCTTTTCTATCCGTCAAAGCCCTTGTCGAGCAGACTTACAAGAAACTTCATTGTTTTGTCCCAGTGTTATGACAGGACCTAGCAACGCTGAGAGAAAATTTGTCATTCAGTGACGGGGCGTCATGAGCTGTGGTTCTGGCACAGAGAGCACCCACTTATTTACCCACCAAACCCTACAGCTGTCAGAACACATCTGTATGATGACCTGTGCATATTTATGAGAGCTATATATGTGACTCTACACCCATATGCATCTGTGAATCATACAGAAAATAGAAAATTAACAGAGTTGCAAAGTGGGATAAAAAAATCAACCTTTTCTCTTTAATGTGTTTTGAAAGACATTTCTTAAGAGTTTGAGATGCACATGGAAGAGGAATGCACATTGGTTTAGAGGATTATGGTGATACTTACTTGCACTGCGCGTGGTAATACTTAATCAGGTTCTGAAGGAGGTCTACTCCTTTCTTGGTCTTGATCTCATTCACTTTGATCAGGTACTGCAAGGAGAAAAGACAGACAATGTTCAACCACAAGAAGAAGTTCAGGGTCAGTTTAAAGGATTTTTTCTTTCAATTAATGAGGAATAATGCAGCACAGAGATGCTCTAAGATGAAGTAAAGACTTCCTCTGCACTGACTGACTTTGCATTAGGATAATCATATCTGTGAGTGCGCATTATGTAGACTTTGATGTTGGAGCCAGATCGCCTTGACACTGCAGGAGTGTGGGGACCAGACGGGAAAACAGTGAAAAATGCCTTGTAGTACAAGAGGATATCATCCCTCTGCCTTGATCTAAATAAAGTTTCAAGAGGATGATGAGAGATGTTTTACATTAGCATCATAAAAAAAGAGAATAGCCTCCAGAGGAAGAGCTTTGTAGACTGAATTCTCCAGTCGGGATGTCTGAGGATTCAAAACAAATTAAACATTTTCAGACACCACCAAACAATGAATGAAAGATAATCATAATCTGAGCAAATCCCACATCATGCCAAGCCATGGAGATTTACAGAGTCATGGCTAAAGACCACTTTCAGCAGCAAAGTAAAATTTAATCTGTTAAACAATGCTTTGACGCTTCAGATGACAACACATTCTTTCAGTTTGCTCCATATTGCGCAAGTGTATTGCCTGTGTGTGTGTGTGTGTGTGTGTGTGTGTGTGTGCGTGTGTGTGTGTGTGTGTAAGCATCAGTGCATGTGTGTGTATGCATGCATGTGCTGTCCCTTTGTCTGCCCGACAGCGCTCGTTGGATAGGAGATTATCCGCATTTTGTCCGTGCCTTGTGTGGGTTCAGTGTTTTGGAGAACACCGCCTCATGTGCGTGTTTAGAGGCTCTTTTGTGTGAATGAGCAGCCGTCGCTTGCGCTGCTGCCGTTGTCTGCGTGGACTATAATGCAGCCTGCTGAGCACTGCCTTTCCACCCTCTCCTTCCCTGACAGTGTAGGATGAAAAGGGTGAGAGAGTGAGAGCATCCTGTAATCTGGTGATTGAGTAACATGGTGAGAGAGAGAAAACATAGAGCGACCGTGAGAGTGAGCGAATGCACGCAATGGAGAGAAATGAGGTTAAGTGGGATGAACAGATTGTACCACTGACTGCAGCCCCATACACAACAACTGCAGCACCACTACTTCCAGCCGTGTTGACTGTTGATGTAGAAATGAGACGTTTCTCAGAAACTGATCTGCTTTCCTTGAAATTATTTCACCTATCAGATTTAAATCTTTCAAAAATATAAATAAATGTATGAATCTGTTAATTTCATATAAACAAGTAGATATTCAGTCATTAAGCAGAGGATACATCGTTATATAATACCACTATAAATAAATTGTAATAAAAAAATCATTAAAATGTAGTGATAGAAGTACAGCCTATACTCATTCCAGAGAATAAGCCTTTTGCTATCTGCTCTACTGCCCAGATAGTTGGAATAAAATATTTTTGTACGTCTTCTCATGAACTGACTGTGAAAATGTGTGTAAATATGTAAAAATGTGTGACAATGTTCAACTCATACTACAACTGAAAATGAGCCACTCTGGTGCCGTTCACTTATGTGCAATATAATAACACTATATTCAATATTCAGCCAGTTTTATTTCAATACAATGTGCAAAATATGTTAACATTCAGTCATTTCGCCTCCTCCTCTATGCTCATTTATTTATTATCATTACAATATGCACTTTGATTTAGTTGGTTTTCTATCTTTAATGCGCATTTTTCTATTTTAAATGTGTGTGGTTCTTTTTAAAATGTCAATTTCACTGTCATACCTGTGGATCGGAATTTTGTTCTTCATGTTAAATGTTAAATGACAATAAATGATCTTGAATCTGAATTTATTCTTCATAAACTGTAACTGGGACTCAGCATGTAATCATTACACCTGATCAAAGGTCATTACTGATGCATAAATAAGAATAAAAAGTGTTAGTGTGTGCTGTGTTAATGTGGACAGAGCATTAAACAAAGTTTTACTTTTTGAATGTTGTGAAAAATGCCTAAATTGCAACATCTCAACATAAATTCAAAATGCATCCTGTCTGTTTGTATTCTAATAAGTGTGAATGTGTTTCTCCAATTGAATATGGTACATCGTTTTAGTAAAGACGAGGTATTTTTAAATTATGTTTTGTGTTCAGTCCATCTATCTAGGAAACAATTAATTAAAATCGCAGCATTTCAATCCTAGCAAAAGCCAGGCATGTACTAGACCAGAAATCGCTCCATATTCTGTAAAACTCACTTATTCTCCGTTATTTACATTACTGTACAGAGGCAGGGGGAAACACAACACTTCACTTCAATCACCTTTCAATCTGCAAAAAAGAGCAATCAGAATCATTCATAATGCTGATTTTTGAATTGAATGGCTTCTTTTTAAAATCCAAAACTCAATTTTTTTTTGACTTGGAACATAAAACAGCTTAATTACTATACAAAGCAAGGAATAAACTGCTAGGGAAAAACATTCAAAAATGTTTTATGAAAGAGAGGGGGGTTGTAATTTAAGGGAAAATTTAAATGTAAAGGTCAGAAGCGTGCGTACAACATTGAAAAGCTTCTGTATCACTGTTAGGGTAATTAAACAGATTAAGTGCTGAACTAAAACAAATTTCCACAATGACTGTGTTTAAAAAGAGGCATAAAGAAATGATTTTCCAGAGGTACATTGATAAATAAACTCCACAAGGTGTTTGCTTGTTATTTGGATATCAATTTTGCGGGGTATGTTGACTGTGTTGTAATATGAATAAGTCACTAAATATATGTTTCAAAACTGCTGATAAATTTGGGACTGTTGTTTTCAGTAAGTATGGAAAGGTTTGAAGGGGTAGGATCAGATAAGTTTAGACTTCTTCCAACTCCTTTCTGCCCATGTAAATTTTGAGGCTTTAGACGTTGCAGTTTTAAGTTACCATCTTGTTTTGTTGTCATTCTCTTGATCATCATTTATTTGTATTTCTGTTTTTAAATTGTCATTTACATGATCAAAATAAAGATATCAATCAATAAAGATATCAATTAAAATCATAAAGTGTCCATAACTGAGATATTATTGGCCACATTGCCCAGCAGTAATGTAATGCAGTTTTATTCAAACAGAATCAACAGTAAGTTATCATATCACCTACACCCTCCACAAACCACTGGGAAAATCCTTGTACTACTGCTTTCTGACTTCCAACAGTTTAAAACCCTGTGTCTCTGAGTGTATCTTGTTATATTGTCCAGTGACGCTCTAATACCTTTTAAGTGATTCGATAGTGCCCCTGAATTGATAGCAATCACTCAATAAATACATCAGCAGCTGTGAGATACAGTATCTGGCTTTCAAATCTCATCATTTTTGGCCCGGACCATGAAGTGCACTCTGCCTGACATTAACAGATCATATATATACAGTATGTGCAGAAACAAGCTGTTTCTGTTGTCATAACAGAGCCTCCTTTAAGGCGTTTTTGGGGCAGATTCCTTAAACCACAAAGATATCTAATGATCGTTTATGGTGACACTGCTTCGGTTACTAAACCACAAAGGCCTTTTGTTTGAAGGTTTCACTCTGAAGCAGCCATCAGGTCTTATTTGGAGGAGTTTTGAGGACATGTAAAGCTCTGCAGATGAACAGAAACTACAAGGGACGAAGAGTTATCGAAGCTGCAAATGAAAGGAAGCTGGGATTTAAATCACATGGGAGCTACAATTTCTTTTTGGCGTCTTGCGTCGACTGGGGAGGGTTACAAAGCTGGCCAGTACAACAGCTGATGGTTAAGTTTACTCTGATAGTGAAAGGAGAAATGTAAGAAGCAAGACTGTACTAATATTTCAAGATCAGACAAAGCCAAAGAGTCTGAAAGCAACAGTAGTTTTAACATCTGCCAATAGACCAATAAGATATAGACACCACCTAAAAACTACTAGACAGTGCTTGATACTGATATCTAACATATTTCATTTAACATATCTCTTAAATCTCATCCACTTAACATTTTTAACCATTTTTGGTTAATATGTCGATTCATTTAAGGTTTACAGTGCCTGCACTCTAACAGAATAAACCTTTTGAACACAGGTGAATAATGTGGGCAAGGAAACACCTCTGAGTCACTTCAAGAGGAGGGCAGCTTAGCATGGCAGGACAAAAAAACATTGCAGCAAGTTTTATAGTGAATATTTCACACACACACATCATCGGCAGCAGCTCCAAAGCCATTGGTCCATTATGTAATTTGAGTAAAAAATCCTAACAGGATAAAACAGTGAACAAGCGTGGGCGTCACCACCCACCACTAGAGAGGTTTTTGGCAAAGCGGAGTGAGCTTTAACAGTTTGTTCTGATTCTCTTGGGCACATACAGAGCTTACATTTGTTTTACACTTAATCCTGACTGTCACATCTCTTTAAGTAGTCTTTGCGTAGCGATGCCAAAGCACATTCAAATAGCGTTATTACACGGTCAAAAGGAAACATGTTCATAGAATCATCTGAAAACACTTACATTAAATGCAAACAGTTTGTTTTATAGGAGTGGCTCACCACAGCAATGTCTAATATATGTCACATGTCATGAGTTTTTGTTTTTAGGTTGTGAAATCTTACCCAGAGACAAAATACTGAATGAATGTAAGTACTGTTGTATCCTTACGTTGTTGACGTACCTACACATCGAGCGATTGTTACAGCTATTCTATAAATCATTCAATCCATCCACAAGAAGTTAAAGTAATCCACTTTAAATCCAACTAAAGAAGGAAACTTTATATACTGTTTGATTTTAATGATAAATGGCAGTTCAGACAAGCTGGATTATAACCCTGAAGGGCCGGTTTGAGCATTAGATTTATGATTTGGATGACTATTCCAGCCCATATACTGTATGTGTGCATGTAATATTGGATCATATGTATGCATAGGTATGTGAGCCATTGTCTTAAACCACAGGGTGATACTGGTGAAGAGATCTGACATCTTCTGACATTTTTCCTCTCTACATGCATCATGGATGGAGTTTCCAGAAATCTAAACTTCACTCCATAAATTTGATGACTTGTCACATGCCAAAATACTAACTATTAGGAAGGATTTTAACACTGTGGAAAATATTTTCTATCTTAACGACTGTGATGTAACCAAGAAAAATGCAGAACATAACAAACTTATCCATTAAAGATGTGTGAATAGAGAGATTTGATTGGCTGAGCATGATTATTATATTTTTATTTCTTAAAATGCTAGTAAGATGGCAGCTTTAACAAGGCCACACAACCATGCAGTAATGGGGGCTTTTCCATCACATGGTACCAGCTCAACTCGACTTCTGCTTTTCCATATGTCAAAAGTGATGTAAAGTATCATCATTGTGCTCGACAGGGTTGGCCAATTATATATTTAATAACCTAGAATTAAGCCTCAAAAAATATATCAGCTGAGCAACAGTTTACAATAATGACTTTGAGGACTCAGCGGCAAGAGGGTACCAAGCACTGGCCTTTCTTTATCTGTGTTGTGTTACCATTCAAGATGACATCACAGCTGGTTTATGTGTGATTACTGTGACGACAAGCTATATGTAGGATGTACTATGACAGCAGTGGAAAGCAAAGTAGTAACTTGATAACTGTTGCTCTGAGTGTGTAAATCAAAGTAATAATTACATAAATAAATACTTCTGGATCAAAGAACATCAAACTAACTTCGTATAAAAAAAATCCAGGTGATGATTCCATTGTGATTCCATTGAAAACCCTTATATTAGCTATTAGCCAGTACTGATAGTTTTCCCTACTGGATCAGTGTGTACCTGTACATGTTTGGTACCTAAAGCAAGCACAGTCAAGACATGCCTGTACTTACTTTATTATTTCTGTGGAGAAGTTCAGTCTCTGCATTTTATCCATCCTAATACACAGAGCACTTAGCATTAGCATTATCAAATAGCATAAGCACTAGCCACATTAGAAGCAGTGAATTGCTACTGATGCTGCTTAGGGACCCCCTCCATATATTGATCAGTGTCTTGGACAGGTTAAATAACTGATGTTTACCTGTTTTTGATGGGAGTGGAAACTGAAGGACCCAGTTGAAACCCATGTGGACAGCAGAGGCAAACTCAGCACAGAAAGGCCCGGTCCGTCTGTGAGAATGTGTGTGTGTGTTTGTGTGGATTTAACGTGTGATGTGGACCGGTATATGAGATACCCGTCAGACTTTAATTTCCTACCTCGCACATCTGGAGTTGGAAGAGACGCCGCTCCTTCTCCATCTCCTCAGCGATCTCAGCTCCGGTTATCTCTGTACGGATCATCCCGTGTTGCTTGGCGTGCTCCCGTTTCTCCTTCTCTATCTTTGTACTGTCACAGAGGACAAAGCCACTTTAGTTCTCTCCTTCTGGTGCATGCTGGGAATATTTAACTTAATTAACATAACCTCTCATAAACTTAAAGTCTCTAATTTTATGTTTTTAAATGTGCTTGGTATGCAGTACATTTTTATATTGCTCCTTGAGGTCTCAGTTTAATCTATGTGCAATATAATGAGCTCAAAGAAGCAAAATTACAACAGCAAACTAATTATATACTTACAACTTGGCCTCGTAGTCCTTCCATGCTTTGTCAAAGGGCTTCTTTATGTCCTGCACAAACAGGAGGATGAGCATCAGCAAACTACAAAGAGGTCACCGTGGGGACGGAGTTATTTGCAGAGTTGGATCACAACCAGCAAATACCTCACTTGCTTCACAATTTATGTTCTGGACAGCCAGCCAGTGACCACGCCCCTCCTTGTACCCCGAACACCACCAAGTTCATGACCTAGTTACTCACTGCTTGCCTCAAGCGTGATACAAAGGCGCTGTTTACTTGTATGAGATCTCCAGCGTGATCTTTTACGCAGTGGGTTCTTCTCCTGACTTCCCCATCTCTTTGTCTTTGGTCTCGTCTTTCTCTCACTCAACATGCACATGCACAGAAGTGAAGAGATGAATAGAGAGATGTGCTGACGAGGCATCTAACCCCCCCCCCCCACACACACACACACACACACACACCCCTGCCCTGCTGCTACTGAGCTTCAGCATGGTGGTGGTGGTGGTGGGGGTGGAAGAGTTGACGGGAAAAAAAAGCAGCAGGAAGGGAAACTGTTTTACAGTAAATCTTACCCCTTTCACGCCTTTCAAGTCGCCCTTCAGCAGCGAGTCCAGAGTGAAGATCACGTTGTGGCTGAGGCTCTGGAGCTGAAGACACAAGAGGAGACAGGGAGTAAGAATATAGCTGATGAGTGACGTGGTGTTAATTATATGTTAGATGTATTATGACTCATTCAGCCTGGGATGCAGGAAATGACCATATCACAAACATAAAGTACAAATTGTCACCGGTCAATGCCCCAACCACCTGTGTAGGTGCAGCAGTGTAGAGTATAGTTTTAACCCACAAAGACCCACACAGCCACCAGCAAACAAAAGCATCAACTGATATAAAATGTTTACTAACTTCTGATCCACTAATCCTATCAATACATGTTAGTAATTGGTGTAAAATGCAGTTTGCCATCTCTTCATGATCATCAGATATGACTCATTTAAAGTTCAGAGGCTCTTGTCAACTTCTACAACATTTATTCACCAGGAAAATCCATGGAGTTGGATCAATGACAGTAGACGGACACACTTGTTTTATGTTCAGTTAATGATATAGTTTGATGAAAAAGTCCCTTTTTCTTCAGTTTTCTCTGTTTTTGATATAGTAACCCTCAACTTTAATCTGAGCTTTTATGAATATCTAGATGATCACTGAATCAAATACAGGAAAATACATGATTTTCACTGAAAAAAGCAAAATACAGACTATAATATTATGATAAATGGTGATAAATCACTTAAAGAAAGGTTAAATAGAGAGGAAAAGTAATTTGGGAACTGCCACAAAAATAACACTGGGTCTTTATGGGTTGATGTTGCCAAAATGCAGAGAGTATTAAGCCCTATTTGCTTCCAACATTTGTGCTTCATAGGGTGAATTCACAAGCGATAAGAGAAGTCTGTGTTTTACTTGAATATACATCCATCCAACATGATGCTTAATAAACTACCACTGAAAGATAAACAAATCTTCATGAAGCATGATTATCCTCATTGTCTTTCCAGGATTTGCTCCACTGACTGATATGACTTTGCTCTTTGTTTGTTAGTCAATGATATGACTGAATCACAATCAGGACACTTTATTATCTATCATGACAGAAAATCATCTTCAGTGTGGCTCCATCACAATCAGACAAAAAAAAAAAAAATACACAGCAAGCATACACAGATGAATTACAGCATGAAAGCAGTAAAAGATTAATTTATGACTAAAAATGTACATTAGCATATAAACCTGTATCGCACTCAATTAACTAATAAATGATTGAGTGAGCAGAAAAGTAAATAAATGCAGGCGGGAAAATTACTCTTTGTATGGCAATGACGCTCTGAGATTGCATCTAAAATCCTGCCAAAAATGTCATTCATAATTGACAGTTCAGCCTCAGGTAAAGAAGAATAAAGGTGCACAGAAACCTAAAAAAATATTACCACAGGTCCCCTGAGGTTGGCAAGATTATCATATCTTGGTCATTTGTAGTGGCATTTTTAATTCATAAATTAAAGGCCTGTCAAATTTGCACAGGATTATGATCATAAACCCTATTTGAACAGGGCTAGGATTACCTGTGGACCTCTGGTAATTTGTAATAATTGCAGAGGTTGTCTGTGGTCTTAATCCCCTGTGAATCTGCCATTCTGTCATTTATGAAAGTAAAATTCCACCACAAATTTCAGCAAACAGAGGTTCTACGATAATAGCAGTCATGTGCAAATCAACATTTCTATGATTAAGATTAATTTAAAATGCTTTTTGTTTCCTCAGTGGTTTTATTCTGCTTATCTCTTATTTAAAAATTACAATGGCTGCTCTGGTAGTGATGAAAGAAAGGTATTAAAATGTTGTGAGAACAGAATAAGGAAGCTCCTATCAGGGTATGACATGGATATCCATTCACTCAAGGAGCCAATTTGTAAGTCCTTCAGGGATGAATGGCATGCATGGCAGTGTGCATTAAAGACCATTTTTCTATCTTTCAAAACTACTAATAGCAAACCTTGACATTAGATCCAAGGAATAATGTCAGTAAATGTGTGTTAAAAAAAAAAAAAAAAAGTCCTCATTTAACTGGTGTGAATTCACTGCATAAGAGGTGTTCATTTCTGAATCACAGGAGCTCCCAAGATTATCTTAGGCCTACAGATGACCTCTGGTACAGAAGGTATCCAGGTAGTACTAGTGTAAGTACCAGGCAACTAAGACATAGTTGGCACAACAACGTTCTTTCATCCACTTTAACCTGCAGGAGTTTGTGTAACATCCATTTTCTGCTACAGTGAAGTCATAAAAACTGCAAAGTATGAATGTATGCTGATCTTTACTGCAGACAAGAACCAAAATGACAGATGAGCTCACAAAGATGTTGTGACAACTGCAAACTGCCAGAGAAAATTAGAGGAACAGACTCCTGCAGCCACTTAAGGGCTTTGTACAGCTGTGTTGAAGGCTACATGACAAACCTCAATACCTTAGTTATAGGCTAACTTGCTGGTTACAAAAATCAGGGATAATGAAAGAGCTGAGCCATTATTTTACTATTTGTATTTACTTGTATTACTTTATAGTATTTTATATGAATTTTATGCTTCATAACATTTCAAATATATTTTCAGACCAATTGGGCATATCATATTTTTACATTAAAGCAATTTGTTTGTTTGTGTAACTTCACTATACTATTGAAAGCACTTTTGTTCAGATACTGTGGATCTCTATTTATTTTATGTACATATATACATATATAACACAACTGTTTTTGACATGGCTTACAGCTGAAATTTTTTGCTGCTGATACAAATATTGAGATACTCTTCATATGTGGCCATTTAGCTAAAACAACTGTTGATATTCACTACTTTTACTTATTCAAGGTTTCTACAAGTTAAATTTAAGTCTTTTTAAGACTACTTAGGACAGAATTAAATGACCATTTCATAGTCTATTTCATGGCCATGTTGGCAAAAATTTGTGACTCCTAGACTTTAGAAAAACTTGTGTCAACCAGTTCAAGAATGATCTTTTCTCTAATCAGGCATTAATAAATTTGCACTTTCCCATGCTTACTTTTCATTTCTGTGATCATTTCTCACCGGGGGCTGCAAAGTGAGTAATGATTTTTTCTTAATTTCAATATAAATTGCCAGGTTGAAACGGGTGGAACTGAGTAGACTAGTGTTACTTTCTTTGCAGCTTGGACATTTAACAGACACATTTAAACACAAACCAGCCAAGTTTATGGCAACATAACTTCAGACCTACCATATCAAACTGAATACCTTTTAAAGACATTTTAAGGTATTAAATACAGATTTGTAAATTCAAGACTTTTAAGATTTTTAAGACCCCGCGGGAACCCTGTTATTACTAAAACACAAAACATAGACTAACACCAGGCTTATCCATCAATCCGCAGTGCAATCCATTAACACACTGATGCCCCGTCTGGTGAAGAACTCAGTAACACAATAACAGCAAAATTGTGCAAGTCAGTCTAGTGAAGAATTAGCAAAAGCTTGATGTGGCCAACAGCTTGTGTTGCCACAGCTATGCTCAGCAGCTCTAACCATTAGGATCAGCAGGGTCATTTACAACAGTGCTAAGCATTTAAGTCCCTCTAGTAGTTAGCCCAGTCTGCACAGACACACAGCAGCGGTCAAGGAAGTAAACAACAGTTAATGGGTGCTAATGTGGTTCTTAAGTGCCTGTCTTGCATATGCCCAATGTCAGAATCAATCTTCCATTGGCTGGCTGCCGGTGTGCTCTAACAGCCCATCCTGGAAACTGTCCCTGTCTCTTCTGCTTTCTCTGAATTTACAATTGTTAGGAAAGATATAAACAATGAGCATAATGCAGGGAAGTGCACAAAATCTGTAGAAATCTGTCCACAGAAATCCTTACATTGAAGCCAATAACACATGTAGCACATCTAGGATCAGTGCTTTTCATCAATACTCATTTGCAGTGTACGCACATACTAGCAGCCCTGTAGGCGTAGTTATTGAAGTCTAAAAAATACACTCAATAGAGTCCTCAAAATGGAAAAGACAAGAGTTGGGGGAGAGACAAAAGGGAGATGAAGACAGAGACAGGTAGAGATAATTTCACTTTGCTGTAATGTGCAGGTAGCGGCGACAGGTGGATGATTTAAGACGCATGTACATACAGTGCATACACACACACAGTTACTTCTGGTGCTGCCAAGGGTATTTATGGAGGCTAATCTCGCTGTCAGCCTCACAGGAAGAGAGAGAAAAAGAGAGAGGGAGCAGAGACTGGCTCTTCTTCCAACAACAATCACTCACAGAGGATTCAAACAGGACACATTATTCAACAGAAACGTCAGGGGAAATCCATGGCAGCCAGATAAGAGCCTCATCTGGAAAAAAAATACAAGGCTCGGAGGTGGATATAGCTGCAGTCAGCTATACTGTCTGAATGTGATGACGGTTCTGACTGTGTAGGCGATTTTAACACTGTCCCATACCAGCGAAGAGATGGATGGACATTTCTTTAGCAGCTGAAAACAAATATGTCTTACGATTATTACATTTGTTGAGACTTTTACTGCCTTGATTCACCCATTACTTTTAACCTTCTACTCTAAATGCCTCACCTTAAGCCTTGAACAACCGTAATTCTAATCTTCATCTTAAGCTTAAACCCAAATCCTAAACCACTTAAAGAGGGAAAGACAGAGGGGAAAAAGGTTTTTACCTTTTCCTATCCTTGTGAGGACATATTACTAACCATTTGGTTCTGTACTCAAGTAGATTTTTCAAGTATCTGTGCTTTACCTTCTTTTTTTTATATTTCCTTCTCACATTTTAACTTACATTTCAGTAATTTCTACTCTTTACATTATCAAAATCTGTTTGTTCCTTGTATGTATATGAGATGATTTTCTTTAGTTTTTATGTTAGACTTTATATAATAAGTCGATGGATCAACCATGATGCCTCTTCTTGGTTCCTGAACTGCCAGTAGCCAGTTCTTTGTAATTTAGCCATTGTAATGTATGCATTTTGGAGCCAGCAGTGACTATATTTGGATGAAAGGGGTGGAGCAAACTAAAACCAAGGAGTCAGCAGCCAGCTAATGCTAAATATAAGCTTACTGATTGGTTAAAATAGTAATTATACACTCTTGTTAGTTGAACCTATTTACCACAAATATAGTACAGCTATATGTCAGGAAAAATATGCTTTATTATATACACGCACACATCAATTATAGCTCAACACAACAAATATCAACACATGTACACTACCAGTCAAAAGTTTGGACTCACCTTCTATTCTCCTTCAATTCTATTTAAATAGCATAAGATGGACCACAGATGGCCAACAAATGCTTAGCATCACTAGGAACTCCTTCAAGACTTTTGGAAAACATTTCAGGTGACTACCTCATAAAGCTCATCCAGAGAATGCCAAGAATGTGCAAAGCAGTAATAAAAGCAAATTGTGACTGTTTTGAAGAATCTAAAATATAAAACATGCTTTGAGTCGTGTCACACATTTTTTAACTACATAATTCCATATGTGTTCATTCATAGTTTTGATGCCTTCAGTGAGAATCTACAATGTAATAATAAATAGTCATGAAAATAAAGAAAACCCAGGTGAGTCCAAACTTGTAACTGGTAGTGCATTTGTCCTGAGTTCTTATTGATAGAGGAAAACTTTGAAGTTGGACCACCAGATGACTCAGAGGGTCCAATATAACTGATGAGACTGGAACAAGTCCTGGAAAGAAATTACTGAGTTCAATGTAATTCTGTGGGATCCAGGCCTTGTTGGAACCAAATATAGCCAATCCCAGCCACTATCAGTGGTATTACAACTTAAGGACACTTCTACTTTTAGCATTGCCTTGAGTTTCAAGCCAAGGTCCTTGCCCTCGATCACTGCACCATTGCACTTTCATAATATCAAGACCAATTTCATTGTACATGGCTTATAAAATAACACATTTAAAAGGCAACATTTGCATATTGAGCAGAACATATGGTGACTGATGTACCAACGAAAAAGATGTCACAAGACAAAACAGACATGAAGGGAAGAGAATTTAGCATGATGTCTGGGACTAGAAAACTCATATCGACATATGCACTTGCACAAACGTAAAAAAGCTACATTTTAGACCACTATTTTTTTTGCACATGTACAGTATCTCTACTTCTACTCAAATAGAAAATGATGTGAGTACATTTACCAGCTCTCATTCACTCACCAGGTTCTTCAGGAGAGCAGATAGCTCCTTGGTAAGGGAGGAAAATTTGACAAAAGCTGTTCCCAGGTCAGGGTTGTCCCGGCTGATGAAGTTGCTGCCAAATTTATCCAGAGCTTGGGCATAGTTCTCTTCATTTTGGACGTGATCTGCAGGGGAAACAAAAAACAAAGGTTATCAGGTTATCACCCGCATTGGCCTAAAGGTAATAATTTACATGAAATATAAACACATTATGTAAAAACATTAAGGTACTGAATAATACATAGCCCCAAACTGACTTAAACCTCAGCAGGTTCTTGGTACAGTCCAAAAAGTGTCTGTAATCTTTTTACATACTTTGAATTCTGGATATATAATGACACTGATATGCAATGGGGAGGTGCAGCATTCACAACAGCAAATTCTTAATCCAACCAGCAGCACAGGGTGGTCCACACTTTGACTCTACTTTTATGGGGTTTGTAATAATGCATATGACTTCATTAAATTTACAAAGAAGCTCTTAGATCTGACCAAAAGCATTAGCTAGCATGTGTTTCCTAACTCAAACAGTGAGTCTAAGAATAGACTGTATTTCAGTCACTATATTTTAACTTACTACGACCAGGATAAAACTAACTTAACTTCACACAGGGCAGCTTTTTTAATACTAACCAAAAATGTAGAAGACTTCTGATTTAAAAAAAAAAAAAAAAAATGGAGAAGAGAAGTATTTGTTTCAGTAATTAATCTTTTTCTGCAGGAATGTGGCGAACAGATTTAACAAACATGACAGTAAATGTCTTGTAAATCCCACTAATATTCACAGTAACAAAGTATATGGACAAAATCATCTATCACAATAAGCAATTGGTGATTTTGTATAAATTCAATAAAAATACATTAAGGATCCTTTAACACATTTCATTACTTTTTTTTATTTGGATCTCCCATAAAAAAGCACAT
>JAPQRP010000015.1:17640207-17676320 GCA_037367295.1 Apogon hyalosoma | reverse complement strand
CCATGTCCACATCAAACTATTTGCAACAGTTTAGGCTCAGGTTCTTCTCCATCACCTTTCATTTTTGTATTTACAGTTTCAACCTCATTCTCATTTTGTTCTTCTCACTCTCTTCTTCTGCAGCCATTTGCAAACCACCTTAGAGGTAGAGCTGCACAATATATTGTTTGAGCATCGTCATCGTGATGTACGTGCACACAATAGTCACATCGCAGGTTCTGCGATGTAGGAGGCAAATGAACTCAACTTGTTCTCATCTAATTTCAAGGGTACCTGTGTACAGCGATCCACCAATCACAATCATTTTTAATGAGTTTGCCAAAGCAGACCATGCCCCTGCACATGAAGTGAGTCGCTGGTAACAACATTGAAAAAGGAGCAACGCACAAGAGAAAATCACCGAAAATGAAGATCTGGTGTCAAAAAGAAAAGCAACGTCAGTTATCTGGAATTATTTCGGCTACGAGAAGGATGATATTAAAACGTGTTCTGTGTCGACAGTGCCTTCCACCTGTTGCCACAACAAGAGGAAACACAAATTTTTTTGACCATTTAGGTCAACACCACACAGCTATTATATACCCCTGAGTATTTTCTCATTTAGCAATACATATTGCAGGGTTAAAAAAATCCCAGTGTCATTTTTCTCCCAATATTGTGCAGCCCTACTTAGAGGTATATATAAACACCACCCACACTTGAAATCACAATTTTACAATTTTTCATGAATCAGAATCTTATTCTAAAAATATGTCAGTTGCTTATATTCACAGATATGGCAGTGGGTATTTGAGGTGTAAATCTTCAACTAATGATTTTATGCAAATTACAATTCACAATTATGCACATATTTCTGCAGCCACTTTTCCGTCATTTAACAGGAGGATCAAGTAAATCTGCCTTCAAAATCAGACCTCAACAATAATAATATCAACAGCTGCATCTGTTCAGTCCCACTATTATATGTGACCCACCCCAGCAAACATTACAAAAGCAAAACAGAAACACTTCTATAGTATATAGATGTGTGAATATGCCCTTGATTCACAGTCTGATTATGATGTTTGAGGTACTCAGGTCTGGGTGGTCTCACAACCCTGGATTATGATTTAATTAATCATATTTTCTACTTTTCAGAGTAGTTGCAGTGGTCATGTTATAAAAAAAATAACAGTGCTGTCAAAATGTTCCTTCTCAACCACCAATTATTTTCAGTGGCCCATTTATCAGTGTACTTACGGTATTAAACATAAAGCATTACACTATTTACACTAGCCTATGGGTTTACAGTATTGATATCACTACAAGTTGCTAGACTGGTGAGTTTATTTCTGTCCATTTATAGTAATACTGCATCTATCTGCACTGAAATGTTTAGTTTCAGTCCACATTAATTTGCAGATTAGTTTGTGTAACATGCTGTTATGACAATAACAGCACAGAATTACCATAGCTTTGTGAGCTGTGGGTCTGGTGTCAGAACTCTGATGTGCACTCAGTTATGTTCAAGTGTAAAAAAGTTCTTCATTCATTATATAACTCTGGCCAGAGAAATTATTCAACGCAAACCCATTAAACATTGACTAAACCTCCAGAAACAAGAGAAAACAAGAAATGTTATAGCTTGGTTGTAACTCATCTTCATTTTACAAGCGGTGAGTAAAATGGGATTCAGATCATGGATTCTGCCTCATAAGATCGTCATATGATCCCAATCCTCCTTCTATTAGTTATAACTGAACTGGTTTTTACATAGATTTTATGTTTATGGTGGTGCGTTCTTATTAAAGTATATTTATTTGCAGCCTCTACTTAATGAATGGCTCCATATCACCAGATTCTCATGAAGAGGCATTAAGTCATCCATCTGCCCAAATGTTCATATTTTATGAATCAGCTGAATTGCAAGAAGACTCCAGCCCTGATTTCCTACACAGCAGACGATACGGCGCATAAACTGTTATTATCGCTCAACCCGAGCCAAAAATACTGATAAGATCCTATGAAAAAATGTCTCATTACTAGCGCAGGTCTCGAACAGAACTGATGCATATGTCTATGACCTTAACCCGTCATTTTGATTAGTGAGATTCCAGGGAGATTTTTTGTGTTCTGTGTTCTGACAGCAGCCGGACATCTTTATATATGTACAGTAAATGTCAGTTGGGTAAGACGTGTTGGTCTCTGGGCCTATGAAAGTCTCTGCAGGAGCCGTCAGTCAAACAGCAGCATCCATCTGTCCTTGTCGTTAAAGTCAGAGATGCTGGAGCTCCAGGGGGAGGATGTTTAGGAGGTTGCCAAATCGAGAGAAGGGTGGGTCAGGTGAGATCAGCACCCTGTGGAGCTTATTCCTGAAGCAGCGAGCCAGGGCAACAAAGTGAGGCACGGATTTAGACTTTAACCCTTTAACCCCTGACGTGTCTGTGGTGAGCGTTCTGTATGTATGATTTATTTGAAATATTCCTAAAAATTCAACCATTTGCTCAATAGGTAAAATTTGAGAACATGCTGAGAGAATAGACCTTGTGCACTCCATAGACATCTGAGCATGCTCAGTGTCACCCCACCCCCCACCCTACCCCTGGCGTAATGGGAGGCAAAACCCAGAGCAGTGAATGAGACCGACTCCCTATAAAAATAGACATTTGGGCTTTTTTTATAAAACGTTTTCCTTGTTGTTTTTTGTTTTGACTTGTTTGTAGTGTTGTTGTGAATTTCCTTTATTTTCTTTACTGTATTCTTTACTGTGTTTTAACCGTGTAACTGCTTTTTGGAGTTCAACCAGGTGCCAAAAAGCTGCTGGACTGATTTAGAAAAAAAGAGCCCCAAAACAAAAACTACTGGGACAAAATTCAAATCCTTGTCATTGTTCAGTGTGTTCCACTTCACAGCTCATATGTTCAACATCCTAAATCTCTTACTGATGTGCATCCTGGGTGTCTTATCTAGTAAAAACCTGTAAAACTTCAATTCCTATCTTTCTCTTTTTCTGTTTTGACCCTAAAACACAGTAAAGCAAAATCAATGACGAAAAGGAACACAAGCACATACTCACAGCAGCTTTTATGACACTTCGACAGGTGCAAATCACAGCAGCCTGTTTCACTGTAATACTGTCTCAGGGAACCTGAATTTTAGTTCTTATTGTGAGGAGACTAAAAACAACATTAGTCGCTTTTCCATTGACTCTCAAATTGCGCAAATATAACATGCCTATAAAAATGTGCCTAATGGAAAAACGATAATTTCGCCAAAACTCTCATTTATCGATAAAAATTTTTGCACTGGCAAGAGGTGGTTTTTCGGGCGTAGTGCAATTGGTATATCATGCAAAACTGCAATAGAAAGACCTTTTTCTGCAACAAGAGTCATGTGAATTAAAAAAAACAGATGTTGATGGATATTACAACAAGCAAAGAAACACGGCATGGTATGTGTGGACACATCAGGAAACCGAATAATTTTTTAATTTAGTACGGGATAGAGGGGTAGTATTTAACAATAATGAATATATCTGAAAATCAACACGATATTTACATTCGTCGCCATGTTTACAAAATGACTTTTCATGTCATCTCGCAGTAATAAATAAACAAAGTTGTGACTTAATGGAAAAACTGACATTATGCACTTCTGTTTCTTTGACATTTAGTAAATATCGGTGAAGTTTTGCGCATATGTCCGATGGAAAAGCCACTATTGACATATTTTACTGACTTTCATTTGTGGTATCTAGAGGATACACAAGCGCTCCTTTCTCTTTCTATTTTGGAATACCACAACATAATCAGTAAAAATCCAAACATATAGGGCTCCTTATCCAAACAGTCAACATGTGAGTAAGGTAAAATGCCTCTTTTGTGCTGAACAAACTAACTTTTTTGTGGGACAAACATCTGAAACTGTCAATTTACAGGGAGGAGGCTTTCGAAAGAATCCAGTGGAAAATTACTGAGGATCTATGTCGCAGCAACGAGCAAAACAAACTCAGGTGTTGGTTTCTGGGACAGCCTGGATAAACACACACAAAACACCATCTGTCCCACAAAAGGCAATGATCCAGACACACAAAAGAATCCTCATTTTTATTAGAGGTATTTAAGAAATCCTTGGCTTTCCTCTGGGGAGTTTTTTTCTTCTGGATAGGGTTGTGAACATGCGCCCGACCATCAGCGAAAGCACATTTGGGCCTGGTAAATTTAGAAACAAGCTGTCTCACCTTGTCCTGAACTGTAAATGGCCTTCACTGATTTCTTCACCTTCTGGAGGGAGGTTCGGTCCTGGTCCAACGCCTGAGAAAAAGCAAAGAGAGAACATTCACATTAAAAGACTGCAAATAATATTTCAGACTTGTAAAGACTTTATGGAACAGCAAACCTGAAGAATGTAGGGCATAAGTGCAACAATATTTATTCAGTAATTGTAAGCATGCATACTCCATAAAGTGTGCACAATACAGACCTTGACCTGAATGTAGTATAAATCATTATTTCAACACTGCAGAGTGCAGAAGCAAAGCTTTTGTGTTTCACAATAGGCTAAATATGTAGTAAGTATTTCTAATTTTATTATGGATGTTTATTTTCATAATTATTCACAATGAAATATGTAAATGCTACGCAAATAAACGCCTCTACTGACCTATCGTTATAGTAAGTTCTTGGCCTCACATCCATGCAGTTTTCAAGATTAATGATCAGTTTTATCCACAGCAACAGGGGATTTAATTAATGATCAATTTATAGTAAATCAAAAATCAGATGCTTCACAGATGCTCTCATGTCCCAGGGAGCTACTAATAATGTGTATTATGTATTAAAACATAATGCTAAGCTAACAAATAGCTGTGTTGACACAACCATGACCCTTGAACTCATTCACCCTTCACCCCTGAGCGTCACACAAGGAAAATTCATCACCGCAACCATCGTTCAAAAGAAAAACTAATCCTGTGGAGTGTGTGTTGCTCAGTTCACCTCCCTGCTAGGGAAAATAACAACTGCATATGAAGTTAACAACACATTAGAACACATCTAATAACTCATATGTACCTGTATATGTCACATCAGCGCTGAGTGAAAGCTGTTTAAGTGCGAATGCCACACGGCTGATGTGCAGTTTGACTACTCAAATAAAAGGGAGACAAATTAGACTTTAAACAGCCTCTTAACTGAAGCCTTTTTGCATTTTATGCCCAAGGCTTTTCTTTATCGACCTGCCTTGTAGCAATCTTCTTCAAATAACTGTCAGACTTTCATTTTCTTCTGGATGTGCAGTTTTTCCTATCATAATATTGTATTTCCTATTTTTTTTTTTCAAATCTCTTATTTTTTTATTTTAAACCTCTTAATGGCATGGTAACTTTATATCAGTAGCTAAATAAACATGTATCTACTGCAACATTTAATTTGAGCCAACATCTGTATTTTTTTCAATTTTTATCTTTGAAATAATGAATACAGCCAATGATATTACATGTGAAAACTGTGTAAGCTACTCTATAGTGTGTTTGCGTGATGTGATGTAAGCATTTCATGCGCAATTACAAATGTTCACCTTGTTATGTTTTCACACACATTTCTAGAAGTAGATCTGGAATTTCATGTATAAATCTTTTTCCCATGGTCCTCATCAAACATACTTTACCAAAGAAATCCAGTCTAACCTGCTGCACATACTTGAATCCCAAAACAGGCCTGAACAGCAACAATTAAGGCTCTGTTCACAATGAATACAGAGAAAACTGATACCCGTTGTTATATTCTATTGCATATCATGCTGGTAATAACACAAAAGTCATCAATTTACCATTACTTAACTGCATAAAACCAAATATCATTATTCCAAAAAGCCTCTTTTCTACAGTAATTGAGATTTGGCATTTATTATTAGAGAGACTTATCTATATAAAGGCTGTTTGACACAATGGAGAGCACAATTCCACCAGGTCAAGCCTTTACACCTGCTGTGATTAAAACAGCATGAAGTTCAGTGCAGCAGCAGCATAAAGACCACCTGTCATACAGCACATCATCCCTGTGTGATACATCGATTATCATGTCACTGACTGCGGGAAAATGATAGATAATAGGCAAAAAATAGTCCAAAGCATGCACCAACACACATATGCATTACCTGTTGAGTCAAAACGTTTCAAAATATAAGCCAGTGTTGGTGATTTTCACTATAATTAAGTCCGACAGGAGAAAACATTTCATATCCATCCAATTTTAAAAGCAGGAAATGGAGCTATAATTCTGCCATGTTTACTATAATTGATGAAAAACACCAGCAAAAACACTAATACTTCAAGGTCAGCTCGAAGAGAACAGACACACACACGACAAGTGGGCTAATTACATTTCACGATACACTTCAGCTGTCGATGGCCTCTCCTGGACAGTTTTACATGAGCAGCAGTAGTCTGACATCGAGGGGCCCTTTCTGTTAGGGCCAAGCCCTTTGATCCCCCTGCACATGGGACCAAAACCCGCTGCCCACTAGAAACACAAACTACCTCATTACTTAGCCTCACTGTGGCCTAAACAGCCATGTGACAATACTTGACAGTGCCATTATCAAAACCATATGAAATGGAATTCAGAGTAAAGATTAACTCTTCAATGATGAAAGATTTTACCAAACTTTTATGTTACTTTACCATTAAAACTCTTCTGAGTCATCTGACATGCATGCATTATGGACAGCTCTAAGTACAGTAGAGACTCTACCTGAGATGCATTAAGATCCAATCACTCAGACTCAGCTTAGACTTTGTATTAACATGCATCTCCAAATGGCTGATCACTTTTACAACTTCTTTGTTTTGTGGCTAATATGAACATCATGGCAAAAGCTTTCATTTAAAGTAAAACACGCTGAATTTGATTTTCTTTAAGCAGATTTTAAGGAGTACTTTATAGGGAGGAGTACACTACTTTAATGACGATTCAATCTTTAAGTGCTTACAACACATTGGTGAATCTATACCAGATTATATGAACTGTGTACATTCTACTTCCTCGCACTAGTACAAAGCGGTGGAGAATTGCTCCAGTGTGTTCAGCCAGAGCTACACATATGAACATTCAACATTCCACCTTTATAGCTGCTGGTCTTTGAGCTGCACAGTGAATTAAATTTGCAGAGAACCATCACAAAGTTGGTCTATTAAACTTAAAATGAAAGCTTGCAAAAAGTTTTAGACTTAGTTGAAGCTGTTAATTTGCATATAGAGCAGGGAAGAACAGAATGTCTCTCAGTGATTGCTTGTGATTGGATCTCAGTGATCAATTAATTGCAATTGCTCACTGAGGACACGTGTCGAGACACATCTATTGCACCTATTGTGAATGGATGCACATTAGCAAGGTCTGAGCAGAGCACCAGACAATATTGTAAAGCAACTTTGGTTAGGGCTTACAAATCCTCTCAATAACCACATTTCTACTTCAAAAGCTCAAAAACATGGTGTGTCATTTGGTCTGTTTTGAATATGCCAAAGGCTAGACCCAATGTGAATTGTGTTCATTTTTTCTTTTATTTTTTATCAGATTGGATAAGGGAAGTGCTTTGCTGCCTCCCAAAAGTTAAAAACATTAGGTCCATGCGAATAGATGCTTATGTACATGTTTAATTGCACAGTGAGCGGTGAAGTGAGATCCAGTCACTTGAGAAGGATGTAGATATCCACTTTAATGCCAGATGTGAAGAGGGTCTCAATATGAAGAATCCCTCCCCAATTCAATTCAGTTCAATTCAATTCAATTCAATTCAATTCAATTCAATTCAATTCAATATAATTCAGTTTTAGTTGTAGAGCCCAATATCACAACGTGATCACCTCACAGACCTTTACAGAATTTGTTAAATTGATAAAAGCACAATGAAAATAAGCAAACAGTCAAAAAATCAGTTAAACAGTCTAAGAAGATTTTTCACTTATTTATTATTATTGTTAATTATCGTCTTTTTTATGGTGCAACAAAGTGCACTGGATGACTTACTGTGTAATAAAAACACTTCGAACAAAAAAAAAAAAAAAAAACAGTCTAAGAAGCAAATGGATTAATGTCAGGGCATCTGCCATCCTTAGACCCTCCATCTTGGCACAGAAAAACTCCAAAAAACCCAGTGCGAAAAAGAGAAACCTCGAGGAGAACCACAGTGAACAAGAGATCCACTCCCATGGATGGATGGGCTGTAGATGAGACCAGAACTGACGGACATCCATTTGCTGATGAGCTAGTAGTGTACCTGTGTACAGTTAGTACCTCTTTTACATAATTTCTCCTTTGACAAAAACAAGCTGGTAACTTGATCACCACAAGCTGACTTTAAGCTCACCAAGAGGTAGCCGGTATCAGCATTTCAGAAAGCACACATGCTGTTGTTGATTTTCATGTGCAGTCCCATACAAGTACACTTTTAAATTTCTATGATATGCAGTTAAGAGTTATCCATTTCCTGATGACTATGACCTCTGAACAGACTCAGTGTAAGTGCTTAGATATGTAGCACCACACAACAATAGTCATGGTTTGAATCCCCATAACAGCCGACTCATCCATTAACAATCTGTGTTTCCTTTCAGAGTGCAACATGTGACTCCACTCTGCAGTTGAATGCCTCCAAAATAAAATCTGTCATTATTCAGAGGCAGTTGTAGTGCTTTGTGCTGATTAGGATGATGAGCAGAAAACAGACACTGAGCAACACTGACCTTGGCTGGTCTTATGTTAAGAGCAGCTGGCATCACCAACCTCGGGTCACCCTTATTGTCACCCGAGGTTGGTACAGTGTGTTGTAATTAAATATTCAGCTTCAGCATTAAATATCTTACTGTGAACATGACTAATGAAACTTGGAGAGATGGCTTCTTAAAGCAGTTTGTTTTTCTCTTTTATTTTCAAGGGGAAGATATCAATAGAAGAGCTCTGTCTTGGTACACAATGTTTGCAAAACCCTGGCAACAGGCAGGAATGCATCCATACTCTGCAATTGAAAAGGCCGGCAACCAATGAATACAGTCAAAGGATTGTTTTTATCTGCCAGAGAACCAATAGTAGGCTCCTACTCAACCCGGAGGGATTAGCAAATGTGACAATGCCAAAACATCTGTGGTTCCTTGTCTCGCTGCCTGAACAGCTAGTGTTGCATATGGACAGTTCATTTAATACAGCTGAGAAAAAGCAGTAAAGGATAAAATATGTATCAGGGCTGTGTGTTATTCCGCTGAGAAATATCCATGTTGAAGAACCTTTGACCTGTGAAAGTCAACATGTCAGTGTCAAAATGCTTTTAAGTGGCGTTTGCACTAACGGAGATGGAGTCAAAGAGGTCAAGGGCCATCTTAAGAGAGGTGAAGCAAAGCAGTCGCGCCAGATCTTGACAACCATGTGTGCTCCAAGTTCAGACAGTCACATCTTTCAAAGCCCTATAGCAAAAATGTAGGAAAAAACATCTCTGCTATGTCATTATCTTCAGACATTTTTCTTGAGGCAAATATTCATTTGTGAAGGCGAGAAGTGTCAATCATGCACCATAAAAGCCAATATGTGAGAACTCATGCCGGGTTGGTGCAGAATATGTGAGAAATGGGAAGAGTTTTTGATCAATTGTGGCTCGACCACCCAAGAAGTATTTGGCAGCCACACAAACCACTTCATCAACAACAAATAACCATAAAAAGACTCAGCAATCAAAGGGTGTTAGGTGGACTGATATGGGGATATAGAGGGAGGGAGAAAGCTCCAAAATGGTCGCCAGTTTCCACAGCAAAAGGAAAAATGAATTACTTTATGTGTGCCAGAGAAAAAACTGCATATCCCAAATGCTTTGAAAAGCCAAATACTCGAAAAAACAGTAATTCCAACACTGCCTATTTGTACTAAAGAAATTCAAAGAAAAACATGATGAAAGGAGTCTTTCAGGATGACAGTATGCTCATCCTCCATTGGCATTTGGACCAACTGAATAATCCAAGTGTGAAAGTCACGTGACTTAAATGCTGTGGCTTTTTCAGTCACCACATCTCAACCAACTGAACACCTGTGGGCCCTTTGGATCCACACATTAGACAGTAGTCTTCATCACTATTATAACAATGAATGAGGACTATGCTTTTCAAGAATTTTGTCCATACCTCCAGTTCAGAGACTTGTAGAATGAATGCACTGCACAAATCAAAATCTTACCAAGTGTATTTTTCTCATTTCTAGTCAAAGTATTTCATCGCACTTAAAATAAGACATAATCACCTAAAGAATAACTTTTCAGTGAGATATAAGAACTTATTTTTAGACAATAGATCTGGAATATCTTATTTCAAGAAATATTACCAAGATAATGTTCACTTGTTCCATTGGTAGATTTTTTTTGCTCAATTCAAGATATGTTTTTTGCTTAATAAAATTAAGTGAAAATTATCTTGGTAAGATTTCTTGAAATAAGATTTTCAAGATCAAGTGTCTAAAAGTAAGTTCTAATATCTCACTGAAAAGTTACTCTTTAGGTGATTATTATTTTAAGTGTGATGAGATATTTTGACTAGAAATGAGAAAAACACACTTGGTAAGATTTAGATTTTTTCCAGTGTGCCATGCAGATCTGGTGGCCTGTTGTGTCACTGTACTATGAAGTGGTATTTACCAGAGGTGGGTAATCCCAGGTTCATCAAGTCATAGTCCTGCCATGTATTAGTTCCAACCTGTTCACTTAACACAAGTGATCCCATCTACCTGGATAAGGAGTTGTGCTCATCAAAATAGGCTGGTTTAGTGAATAGGTTGGAACCAATACATGGCAGGACTTTGATTTGATGAACCTGGGATTACCCACCTCTGGCATTTACTGTTTTCCAGCTTCTCCAATGAAGGGAAGAGCTGCTTACATAAATATGGATATATTAGTAGAACTGGATGCTGGGCTCCAAAGTGGTGTCCACTCTAACCAACTCTAATGGTGTTCACTGGTGCATACACAAAAAATGCGGCTCCCTGCTTTTTCCTGTTCAGTAAAGACTTTACAACGTGGTGGCATCACAAGAATACACAACCTTTGTGCAATTGTAGGTGTCCTGTCAGCAGTTTTACAGATGTCTCTTTTATCATTGTGGCCTATGTGGAAAACACTTTTTGGGTGCAGGATGTTTTTTCAGTTCAGTACCCAAAGTGCACTGGAATTCCTCCAGGTCACGTTGTCATTTCTAGAATTGATCCTTACTTTGCCTGCACTGGCTGCTCAGCAGTATCTGCTATTCATTGTTTGCATTTTTGTACTTTGTATTGTTCTAGTCCTAGTTCCATGAAGCTTTGGTAAATAGTATGTTAAATTAATTTCTTGCATCATCATATTTTTACCTGATGCTTGCTTTAACTTTGTCTGTATAATACCATCTCGAATACATTTTTCACATTGTTGTGCGTTGTTGCCTGTGTTGCTCCTTTAGGATTTTGCTCTGCGCTGTTTGCTTTCTGTAAGCTAATGTTGTTTTGTTGTTTTACTGGCTAGTTCACATCTGGCCAAGAGACAACAGTTGAAAATCAGCCATTTGACGAACACTGGCACATTTACAGCACTGTCTCTGAGTAAATGAACAAACAATAAACAAAAAAAACAAGGTTGTGTGACAACAGCATATCCACTTATCCAAAATCATGATTTTAAATCATAGATTTGTGTTACAGATAAATCAAATAGATTTGTGTACCAGTCTTTTGCTTAGGCAAAAGCAAGGAATGCAGCTGATATTTTATAGAAAAAAAATGTATTGAAAAATAATTAACAGATGTAAATAATTGTTCATTGCAACTGAAACTAGAGGGGCAATCCAATGTAGATTAAAGTGAAAAATAATTCCTGGCCACACCCCTTTTGGATGTATTCCAAACCTTAAGGGGTTCATCCTTGGCTCATGCCCTACTCCTCTACCAAGTTTCATGAAAACCAGTGAATTCAATTTTGGTGATGGATAGGTCACATCACCTCACTGGCAAAAGTTATTACCCATTTATTAGTTATAGATAGTCTCAAAGAGCTGCAAAATCCCCAAAGATTAGATCAGCAGGGCAGTGGGGATGACTTCCTGCTTCCCAAACAAACACAGTCATGACCAGGAGGCCTCCAGGGACATGTGTGGTTGAAGTGACTGGGCATGACTGACTGGAGGCTGTCTCAGCTTCACGCTTCCTGCCCGAAGCCTTATCCTCCCTCTGCAGTCCTGCTGCTTCCTCTGCAGCCGTCCTTTGACAGGAAGCAGGAAGCGGCCAGGCTTGTCAGTGTCCTGTCCTGGGTCAGCGGCACTTGGTCTAATGACACCAACTGCTCTCTGCTGACAGCTGAGGAATAAAAACAACACACTTGCTGGCTGGTCTGGGAGGTGTTTTTCTTGGTCCATTCTGAGATTCCTGCCCTGTCACTTTCATGGCACGTTAGTCGTCTTCTCTTGCTCTCTCCTTGAACTCATCCTTTCCATCTCCTTGACCTATACTCATCTCCTCCAGGCCGGCCTTTGGCGTCACACTGGTGGACGACTGCGGTTACCAAAGAGATGTGATCTGGCCCTCTCACGCACTGGCTCGACATTCTTCTTTATGGAGATTGTGGGAAGCAGCTCTGACTAACCAGCCAGCTCTGTGTTTGTCAGCAGCACTGTGGGACTCAGCTGTGCCACTGTGGCAGATTTTACTCTTCACCAATCTCAGACCGGACACTCAAGTTCTCAGAATAGCTAATATGCTAATTATTTCCTAGAAGAAGAAAACAGGAAAAGGGCACAACTATCAAAGGACTTCCCCAAATACCAAAACATGAGGCTAAAAACATCTGCAGGGGTAGTTTTGGCATGAAAACAACTGACCAAATAGGCAGTGTCCACATGTAACAAGTTTTACTTCTGCCTGCTTATGCATACACAGCATTCTCATTTCCATCATTGCTCAAAACAGCCCAAAAAACTACAATGGAAACAGGTTATGAAAAGGAAAATACACGGTTATGTTTATGAATTACAGCAATCTTGTTTCTAATGCTGTCAAAACAAAGAAATCAAAGGAAATACAAGTCAAGTCAGATTGTCTGTCTGTGAGTCTATGTGGCATGACTCAAGCAGGAAGGGTGGGGAGTCGTTTTCATTGGCAGGAAACAAATGCACATCCCTTTCTCTGGGCCTGCAGCCCCGGAGAAGCCTTGAGCTCTCCAAAAGGAATGGGAAAAATGAGAGGATGTAACATTTCCAAATGCAGCTGAGGTCAGATGGCCTATTTCTCACACACCGTGCTGAGGAGAGTGATCGACTGCCAGTGGTTTTGGTTTTGGTTAAGAGGTGTATCTGGTAACCACATGACTGATGTAGTGAATCTGAAATGGCAACTAAAATGACACGATTCGAGTAATACTACATCTTTTTTAAAGTTAATGAGGGCCCCATGTGTCAAACCATGTGCTGTATAATCATACATTTGCACAGAAACAAGAGGTTTAAAGCATCATATTTCATATTTTATATATTTCTGCAGAGTGCCCAAGTTTGTTGAGCAACAGCAGCATTTCTGCAATTTCAATTTTTGTCCATATCTGCATCTTTCCACAAAAATCTCATCTTCCACTGACATTTCAGAACTCTAAACAATCACCTCCCTCCTCCCACTCACATTTTACCTCATCTACAATGAACTGTGCCACAAGGCAGAGACCAGCAAGAAAACCATCATTTTAAGCCAAAGTGTAAATGACAAAGCAGCATGTTTGTTTAAGCACAAAGTGCACACCATCATGTTTACTTAGAGTAACATCACAAGGTTGAAAACCTGTATTTCAGCACACCGGTACATCATTTCAGCAAGACTTTTAGAGGGTATTCAGTATAACTACGTCTAAATAAATGACTAATTACCTCCACCAAGGAGGTTATGTTTTCATTGGGATTTGTTTGTCTGTCTGTTAGCAAGATAACTCAAAAAACTTATGGACGGATTTTGATGAAATTTTCAGAAAATGTTGATACTGGCATAAGGCTGATCTGCCTTGGCGGAGGTCTGCACTCTCCAAGTGCTTTTCTAGTTGATGAACTGAGGTTTGAATCTAGTGGTTATCAGGGAAAATGCACAGATAATTGATCATTCTAGAAAAAAAATAAAGTAGTGATTTTCCAGTTTACATGTTTTAGTCAGTACATCACTGAATTGGACAACGGTATTCAGGAAAACCGTGTACCGTTCGGTCTGCCCTGCATGGGACAATCTGCCCTTATGAACAGCAGGATTTCAGTTTTGCAATTGATTTTGCGTTGGCGGTGAAAGGCGAAAGTCTGCCCCCACAAGTCTCTCTCTCTCTCTCTGGACATGCATGTGAGCAGGCAGTGCCAGGAAGCCCCACCCCTCCGTGAGAGACAGCGGACAGAGAAGCAGCTTTAAACTCAACACACATCAGAGTCCTGCACAGATCCACCAACTTTTCCAAACTTGCACCCACCTTACCTGCTTACATTAGACCCGCAACCCAACCCAACCCACGATTAAACACACTGTGTACACAGTAACTCACTTTTAAGTTCTCATGGGTACCTGATCCGGCACAGGACTCTGACACACATACAATACCATAACATGCTATTACAAGAAAATGCGTACAGTAGTGTATGCATTTTCTTACCATAACCGTGGCGTTTTTATTCTGCCGCTTTCTTTTTACATCCCTATGCAGAACAGGAATTTATTTATTTAAAAAGCCCCCTTTGGGCCCTCTGTGTGCATGTGGCTGTTTGATACGACCGTATACAAGTAGTCACGGAATAAGAAAGGGTTCTATTGTTCAGGACAGAAAGTATTATTTTATTCAGTACAGTGATATAATTTGTTCCTACAGTAAAATTCAGTTTTTGCTGACAAGCAAAATAAAAACATAATTTTGGGAGAAAAGAAAGTGTTCTCTTTACGCACAAAACACATACTGAACCCAAACCGTAACCATGGCCCAAAAACTGAGGTATGGACCGTATTGTGGGCTACCTGTACTGTTGCACCCCTAAAACACACTGGATCTTTAAACTCTAGCCTTTTACAATCATATAATTTCACGAGATAACAGAGGCTGCAATTCAATTCATTGCACAGCTCTACCTGCCACTGAGCATAGTTTATGACTGTGGATAAGCATTATAAAACTACAGTGATTAGTCAATTAATCAATTAGTCAATATTAAATTAATGGGTAACGCTTTTGATTTTAGGGTAAACGTTTACATTGATTTCCAGGAATAAACATCAAATACAATTCATTCAAATCTACAAAACAATTTGTTAACTATTTTTATGGCCTAAGTTTACTACACTGAAGGACTAATTAGTAAACTAAGAAGTTTACTGAAGTGTTAACCAATTAATAAAGTTAAGTTCAGAAAGGCTAAACACCTACAAGATATACTGTATTAATTGAGTATTTTATGTTACCGGATACATTATTTTTAATGGTAACACAATTGTCAACAAAGGATAATTGGAGAAAAACTGAAACTGAAATTTTTGGGAAAAAAAATTAATAACTTTTGAATGCTTCAAATACACATATTTTAGCAAACAATTAATGAAAATAAATATTTCCTATACAAAATACCATTACCATTGTCAATTGTAAAATAAAGTCCAAACTAGTATTATGTCATATGGTATTATTGTCATATATCCTTGTGTTCAGCAGCTCATTGGCTATCCGCCAGTCACCAAAGACTATAAGTGTGACCTAATTTCTTGGAACAGCAGCGGCATGAGCTGGGCATGACCATTTACCTGTCTCTTGACACTTGGTTGGCTATCCGTCCTATCAGTCACCCCTGGGACGCTTTAGATTGGCCAAGTTAGGTATCAGTCAAGAGCTAACAAGTTCATCTATCAATCTATACCGGTATACCGGCAAGAAAAGTAAATTATGGACAGTATCTTCATGGAAAATGGAAAAAAATCACCAACATAGATCTCAGGTTGGACAAATATTCCTGCAGTTTCTGTGCCTTTGTGGATCTTACGTGCATTTTGGACCTAAATACTTTACTGGATTATGTTCGCTGGCGTGTTACGAGGAAACCGACACCACATTGGTCCGGATCGATAGATGACTGATCAGATGACAGCCTTCAAAAAGAAGATAAGCCAAATTTTGCATATTTCACTTTTCTGGAAAACAACCTTTTGTGTATGTGGTGTTGCTGTTGCACTTCAGAATGATTTATATATTTGGAAAGACGAGTTTGTTAGCTTTCATTTGATGTGCGACAAGTGGAGGCACATTAATGTGGGAGCTGTATGTATAGGTGTTATTAAAATAATGTCAGCTATGTCCCGGGACCAGGATACAAGGCTGGGAAGAGGTTAAACTCAAAAATATTTTACCTTATTCTTTTATTAACTAAAGCTTATCCTTTTGGGGATTTAGTTCTAGACACAGGAATCACCTTTATGAAACATTCAATTATTATATTTCTGTGAGTTCAGGAATATACAGCAAACAGAGCTCGAGATGAAATAACATCAGAAAAAAATATCATCAGCGTAACAGTTGCATTAGAAACCAAAGGTCAGACACTGTCACACTTCTTTAAATAGGTGTACTATTACAGAGTGGCAATGGAGAAAAATAAGCTGGTATTACATTTTGCTTGTAATGGACATCTTCCTCTGTCTTCCAGATTACATTTCCAAGCTGCTCAGCTCATTGACGCACTGCATGTTTGCATCCAGCTCTAACATATTCCCATGTGTGGTAAAATTATATTAACACTTTAACGTCCACATGGAATTTGTAATGTGTTGATGATGTTAGAAGAATAAAAACTAATATAAAATGTCCCTGTCAGTTTAAGATTCCTGTCAGAGGTTAAATAAAATGAGGTGAAAAAAAAATATAAATCTACTGGTATACTGTCTTGATACAGCTTCATTTTTCATTCTTTATGTTGGGTATTTTCTCTAATTAACTGGAAATAGCCGCTGGGAAAATCTTGATCAGCTAATGCCTTTGCCACTTACACAAGTCAATAAAAGTCTGACATCACTGCATTTATGTCCTCCTCTACCCTTCCAGAGTGAGATGAGCTGCTCAGCTATGTACTTCTCTGTGGTGAGTCTGGTGAGGCCACACAGTGGATAAAACTGACTTCCTGATCTGCGAGGATGCAGAGTGTTTGCAACAGGCCTTCAGACATTCGACGCAGTAACTGATGCGCAGGCGTGTAGCCGGCAAAAAGCCAAGCCATGCATGCAGCAGCGTTACATTCACACATCATTTGGTGGCTTTCCCTTACGACGCTTGCTCTCACTCAGCCCACCACTTGTTTCAAGCAATGCGCATGTTTTCAGAATCACACCCACACACTGCTGCACTTAGACTGCACTCACATCAGACAAAGCTGCATGCCTTTAGATGTATTATGTTTACCAGTCAGCAAGTCACTAAACAGCTGTTAGATTCTGTAGAGGTGCTTTTATTAACAGCAGTAAACAGAAGAACAGTGTTGATGGTTAGAAATGACAGTATGTGTGCTCCTTTTACAATGTTTTACACTAAGAAATCAACAGCATCAAAATAAAGATGTGTGTTTTCAGGGAAATTTTAACACAAAAGGTGACAAACTACTGCTCATTCAGGGCTACTGTTATCAACTTTTCACTCAGCAATGATTTTATTTCCAAAGGTCTTTGAAATATATCAATGCAACCTGGCCACAGAGTCACAATTAAACTAGTGTTGGCTGTATGAATCACAAAATATAGTAAACATGTTCATTTGTTTTATCAATCACGAGTCAAACATACAGATATTTGCAACAAGCCCCACAAACCTCAAAAATGTAACACTCTACCTGAATTCATCCACAACTGATGGTGGTCAAGATAAGAAACCATGTTAAAATGAGACTGTTTTACATTGATCTGAGTCTCTCGCTTCCATGCTCTTGAAAAAAATGTTAAGTTCCTGAAGAATATTTTTGTATTCATAACTTCTCACAGTTCAATACATGACAAACAATGTCAGCAAATATGGTTTATCTCTGAACATTTAACACAAAGGACTGTTTGAGTATCGACCATGTAACAGCTTAAAGGGGAAATACTACACTAGATGAGCTGGCAGAGGACGGGGAATGTTCTAACAGACCGGCACACCATAGGTCAAATAAAACTAAAATAAACTCTTTTGCTTATCATTGATCAGCTGATAAACCTGCCAGCTCTGCTTCCTACCAACCAGCTACCCACACTATAAACCATCGGGAGAAACACAGCCAAAGAATGTGCCTCTCTGATAAACATGTACAATCACAAGTATCATTATTTTTTGTAGCCTCTGAGCAGCGTTGGTGCACATGGCGGGTCTGGAGTCCTTAGCCAAAGTCACAGGCTCTGCACAGCGCTTTACAGCATTCCTTGAAGTTTTTCTTCCGACGGGTCTCAAATTTCACACTTTATGGGGACTCCGCCGGCTGAGAGACCAGCTATTCCAAAACCACAGGTGTATCCACTCCCACTGGCCATTTGGGTAGTCAGACATTTGAGCAACTGGACATACAGAGGAACAGACAGAAGCCTGTGCTGTCACATCCAACAAAGGCTTTAAGTGCTATTCATGCACTCTATGATTTCCCACTGACAGCTTCTACACTTAACTTTGACAGCTGTTATCACGGTGTGGAAAGGAAGTGATGCAACACTTTTCACTGATATTAAACAGCATTAGGGGACGAGGTAAACAACTTGTCTTCAAGGACAGTCAAAGCCTTTCTTGCCGGCCTGAATTACCTCAGCGGGGCATTTGGCTGTTCTGGAGAAGGTAGCATTCAGATGTGACATTGAAAAGCTGCATCAGTTCTGTAGCTGTAGTACACACAAAGACACACACACATCTACACAGATGCACAAAGATGCAGTCCAGGGCTAAATGCCATCAAAGCTCAAAGACAGAGAATCACTGTTTACCCCTCAGGCCTCAACAAGACAGCCAGACATCACAGAACAACACTGTCTCCTGGTCCTGTTAGGGCTGTCCTTGAGGACAGCACTGTTACCACTGCACCACAGAAGTAGAAAAATGAAACCCACATAGGATGAGGAAAAAAGATGCATGGTTGTTTTGTTCTAGAGGAACAAATACAGATAAAATAAGAGGACCAAAATTCAGGTTGCTCCAGGCTGCTCTAAAATATATAGTAATAATATGGTCAAAGCCAGGTATATAAAGATTGTACGTCAGGGGAAAATAGTATACAAAGTGTTTGCAATGCTTCACACACATTGCATCAAAAATAAGATGACGCATTAAAATAAAAGAGCATCTGAACAGGGGAATTTTCCTCCCTGTAAATCCTACCACACCTCAAAGCCATTTTCTAGTTTGTTCTGTGTCTCTCACAGCAGGAGATGAGGCTGTTTTGTTGCTTGTTTGTCGGCTTGTTTGCCGTCTGTGGCTGAAATCTGATAATCGGTCTGTGTGCCACAGCTGTTGGCCTACCTTCCTGCCACAGCTGCACTGCGTATATCATCAAGGGCTATTAGCCGGCAGCGGATTAGCCCAGACCAGACTCTGCTCTGGCACTCTGATCCCCCTTGCTCTTCCTCCAGATTTAGGCAAAAGAAGAGTGGGTCAGTGTTCACATCTGTCCGCGGCCTTTCCTCAGGGTTAGATGGTGCTTTATGTCTCCCTGCACTGACAGCCATTTTAATCTCTGATATGGAATTCCAGTCTGATTAAGTATAAAACAACATTCATGAGGGCCTACAATGTGATTCTGAGTCAGAAATATTGACTTGTGACATCCACAGTATATTTCACCTCATGGAAGAAGAGGTACAAAAATGCTGATAAACTGAAAAATGGATCAGATGCAGTAGCACATGCAGTACATCTAAAATGTTCTATATTAATACTAACATAATCTGATTCACAGACCTTTTTCACAGCAGACATTTTGGTTTTGTAAAAGCAAGCAAAGCACAGGTGTTACTGATAAAATTAACAATGTCTCTGTACCATTGAGTTGAAGCAGGAGGCCATTCTAGTAAACCAACATGCACAATCTTAAGGCTTGAAAATGATGCAACTAATGGCGTGTAGTCATTTATAACAATAGCAATTACACCTGTGTGTTTACTGCCCTAATAAGTCAAACATCTGCTGTGAAAAAGCTCTATTAAAAATCAATTTTACACTTGCTATCAACCGGATACATAACGAATCAACATCTTGTATTCATCCTATATATGATAACTTTTCTCCTAAAATAGCATGAATGAAGCATTAGACTTAGACTTAGAGACTTAGACAAACTTTATTGTCATTCAGGTATGCACAAAGTATATGCAGAACGAAATTTTGTTGCATTCGCCTCGAGGACAAAAATCTAATATAAAGTGCTAAGTTGTTAATAAAGTATAATAATACTGTACATTAGTGTGTTATAACCCTTAAAAGCTGAACTGCTGCGTTAGCTTAGTTTTGCACCACAACACAGAAGCTAGACTACACATTTTAGAGCAAAAAAAATGTGAATTGTTCAGATTTTAAATGTCCATTTTACTACTTTACTGCTGACAAACACTGGACTTCAGCAGCAGGCAAATCTCTTGTGAAAGCAGCATTAACGTAAACATACTGTTAAATTACATTAGCTACAGACAAACTACAGACAAATGGGTGTACTGTTACCTGTTAGCAGATACAGATATTAACACAATTTATTAAATCAAAAAGGAGTTTTACACAGGTTGATATTTGGATTCACATTGAATAAACATTTTGCATTCATCCATGAAAACTCTCAGCACCATCTAACTTTTTTTTTAATAAAAACATAACCCTTAAATACACTGCTGCATCCATGTTTCTCCTTCACTGCTGGCAGAGTTTGACATCTATTTTGAAATAAGCATTAAAGTGCAAGACTTTTAATCTAAAGGAAAGCCAAGAAAACAAAACAACACTAAATACACAGCTTGATTAACATTTAATCTCTCATAAATTCAGTGAAGAACAACTATGGCTATTAACAGCTTATTGATCGCTCCAAAGTCACTGAAACTAAGATTAAGCATCTAAGAAATGCTCATTTACACTGCTTTATTTAACTAGTGCAGTGTAACTGGAACAAGATGTCACGAGATCAACAGCGCCAAGGGACAAAAAATGCTCTCATTCTCTCACACTATATGATTCACTGGGTTTGGCGACACAAGGGACAAATGTTGAATAAAGAGCCATAACTTCATTAATAATTGAATGTGACACAGCTGGACTCCTCAGCTGAAAATGTTGCAGGATGAGACCTTAAATAGCCAGCACTCAGTTTTGTTATGTAAAAGCCAAATATGATTAAAATCTGTTTCCTCCTCTACACTCCTCTATATATTTTTTGGCTCATTGCTGGTGGGGAAATTGAAAAGGCAGAACAAATAACGAACAAAAACAGCCTCTTAGTCTTTTTTCACCAACAGGATGGCAAACAATATGAAAGCATTTTTAAATCAAAATACTCAAGAAGAGTCTAAATATGGAATTCAGAGCAGAATATACATAACAATAAGCATAAAATACTTCACAAAGTAGTTTCATCCACATTAATGACTGTCATTTAGGATTTCAGATTTATACTTACATTTGTTTACATAGACATTAAATTTATTAAGTAATTAATTTGGTGAAATTATGATAAAACAGGTTCTAGTCACTGAATTAAACACTACTACTACAGCTGCTAGCAAACTATCTAGCCACTGAGTTAACTACTGTCATTTTTATTGATTTATCATATATAACTGACTTATGGTATTATTACATTATATATTTTACAGATTTTACATGCACATTTGGCCCCAGTGACAGTGTGGCTAATGTTACTAGCTAATATAATGTCAATCGAATGTGATCCAATTTACATACAGTGTTGACAAATTGTCTTAGGATAGGTTTTGTGTAATTATAAATACAGTTTTCTTTCATATTTTTGCAGATGACTAAAGCTGCAGGAGCCACAATTAAGGGTGGAAAAAAAAAACGCCAAAATTTGACAATATACTCCTTCCTTCTGCAGCTCTTTCCTCTGTCCAAATCAAAAGTCTAAATATAAATGTAGATGAGCTGACACTATTCATGCCATTATGGAAAAGCAGTATCAATCATGTATTTAACCTCCACCCACCAACCCACACATATCTATGGGTTTGGACAAGAAGTAGAATTTCTACAGCCCAAAAACAGGCAAAGAGTAGATGCAGAAATCTCATGTCCTCTCACACCAACTGAATAACAATATGCTGAAAGGTAAATGTGGAAGTTTTGACCATTGTTGCTAAAAATGAAGCACTGCAGCTTTAATGACATACTCCCCTTTGATACCACATGTGCATTTTTGTTTCTTTAAGCCACATTTCTTGATACTTTGACATTTTATTCTAAAAAGTGCAAGAAAGTACTGAATGGAATATATTCAGTGTTAATTGGGTCTATATTCTCCAGCAAGTGAGGAATACGATCTGTGACACTAAACATTCAATCCCTGTTTACCACTCAGGTCAGTCTGGTAGTTTCTAGTCTGAGATGGATCAAAGAATGAACCAGATCATCCTCTGACTGAATACAGGCGTTAAGAGCCCTGTGTGTCTTGTGCAGACTGTGTGGACATTGTTGCCACTGCTGGTGGGCTGGATGTTACATGTGATGAAGCTGCAGACTCACATGACATCCTGTCATCTAAAAGATGGCCTCGGGTACTATGGGCTTTTCAGACACAACTTGATGCTTTTATGTGTTAACAAATGCGGCACGCTTCTCTCTACCTCACTTAGACCTAACAACAGCACCTTTATGTGGGTTTTCCTTCAAGCGCTACAATTTGTGCAGATATTTTTAGATATTTTGACAAATTTATGACTTTTATACCATTATCACTGACAGTTACCACTCATGCCATTTGACATGTGAGATGCGTAAGCCTATGTGTCTTTACAAGAATAGCATAAATGTTAAGACCTTTCCTTAAACAAATGACATCTACAAATTGTCACTCAAGAATTGCTCTTCAAGGCAATTTTCAATCCAAAACAAACACGCAACTCTCCTCATTCAGCTCTCATTTAAAGCTTAAAATGCATGGGCTGAAAAAGCAGTTATATAAAAGTGAATGAAATATATAAAAGGTCCCTGCCCATTAGGTCAAGCCCAGCCATGCTTGAATAGGATGACTGTGAAAAGTCAACATTTTTCTGGTCCAGCCCATGTGATGTGGTGTGAGAGGCATGCTCAAAGGAATGCCAATGCAGTGAGGGTTTCCCTTGTGTTGCTACTATATGGCTCTCTGTGGTTTAGGAACGCAAACCCAGTGACGCAGAGTACCATCTGTGGGAGAAAGGCAGAGACAAAGCATGGCCCACGGGGAATAACAAGTGCCCGCGGCTAATTTCACTCAAATAAAGGAGAAGGGAAAGAGGCTTGAAGTAATAACCTATGACATTTTCACATCAGAAAAGGTCACATTTACTATTCTGTACTCCTGATTGCAAAATTACAATCATAATTTCAGTTTGACAGTATATATAGAGCAGTTACTTTACTTGCCTCACATATATTGGTCTTAAGAGGAGGGTTTAAATTATTAAGTCATTTTAGTTCAGGGGACACAAATGGCCCAATGTGATCTCAAATGGACCAGTAAAATAATAATGTAGAAATAATAATCCAATTTTTATTCTTTATTTTAGTGTGAAAGTTAAATTGCATTATAAAAATGTGAATAACCTAATCAACCATGTACACCTTGAAAAATCTTTTTTTTTTAATGAATGCAGTTTCAATAATATTATGTCTCAACTTATTATTAAACAAATTTACCGATCTCAGTGGATTGATTAATGCAGAAAACATTTATTAACAGGCATTATATTGTTAAGATTGCACTTATGTTTCTGAATTTCAGGTTTCTCATATTTGTTCAGGTTATTTATTGTGACAAGATAATTTGTAAATTATCATATTTTCATAATGTAATTTTACTTTTTCACATTAAACCAAGTAGAAAATTTGGAGTTCTCATTATGTATAGGTTATCACATTATTATTTAACTTGACATCACATTGAGTTGTACGTGACCCCTAAACAACTTTGACTGTTAATATTTTCAGTGCAGTTTTTACACTTCTGATTTTTTTAAATTTTTATTTTATTTTAACCTTTTACCCAGGCAAGCAATTAAGAACATATTTGTATTTACAAATGCAGCCTGATCAAAGAGCAATGGCTCCTTAAGGGGTAGGGGGTGGGGGGCCTAAAAGTAAAGACAAGGTTATACAATATACAGAAACAAACAGTTAATAAATAAGTACATTACAAATTCATCCTGCAGTGCAGACTGGACCATTTGGCAGGCTGGTTTTGGCCCGCGGGCCTTATGTTTGACACCCCTGAAGTAGTAATAAATATAAGCAAATAAAAGACCCTCTGAAGCAGTTTATCATTTCAACTTTTTCTGAAATAATGTAGTTTTGTAACCCTTTATACAGAGCTTATTGAAAGGCCTTAGTGAAGAAATCAAGAGTATGATTTTGATATTTACTAACACCTTTTATATTATACTGCTTATGTATTAGTAGTAAATATTTCCACTATAACTCTATTTCAATGTAGTAGCCTGTAAATGTGGTCTCCAGGGTCTGTAAGGTCCACCTCTGCACGAACAGTGAGTGGACCTGCTTTGTTCGGTACCATGAAGTAATGGTACTAATGTAAGGAATGACGTTCAAAGGGATAATGTGGATGTGGACAGGGGTCTGGATCAGCACTTGTGTTGTAGTAATGCTCTAAAAGTGATGTTCTTTTCACCACTATGTGTTTTTCTTGTATTTTTTATATATACTTGGATTTATTTATTTTTTTACCACTTATGGGTAAGGAACCAAATATGGCAACTTCACTGACCTTGATTTTTTTACATAATAATAAAAATGTTTTGAAAATTTCCCAAAAGTAATACATTCCTGTTATGTCCTCCAATAACACACTGAGACTGAAATGTTGAATTTCACAGTATTTCTATGAATGAACTATAAAGGGTTAATGCTAACACGCTACATTGGTATAGTTCTATAATAAAGGACAGCAAAGCTTGGTTAGCATCCTGAAGAGTCTCTGCTACAGCTTAAATGATGAGTTAAAAAGTTATATTTGACATGAGTGGGTATTTTTCCAAATAACATAATATCTGATTTAAACAGCTTATTCCATCTGGATATTCTATAATAAGAATGAAACTCTTTCTAATTTAGACATGTGGGATATGTTGACATTATTCCAGCTTTATGAAGATTCTTTGGACAAGTATGCAGTGCATACGAAAATGAATCTAATTTGCATGTTTTCCTGCAGGTTGTGACCCTCAGCCCATGTCTACTGGAGTAAAAGCAGAAATCCTCTCTAGCAGAGATGATACATTTGTGTTAGAAGAAGAAACACACCAACTGTTGACAGACAGAGGATATCAAAAGGGATCTATATGAGCAAATATCAAAATACTTTTTCCAGATGATCTAAGGAGGAACAAAATATAGTATGAATGGCTGTAGATTAACGGGAATATTAGTGGAATATTTATTTTTGCCACACATGTAAATGACTTACTGCCAATTCTGAATTCTTTAGAATAAGGGCAGAAGTAGAATATTTTGAGCTTGAAAACATAGTCATTGACAGTGTTTTCATGTTACACAAAAGGATTCCTGAAATACACCTTACATGCCCTTGAAATGTTCATTCACAATTAATTCCTCAAACTATCGTGAAAACATTTCTGTTGTAATATTTGCACATATTCAAAAACCTGTAAATATCCAGGTGTTTTTTGGGCTTTTCTTTCAGCCACATCTATACTCAGACCACTGGATATGTTTTATAACACAAAGAGCCAGAGTTTGTCAAAAACTGCAATAAAAGACTGAGATGAATCCTCCAAATGCACTGCAAACATACACGAAAAATGCTCTGAAACCTGAATATCAGCATTGTGTTTAAAAGGTAGAGTTAGATGGTACTTGACAAAAGGTTAAGTGGGATATTATTTATAAGAGATTTCCCCCAAGTAGTAGGAATATGCTTGGCAAACTCCGTGGCAATCAGCCATCTTCTGCAGATTATGAGATGTTAAGTAATAGAGGGTTTGCAGCATGAATTACCAAACCAAATTTCTTGGCTTCAGCGTTCCTGGGAATGACTTGATCTGGAATAAACTGTCAAGAGGTCAGACCGATCCTCTTACTCTGCCTCGAGACACATCAATACGTCTAAATTTGTTACTTTTTTTGGCACTTACTATTATTTTACAATGACAGTGTTTTCCCTAGGTTTTCTCTCTGGAGTCCAGTATTTTCTCTGCATTTGTAGAAGATATAAGGACAAAGATGGTGGAGATTTTGAGGTTGTTTCAAATATATTTAGTGCTTTCCATTATGAAAATCTAGTACAAATATCTGCAAATGCTAGAGTAGTTAATAAGTAATGTCCAAAAAGCTTAAAATTTAAATGTATTTCAGACATCCACTGGAAACAACTACCAACACAAGACATGAAGAAAGTTATGAATTAGTTCTGATGTCTTCTGCATTGATTTAACCCATTAAGACACAAACATCCACCATCGACCAAAACCATCAACTGATGATGACCCATTTGGATGTTCAGAGGCTCCATAGTGAATGTGGACACACCGTCATCTTCTACAACACTGAATCACCAGTAAAACCCATGGAGTTTGATAAATGACAGTGGATGGAGACACTTGTTTTTTTACATTGTTATTGTTATCTTTGCTGAAAAAAACACTTTTCTTCAGTTTTCTCTATTTCTGACATAATAATTCTCAACTTCAATCTGAGCTTTAATGAACATCTAAATGGTCAGTGAATTCACTATAAAAAAAAAAACAACAACTTAATTTTTACTGAAAAAATGCAAAATACAGAGTACAATTAGGGCTGGGTGATAAGGAAAAAAAACATATCATGATAATTTTTTTCATATCAGACAATATTGATATGTATCACGATATAAATCAAATCACTGTTTTCGTCAAGCTTAAATTTTCTGTTACTCATAAGTTTTAAATTGTGAAGACATCAGAAGGTTATTTTTGATTTAAATATGATTTACTTTCTGTCAGAGGTTGAACATGACAGATGTGTTAAAGAACATTATTCAACTGTTTCAGATAAATAAAACAGGTACACATATATGTTAAACTAAACTAAAAGTCTGATCAGCAGGCAAAAGCTTTCAAGTTTTAAAAGAGAACACAAACAAACAGACCATCTTCACCAAACAATACATGGAGGTTCCTTAACTGCCCTAACTATCAATTTCCATGTATGAGTTTCAATTTTGTATCACATTTGATACATCAGGTCTCAATGCTCAAATATTATTATTTTTGAATAAACAAAGACATAATATAACACAAACATGTCTAACAAATTGATAATTCCTTTTCAAATTTGCCAAAGTTCTTCCTCCTTCCTCATTAATGACAGTCTTACAGTGCCAGTGGAAAGGCCTCTGGTGAATGAATTCCTCCCCCCTGGTGGATTATCTGTGTATTGCATGTATCTAATTGTATACATCAGGTTTTTTAGACAAAAAATGTCACACTGATCATGTAGGGGCTTCAAAACTCATGTATCAAATATGATACGTTCAGCGTTACAGGGTTAATTATGATTGGCTGTTCTTATGTCTGTAAAACATAGGCAAATGAATTCTATCAAAATTGTATCAAGCATGTCTCATATTTCTATCAAGGGTATATATTGTTATTGTTTTATCACCCCGCCCTAAGTATAATATTAGAATAAATGGTGATAAATCACTTGAGAAAGGTTGAATATAGAGAAAAAAATATATTTGGGAACTGCAACCAAAGTAGCTGGGTCTTTATGGGTTAATATTAATTTGGTTTAGGTGGCACCCAAATTAGCTTTTTGGTGCCTCCCTGAGAAAAGCAGCATTGATCTAGCTGCATCACTAGTTGCATCCTTGAAGTCTTTAGCATATCTTTACAGACAAAGAAATGGTCAGCAGCGCCTTAAACTGAAAGAAAACCCACACTCATCAACACAGCACTGGCTGCCAAGTGCTTTCTGGTAAATGCAGTGCAAAAACACAGCCCCACAGTGACTGCTTTTTACCAATGTCCCCAAAATAAAACCCAGGCACTAACCAGCTGCAGGCCTGCCACCTACGCACACATGCAATGTCACCAGCTCTTATATACAGCAGTCGATAAAGCAACCAGCAGGGTTATTTTTACCGATCTGCGTCTTTGTTTCTTGCTCCTTATTGTTTTCCATATTTCAGCACAGACTCAAATACAATACTAAACATTTTAAAGTCCTCACAGGGAGAGAAAAGTTAGCGGGTGGAGGTGGATGAGTCATGAATACTTGGTGTCATTATGCAGTGATCAATAATTGATATGCTGTGCTGAATTAAGATAATATGATGCTGCGACAACTTTTTGTTTTTTAATACCTTTAGATGACTCAGTGGAAGCATGCAGGGAGTGCCGCCTCTCCTGTGGGTCCACTCTCCCCCTCAGGTTACAGCGTTAAATATTCACACCGTACCTCTGCATAATTTACCTTGTCAACATACCAAGGAAATGAGTTGGAGAAAAAAGGGGAGAAGACTTTGAGTCTGAGGACAAGAACAGAGGGTGCAGCAGAAACCCGGCACATCTTAAACTAACTCCTCTGCAGGCAAACGGATGCTCAGGGCAATTTAATTCCTCTGTTAAGTGAATGATGCAAGTGTTTCTATAAGTTCATGTCTCTGCCAGGATCAAATACAGCATTTATAAAAGGGTTATTCCACAGTAACGTTTAAGATGGAATAATGCCCTAATTTTTTCTTTGAAAAAATAAAACCACTTTGGTGTATGACTGCTTTATGGCTCATATAAAGATAAAAAACATATTAATTATTTTTTACTATACACAAGGTAACAAACAGTGACAATTTTAAGAAAAAGACTCACAAAATGGCTACTACAATGAACTAAACCATATGTTGTCAGTCATGGTCATTTAACCCTTTTATTTATTATACAATTTATTAAGAATAAGTAGGTAAAACTGATGAGTTGTTAAAAAAGCTGCATATGAAATAATGAGATTAATTAGACAATTTGGGTGGATTTAGTCATAAGTTCCTCTTTGGAAATATTCATTAAATATGTAATAGGAAGTCAAGAATGACATCCTTTAATTCAATATGGGCTAGACTGTGTGTTTTGATCTCAAAATATGACGTTTAGCCTCTAATCATGACGGTGGAAACATATTTAACTTGATTAAAAACAAATTTGAGGCTAAAGGAGGTTTACCTTAAAATAGGGGTGTCAAACATACAGCCTGTGAGCCAAGATTGACCCCCCAAAGGTTCCAATCTGGTCCATGGGATAAATATGTGAAATGCAAAAATTACACTGAAGATATTGGCAATCAAGGATGTCAAACTCATTTTAGTTCAGGGTCCACATTCAGACCAATATTATCTAAAGTGGGTCAGACCTGTTACATACTATCATAATAACTTATAAATAATGAAAACTACAAAATGTTCTTTTGTTTTAGTGTAAAAAAAGTAAAATTACATGAAAATGTTTACATTTACAAACTATCCTTTCACAAAAATATGAATAACCTGAACAAATATGAACAACCTGAAATATCTTAAGAGAAATAAGTCTAATTTTAATAAGACTCTGTCTTTTATTAAATGTTTTGTGTATTTGTAGATCCGCTGTGATCTGTAAATTGTAATGCACACGTGTAAATGATAAACTGAGGCTAAATGTTGTTAAAACTGCACTTTTTTTCGTAAGAAATTTCAGGTTGTTGATGTTATTCACATTTTTTAAAACACAGTTTATGGATGTAAACATTTTCTTTATATAATTTTACTTTTACTTACTAGTCCAGCCCATTGGAGATCAAATTGGACTGTATGTGGCCCCTGAACTAACATGAGTTTGACATCCATATGCCTTCAAATATAAATATAATGTACGTTTTTTTTGTGTAATGTTGGGGGCGTTTACATCGAACGACCCAACACAACCTAATCCAGCAGTATTCAAGCTCTGGGCTGTCTGTCTACGACTGATGGGTGTATCCCAGTTTGAGTTACCCGACAGGCGTTCTGCTCATTAGCCTCCCCGAAACATCTCAGAGGCATCTTGTCTTTTGTTTAAACACTGAAGAGCATGTTGCCTGCTCTTCGGTGCCAATATACTAGTCTTCCTCGTCATGTGATCTGTGCAAAAATTCCAGAGCGGCTACTGAAGCCCAGCGCACATGGCGGCCTTTCCAACAGATGTTTTTCGTTTGTGCTGCAGTCTCTGGTTCAGAGGCACAGAGCCAGAGAGGTGATTCATGATGCGAGCCTTTTCCTTTTTACAGTCAGCAGACACAAAAGTGTGCTCGGCATTTAGAATAAACACAGCCCTTGTGTTGTTTTGGTAAGATTCCTGTTATTACATTAGAATATACATGTAAGGATGAGTTGATGTTGAGCACAGACTGGACTTTAGTTGCTGTTAGTGTGCTGAAGAGAGGACAGAACACAGATCCAAGCCTGGGGTTTTTCTGTTCTCCTCATTTAAATGCACAGTTATTTACTACAAATAAACCCTATTTGGAAGCACCGATAACACTCTTGGTATTATCTGAAATGAGCCTCCTGATTTAATGTTTAATGTTTGTACTTTACATGGCAGATTAAAAAAACAAACAAACATATGAGCCAAAAGTCAAGCACGTCTGCAACTACATGTGTTTTAAAGAAGAAAATTAGGTCACGTTTTGGCATTAACTGAGAGCAGTGAAGGTGTTTGATGCTCTATTTAATCATGGCAGGAAGGATGCCAGTGGATTGTGGGGGTGGGGAGGTGAAGGCAACATATAGACTCATATTAAGCCCCCACCTGTCTGACCTGGTTGCACTCATCCTATATGATCAGAGGTGACACGGAGTGAGACTTTTTTTCCCTGAGTGCTATTTCAAGATACTCATCAGCTCCAAATGAAAATGAAACTGGAGAATCTCTTATAATCCTCAAAGAGTTAAATCCAAATCTGACTGCCAGTGAGTAGAGGAGGTCTTTCTCTGTATATGTGTGTGTGTCACATACACACTGCTACAGCCTGGCAGCATGCTCTGAAGCTGTGAGTTATGTAATCGTGAACACAGAAAGCTGCAGGCCTGAGTGCACATCCTCCTATTTCCCTGCACTCTTCCACCAAAGCCATCCATCCCCTTTATTATTACTCTATCTGGCAAGAAAAAGCAGCAGATTCACAAACACACAAGATGAGAGTCCACAAACCAGCTCTGGGCAATATTATGTATGTGTAAGGAGACATCCATTTTCAGTTCAGTGCATCAACAAAGGCTGAATAATGTGCAAATAAAAAAAGAACGAGCCGCAACAGGTGTATTTTTTTCTTTTAGAAGGGGATGTGGGGAACATTTTGTGGAGCTGTGATGGGATTGTAATTTTTTGCAAAATAACACAAGTTAATTTAGGTTTTGCTGCCTTGGATTTAGTTGAAAACCCTAAAATCCGATTGTCTCTAATAAAGGATTCTACAATAATAATGCAGTCTCTTTGTGCTGCTTAATAAGGCATCCTCAATCATCCATCCATCCATCATCCATCCATCATCCATCATGAGGGCTGCTCAGTGGCAGGCTGACACCGTGGCCTTACCTCCTCCAACACATTCACTGTGTTCCTGCAGCTCTGCAGCCGGGTGGTGAAGCTGGATGTTGTCGGGGAATTGTAATCCTCTGTCGTCTCCGAGAGAAACTCGGACACCGATATTTGATCCGGCATCCTTTAACGGGGAAAATGCCCACAGGAGGATTGGCGATAAATGCTCAGAAAGACAAAACCATGAAAGATTGAAAAATTTGATAGGAGCAATAGGAGTCTGGCGCGTCCGCGGTGCCAGTTGGAAGGAAAAGGGCGATTTTTCCTTACAAGAAAAAAAAAAAAAAAATAAAAAAAAAAAAAAAAAAAAAGCTGAAAAACTATCGAGATGATTAAGACGTGTCTCTTCTCCGGTGACTTCTCAAATGACTTCACTGTTCCCCAGGGGCCATGGAGAGGAGGGAATTAACTAAATTTCTGCAGGCTGCGTCCCTTCGGCGAGTGTATTCCTTGAGAGGATGTCTAACAGCCAGGCATTTACAAACAGTGTCACTTTGCGTCTAACTAAACCTCAGAGGAAAAACCAGCAGAAAGAATAGCGGATGCCCTCATTATGCTCTACAGATGTTCAATAAGCCTCTTGTCGTCAAAACAGCCCACCGTTAGCAGCCTCTGGTGACCGTTTATCATAGTCCATGGCCCGCGGAGGTCGTGTAGAACAGCAGCGGGGTTTGGTCCTGTGTTCTTCAGCCGTACTTTATGTTTTTAATGCCTAACGCTGCCGCAGACACACACACACTCCGCCACTCTCTACTGCTCGGCCGCGCTCGAGCTTCTCCCAGCCTGAGTCGTGCTCGCGAGGGAAAGAGCACACTTCCGGTTTGTCAAAATAAAACACTATGATGTCAGTGAGTAAAGCTTTAAGTCATCAGGGTGGTTTTTAAGGTTTTCTGGTGTTTATCGATGCAGCTTTTTTCTTATAAAACAGCACCTGAACGGTGGGAACATTTGTTTTAACTCGGGTGAAATGTAATGAAATGCGTGAACGCTTTGAACCTGGACTGACTTAAGAACGAGCACAATAAATAAAACATGTAAAACAACGACATCCAGCTTCATGACACACTCAGAGTGTGTACACATTACATTAGTATTAACTTCGACATACTGTTAAATGTGTCTACATTAAACGTTATCAATGTCAAACATGCGCTTTTTTAACAAATATCAGTGTGATTAACACATCTAATAGTATAGAAGCCAATTATTTTATCATGCACGCTTTACTTTGGCTGCAATACAACAAAAAAGTCTACTATTTCCCTTTTATTTTGAAAACAAAAGCATCAGTTTTCCGTCCTTTTGCATACATTATTGGACTCTTGACGTACTTTTCTCCCACCCACCTCGCCTGGCTGACGGGGACGAGGAGCCACGTTGCGCATGCGTAGTGTGGATTCAGTGACTGCAGAGCAGTTATTCCGAAGGCCTGTGTTGAAAAACAGAGATTTCACAGGATATTTACAGTCCTAAACCGTCTGTGCAAACCATAAGACAACGCTCATATTTTGCGCACAATTGCCTCATTAGACTGCAAAATTCAGTACATTTCTATTGGTAATGTCATCTGTGGAAAATATGTCCTTGTGGGTTTGTTAATATATTAACACCTGTGAAAATCACTGACAGACAAAAACTATCCACCAGGTTGAATTGCACACTGCATGTCCTTGTTGTCTACTAAAATTAATTAACATAGACTGTGACTCATTTTCCTTAAGAAACACAATGTAACATTTGGACAATTTGGCTGTTTGCACTAGTTTTTATAATATCATCATGTTCCTTGTTATCCTCCAACGTAATAAGAGGTGTTATTATTTTTAATACGCAAGAAAAGAAAATATAACATGATAATTTTACCTCAGAAAAGACCCTGTGATAATCTGTTGTTATAAAAAGCCAAACATGAAGCGCCATCTAGTGGTTTTATGATGTTACAGTAAATGACATTTTATTATTATTTTACTGTATTTGTAGAATATTTAACCGGCTCTGTAATGTCTTTAGCAAATTAATATATTTTTTGTGACAATTATACATTTTGATCCACAATGCCAGCCCAAACCGTGTAGTTTAAAACATTATTGTAGCGTGTAGCCTTTGTGTACAAATCCTAATGCATGTTCTGTTGACGAAAAAGAGTTTGTTTGTTTGTTTTTTTTAATTTGTTCGAGGTGTCCTAAAATGAAATTGCATTGAGTTATAAAACAGGTATCTAATAATGGTAATGTAAGCATAGAACTAAACATTCTACGTATTTAAATACGACCTTTATACTGAAAATAACAAACGGAAGTTGGACTTTTATTACTAGCTGGTTTCGTAAGGCAGATGCTAGCCTTTAGCTGTTTCTGATAAGGTAAGTATAGACTGATTTTAGCTGCTGTGAGGGGATTTGATCTTAGCATAAAGAACCAGAAGACACTTTTTAAATAAAGAAACTGTTGCTGAATACTAGGATACGTCTGCCATCAGCCCCTAACCAGCCTGCTGTCTAAGTTGTGGCGTGGGAGAAACAAGCACATTTCAGAAAACTGAATGGCCGAAGGCTCATCAGGTAACTCACACTGTCCAGATAATGAACATATTACGTCCTTGTGGCCTTCTTTGTTGCTGAAACAAGTTATTACAACTTATAACGATAGATAATGGCTTGTAACGCTACATGTAGTTATCGCTAACACTGTAGTCGAGCTGTTCATGGGGCAGTAGTTGGTTGTGATGAGCAGCTAACGTTAGCAAACACCGAAAGAAACTTTCAGCTAACGCTAGCTAACCTAGTTACCGTGTAATTTACACGCCTTTGTTTCTAATGATAGCTTAGCTAACGGTGTCATCATGCTTGGGTAGGTGACAAGGGAACTTTGATGAGCATCCTCAACTGCCAGCCCGTGACTGTTGACACAAATATGATTCTGTTGTGAATGTCAGACTGAGAATGACCTACGCTTTATTATAACAAGCCAACCGAAAGCTTCATTGTAGTACTTTCAGGATCTTGATGTTCTACTTAACAGCTCTTTAATGTTTGCAGAACCACCTGACATCCATCTCAATGGGACTTCAAACCAAAGGTATCATCAGCATAAATCCAGAAGGGGTCGGCCCAGGTATAACGATTACAGAAATCCAAGTAGCAATGAGCCCTCGCAGCAAGATGAACACTTGAATCAAGGCTTTGATCAATCCTTTAGACATAACACTTCACATTATCCAGATTTCCAGTACCCTCCCTATCAAGGAGAGGATGGACTCAGAAGAGGTGGCAGAGGTAGAGGGAGGAGAGAAGGGAATAGAGGTGGAAATGGGAGGTTTAGTGGATCAAACTCTTGGTGGCAAAGACCTGGTGGCAGTAACAGAGGTGGCTATCAGTCAGCTGGATATCCAGGAGATGGGCCTGATGCACCTAATTGGCGCAGAGATGATGTGGGCAGGAATTTTACTCATGGCAATGAAGACCAGGATGCCCAGGCTAAAAAACCCAGGAGGTTTAGTCAGGAGCAGAGGAGAGGAGAACTGAATGATAAAGGCAATACAACCACAGCAGAAGGTCTGAGGTTAGATTATAACAAAGGAGAAAGTCATCCTTTAGAAAACAGGGAAAGGACTCAGAGGACCAGGACAAGTAAGGGCCCAGGCTCCCAACAGAATGACCACCAAATGAAACACACTGGGGTGAAGCAGAAACGGCAAGGACCAATCAAACCACCCAAACCACCACCTGAAGAGGAAGTGGGCTCAGACAGAGGAGCCAGTGGCCAAGATGACTCTGAACCAGACAGGCTGTCCCAGCAGAATCCTGACCGCAAAGCAGGAAGAGGCTCGGGACATCACACAGCCTCTCAGGGCAGAGGACAGAGACGAGCACACCACCAAAATTTCAGGTCCAGTCAGAAGAACTTGGGCAAGGTGCCAGAAAGCAAGGAGACGCAGACAGGTGAGAAAATTATTTCAGTTGCAGAACACATAAAAAAATCTAATTGGTTAGCAAGCAAGTTTATTTTCCTCATCTACTCATCCTTTTAAAATGGTTTGTTTCCTTTCTGTCCTTACCGGGGCCACTTTCAGAGACTTGCGCAGATGTAGTTGAATTTTTGATTCCAAGAAGGATGCATCTTACAATGCTATATATTGATCTTCTCCCAAGTATCTAAACCTTCAGATGCTGCTGCAGCAGCTGAACTCACCCCCATTTGGCATCACCTTGCACTGGCAGTATTTCCTAAAAATCACATCAAAGCTCTTAAGCAATTCTATCAACTTATATATCATTCATACATATATATGTATATGTGTGTGTGTTTGTGTATATAT
>JAPQRP010000015.1:17616640-17626916 GCA_037367295.1 Apogon hyalosoma | reverse complement strand
GAAAAATTGCAAACGTAAATTTGGCAAGCTGTACAGAGACAAGGCGCGGAGATTGTTGACACTGGTCTACCGTCCTTCAGCCAATTAGGATGGAGAACACAACATACTGTAAAAAAAAAAGCATAAAAAAAACTGCACAAAAAAAATCCGCGAAACAGCAAAGCCGGGAAAGGTGAACCGCGTTATAGCGAGGGTTTACTGTATTTCACTGGTTCAACCCATTGTAGATAATCTTGGTCTATATGTGGTCCCTGAACCAAAATGATTTTGACATCCTTGATTGTTAATATCTTCAGTGTAATTGTTCCATTTCACAAATTCATCCCACAAGCTGGACTGGACCCTTTGGTGGGCCAGTTTTGGCCCACAGGCTGTATGTTTGACACCTGTGTCTTAAATTCTTCCTCAGTGTGATTAACCTTATTAACCTGATGGAGACTGTTTGGCCATGAAGAGGAAACTGGCAGTTGATGAAATCTTTTGGAAGTGTGTGCATCTGTCATAGATAGATAGATAGCTAGAGAGAGAGAGAGAGATTTATTGTCATTCAAGTATGCACAAGAATGAAATTATTTTCTTGATGTAAGGCATCAAGCAGCAGCAACAGCGTTGCGCTACACCTCTTACAGATGTGTCTAAATGAAACCAAGCCAGTGGCAGTTGTCCACATTCAGCAAATAAGAGCTTTCACTGGTGTAGAACTCAACTCTCAGAAAGAGAATTGTTGGCCTCGAAAACAAGCTTTTTTGCTAGTGGAGTGAAATGCTTTTTGCTTGTCACAGGTAGCTTTACAATGCGACTGTGGGCGAAGAAAAGAAACAGTGATGTGCACAGAAGCAGCCACTTCATATCAGAGGTCAGTCCGACTCTGTGTGTGTTGAGTTTTTTACACTGAGACTATATTGAGCAGTTGAGGTGTTGTTTATTTTCGTGCCTCTTTGGCCATGACAGCCTCAGGCATTACATTTGTGGTTCGTCCATCCCACTCTCCCTTGAGTCTTTCCAGAGAGAAAGTTCTTCAATAACTTCTTCAACACAAACATTATCTTGGATTTAAAAATGATCTGATTTTAGATTGTGTTGGTCAGAAGCCAAAGGTCATGGTCACTGTGACCTCACGAAACACATTTTTGGCTGTAATTCAAGTATAAGATCATGAGAAGATTCCACAGAATTATGTACAAAATGGTGGTGTGATATTTTATATTCAAAAGGTCAAGGCTTCAATTTAACAATAGTGCTCTACAGAGAAGACTTCTGGCCTTTGGAGACGTGTCTGTATTTAACATTTGGTCAAGACATTGTTCTTATTTTTTGTCTTTAGTGTGTTAATTATTTCTCATATGGCCTTGTACAAAAATTGTTTATTTTTACACTTACACTAGCATTTTCTGTTTGGTGTACCTTATTGAAATGTAGTAAAACTTTTTATATTATACCGCTCTTCATGCTTTAAAACGAGACAAAAGTGATTGTGACTGAATTTTGACCAAATCTCCATCTACTGTCAAGGCTATAACTTTGTATTCTGTCAGATTCCACTTTATTGGCTGAGCATGTTAACATGTTGAAGGTTTGACTGACAAACCTGGATGCAAACTTTAACTTGACAGTTTGTTGGAGGAATACAGATGAGGCATTAATTATGTCCTTTATATACTAACTGTAGATATGCAGCCATTGCAATGGCCAGTAAACTGTCCGACATGCAGCTTGGAGACTCTATGGACATCGGGTCCCTCCTCACGAAGAAGGAGCTGAAACAGGCCAGGTAGAATCATGGAGGAAATGAAAATATGAAATGCTGTTAAGTGTCTGTTATGCTTTTCTATCTCAAGAGGCAAAAATGACACTTCTTGTCTCCCAAGTCAGTACAAAGCGCTTCCATGCAAGAAATGTATACAATTTCAGGCTTGAATGTGACCAAGAATGTGCCACTTTGGAGAGAAATAGACGCTTGGCAGAGGCATTGCAGATAGACTCATCCTCTGACCCGTTCAATGCCCGCTCCACCTCCATTTACAGTGACAGCCTCAAAGACGATGCAAGGTCTGTACCTCACATCACACGAAGGATTTCAGCGCTGATTGTCATGATTGGACTTTAAAAAGCTGCCGAACTATTCACTGAAACTTTACTCTCTGACTTCGTTCTCTGTTTTAGGAAAGACCTTAAATTTGTCACAGAGGTAGAAGACGAGATCAAGAATCTGGTCGAGCTTCTTAATAAGGTAACAGTTCATTGAATCCCTTGTTGAAGCCGATTCTCCTGTGATTCAGTGCTCCCTCTGGTGGTTGTTTTTGGAGCTGACTGCTTCTGGGCAACAGGATACACTTATTAAACAACTCAAATGTCTTGAAAAGAGTAGTTTAAATTTCAGCATTGAGCACTTCATCCATGAATCCTCTTAAGGGTCTTCATGAAAATGATGAACTTTTTCATGAGCTCAGTAGACTATACATAAGTAGAGCTCACTTGATTAGATTCTTTTCAGCTATGGCATTGTATGAATATACCGTATATCCACAGCTTACATCATTGACCATGACCTAGTTGTATATTCAGCTATTTTTGAGCTCGGTCAATTCTCCAGTGGACGTCCAAGATGGAACCATCTGTGGTTGCTTGTAGATTTCTGACAGGACAGCAAAGCCTCTTTGGTGACTGTTTCTAAGCCAGACTAAATTAGTAGGTACCTCATGGGGCAGTTGGAAAAATAGTCCTCGTGTTCATTTTTTTTTTCTTTGTTTGATGCATCAAGGCTATCAGGAATGAGGCTTTCAAGGTCACTGCTTTGGTTTCTTTGCCAGAAGTAAAGCGTTGTTTATCGTGGGCTGAATCTCTTTGTAGGACAATGAATAGACAGAGCCTTTGAGCTCTGTATTAAATACTGTCCACATATGAAGGCTCATATTCTCTCGTATCATAAATATTCTGCTTGCTCTGCTGCTTTTACTCCATTCTCTACCCTTCTCTACTCTTCTACAAGCTCTGCTTTTATGAATTCCTTTGTTCTATCAAAATACAGTTTTGAAGCATTATTGTAATGTTCTTTTATGTGTGGTCCTTCTGGCAACAATGATAAACCTGGTTCTTGCCAGTTGTTTTTCTCCACATTTTCCTCCTGTATAATAAACTATAAAAAGTTTGGTCAAACATGCTTGGTATCCATGCCTACAGAAAGTAGACCACACAAGCAGTACATGTTCTTTTGTATGTGGACATATGTACAATAATTTTATTCTAAAACAAGATGGTCTACATAATTTTATTCTGTCCATGTACCTGGATCACCATAATCTTCTGCCACAGACGTTAATCAATATGGGATCCACATTCTCCAAGTGCATCACAAAAAACAAACGAAATTTGGAGTTACTTGTGAAATGATTATGTATTTGATTTGGATATTGTACTTGGTTAAAAAATGACCAGGGTGGAAGTGGTATCAGTATGTTTTTATTGTGTGAATAGAAGTAAACATTAGTGAAGGTCTTCAACAAGGTCTCAGCGATATAATGATTTTTTTTTTCCATAAAAGTCCTAAAAAACATCCTGAATCGCAAATAGACAGTAGTGCTTCCTCTGTGGACATTAAACGCCTGTAAAAATGCCTCGAGTTTGTTTGTCCTAATTGGTCCACCATAAAGTCATACCTTTTATCAGCTGTTTTGTTTTCTTACTGTTTTTTTTGGGGGTTTTTTTTTTTTGTTTTTTGTTTTTTTTTAGATTTTTTAGATTTTTAGAATTAATGCATAATGACACCCTGGTAAGTGGTGTTTTTTGTGATGGTTGATAAAAATCCTTTATTACCCATAACACTGGGAAAAAAAAATTGATTACATTGTCACATCTCCCAGCTTTAACTTAAATATACAGACAATATTGAGAAAAGGTTTAAAGACAGTCCACTGTGCAGATTAGTAATCCTGGTTTTAAGACTAACCATGCAGAATTAGTCTGGACTAGTTTGAGGTCTGTCTAGGCAGTAGATCATATGGCTGATCAAGAACTGAAATGAGATTACACTTATGAATTGATTTACAATTTTGGCTGAATAAATAACATTGTATGGCAGCATCTTCCATTTTCTGATACTGTCTGTATCCTGAGATGATGAGGGATAGTGGTTGTTCTTATTTGAGCCTTATACAGTTTGGACTGTTAGGTAACCATATTAGCATAATTTTTTTTCACTTATTTTTCACAGATATTTTTAAAATCTTGTCATGTAGGTGCATCAGTCCGTGTTCTAATGGATTAGATCATTCTATATGGTTATTACATGTTAGAATCATCACAATACATTACAATTGAAGATTTATTTAAGGGTAATAATTGTTAAATAATAGCAGGCATTAATCAGATACTATAACTGCATACATTCATCCAGCAAAACAAGATTTTTGAGCCTCGGTGCAGAATTGTGCTCCTGTTAAGTCAAGGCCATTGATGGCATTCTTCACAAATACTGGGTAGTGTTTCTGTTTTTCCCAAAAGAAACAAAACACCTTAATGACATTTTTTTTAAATCAAACTGTTCACCATAAATGAAATTATTTTAGCCCAAACAATGAAAAAAGAATTTCTGACCAAAGGTACTGAATAAATATGGGTACAGTGGGGCCTGTGCAGTGAATAAATGATTTGATTTTTAAAGCCCCGCAGTAATATAAAAGTTTAAACATTGTAATTTGTGAAATCATTATGAATAGTAATGAACAACAAGCTTTTGTACTTGTGTCTGAAGTAAAGAGGGATGCACTGTTTCCTGATAAAGAATAAAACAAACTACACTGCACAGGCTGTTAATGCACATCTGTAAAATAACATCTGGTACTTTGGTACCAGAAGCAGGTCAGTGAAGCTTAGAAATACCTCCCAGCATTATTAATTCTCTAACGGACATGTGTTACTGATGTTTACAGGGAAAACAAACCAAGAGGAGTCACTGTTTCCCACCCATGAATAGAGAACACCGAAAGATCATCCACGAACTGGCCGAGGTATACGGCGTGGAAAGCGTGAGCTATGACAGCGAGCCCAAACGCAACGTGGTCATCACAGCTCATAAGTACGACTCCTTTCCAAACATCTCACAGCACAGAAAAGTTTTTAGCTCGAGACCCTCTGGACACATGTTATATCCTCCAAGGCCCCAAATTTACACATTATAACAAGAAATGGTAAACTACTGTTAAATATAGCAAATCATTTATGTGATATGTCATATGACATGTTTTTCATTATACAAGTACATCACAACAGTAATAAGATTTGCTGAGTAAGGTGATAGTTTTAACCCTTTAAGCACCAAAGTTGCAATATTGCAACAAGCAACATAACTGAATGAAACAGACCATAGCTGCAGCTAGAGTTGCCAAATGTTACCACCTCCCACGGCTAAATGGCAGACATGTGCAACTTCAGTCCTAACATAATTTCAGGGCATGTTTCTATTCAAATTGAAGAAGAAAATAGAGTTTGGAGGTTGTGGTCTCAAGCTGGTTTTGTAAAGTTTTTAAGTCTTGATAGCAAAATGTTATAGTTTAAAAAAAAACTGATGCGTAAAGGGTTAACAGTTCGATGAGTTAAGAATTACTGAAATTATGTCAGAACTTAACTTGCCTTGCTTCTTGTGAGGGCAAAAATTTAATACATATAATGACTTAGTAGCTGTGTATTATAATGGTTTTAGCAGTTATTAAAAATACTGTGGTTAATAACAGTGGAAAGACAGATGTATTTTATGTCCCACTGTGATTTTTAGTGACATCTAGTGGTGAACTTGCCTTTTGCTTCCAATAGCTGTCCACCATCACCGTCGGTGGCCACAAAAACAAATGGAAAAGTCCATTTTGTGCCTTTTTAGTTGAGGAGATATTAACCTAGTCCACATTGAACTGTAGTAGGTGACAATAATGCACCTTAACACTGGACATCACACAATATAAAACAGAAAAAAAGAGGGTGTGTTCTGAGTTACAGTAGAAACAATGCAACATTTTAACTCTACGACTGGTAACTTTCCATGTTGTTATACATGACTGAAAACATGACTGTGTATATTGTATTCCATTTGTGCAACCAGTTACTCTTAAATGTCCCCAAATCTTACATACTGGATCTGGGAAATTAAGAAAAACTACATTGTTTTAAATGACCATAGTCATTAGTACAGTTTTCATAGTTTTCTGGGTGCATCTGAATACATTATGAAGTCCCTGTCCCCAAGTGTGTCAAAACTGACAGACAGCACCAGGACAAAGGCAATTTATCTATAAATGAAAATAAAACATAGCGGGGATTTTTTTTCAGCAAATTCACAACCCATCATGGATTCCAGCCCTAAGTTTGCAGAGGAGGCCTTATAGGAATGTTTTTTATTAAGCCATAGGGTGCAGATACATGAATGACAAATGAATGTATTGATCGTGTCTTGCTTGTTCTCAGGGGGAAAGCGGCTTGTCCCAACTCAACTCTGACATCTGTAATCGAGCGAGAGACTGCCGCAAGAGCCCCTCCCCCCATCGCTCACATCAAACAACACAGCAGCAAGTAGGCATTCATCTGCGGTCACTGTCATTGTAATCACTGGCATCATTTCAGTTTAGTTTTAAATATCACTCTTTTGTCTAATCTGTTTATACTGGATTTTTCCTTCAGGCCTGTCAGTGGAAGCTCCTGGTCGAAGACAGTTAAAGAAGAACCTGTGATTGATTATTTTGACGTCCAAGACTGATGAGGCCAAAAAAGAAGAAAAAAGGAGAAGAGGAAACCTCAGGACCTGCTTAGAAATATCCACTTTACATCTGCCAAATACCTTTTTTCTGTTCATTTCACAAAAAGAGATCAATAGCAACATTCATGGGTTTATGATCAAATAAAAGTTGGAAAATTTCTCCAAGATATTACTGCCTCCTGAACACCCACACTTTGTAGATCTGGGAGTATGGGCTGAAGGCATGCAGAGAGAGTCTTAAATGTAGTTATGAACGTCAATTAGAATTGCTCAGAAAGTGAAGATGAATTGTTTTGAAAATCTCCTGAGTAATTGCCTCTTTTGTATGCATCGTCACCAGCCAATTTAATTAAAAAAAAAAAAATCAATTCTTCTTTTGCCCTAATCAGCCTCAGTATCTACCACAGTCTTCACAGTGAGTTCTTTGGTTCAAAATTCTCAAATAGTACGCCAAGAATTTTTTGTGCCATGGGATATCTTTTGTTCTTCAAGCTGGTATCGAGCCAAGGCTTCAGTAGTAAACCTCTGCTGATTAGTTTTGTGAGTGGGTTGGAGTGGGCTGCAGTGTGGAAAAGAAAAGCTTTGTCTGAAACAGGACTATATATGACCCAGATGGTGTTGTGAAAACTCCTCCTCATTCAAACCTTGAGGAGAATCGAGGACACAGAACATCCCAGGACCTGATAAGGGGACTGGCTTTGTCGCTTCAGGACACTTCAGAGCGCTGGATGTTGGTCAGCTGGAGTCCTTCCTGTTGGGTGGTTCATGTGCATTTTCAGTGGTCACTGCAGTCTCAGAGGTTAAGAGATTAGATGAAGGAGAACGGGGCCATAAATACGACAATATACCATCAAGCCGACCTCAGCACTTGACACTTTATTTAATAATGTTGAATTACTCCTAAAAGTCGCCAAAAAGTCCCTCTAAGTTATTTCCATGTATGTTTGTTTTTGGTTTATAGATTTACTGAAAATCAGTGGACTAAAGCATATTCTACAGTGATGTCCCCATTGGTTTATGAATGCAGAACTTTGCCAACTTTGGAACGGATGTGATCATATTTGGGTGCAAAGGGGGCGGGGTTATAGGATGCCAAGCGTGACGGGTGAGCTTATGCTAAATGCTAGCTTACTTAAATATTAGAACAGTAAATTCATAGCATATTTGCAGTACGGTCATTTGACTGAATTGTTTGTGTAATTTGTTAACGAAAACAACAGTTGGGCTAGTTTTCAAGACGAAAATACAATTTACTCAAAAAATAGAAGCTCCAAAATGAAGGTGAGTTAGCTGTCGCACAAACCTTTCGGACAGTCAGTTAGCGTTAGCATTAGCATTAGCCCTAAAACCTTATTGATGTGAAAGGATCTTTTCTCCTGTTTAACGAATATCTAGGTGTCCAAGTAAAGTGAATGCACCAACAATTGCTAAAACTTAAAGGCTAAAAACATTTTGGCAGAGCCAACTTGTGTCTGTTCTTTTAGTTAAGGTGGTATTATCTAATGATAGATTTTATTTTATTTTTTAAATATAATGATAGATGTTACCAGGTGTATAACAAGAAGCAAGAGGAAGTCCTTTCTTTGCAACTGTGAACATGAGCTGCTGCGTCTGTAGATATAACCAGCTCATCCTAAGGTAAGGCATGATAAATAATATAATTTTTTATCAATTATATCTGTGTAAATGCCCCTAAACCCGACACACTTACAGTACACGTCTGTTTCTAGTTATACAAAATCATACAGCAAAAGACAGTTTTACACTGTGTTTAATGTTAGTGATATTTTCATGCTTGACAGTAATTTTTTAATAGTGCTGTAATGTATTCCTGCAGCAGCATTTCCCCCCACAGACTCCTATTTCTCTTCATAAAATTTCGTCTGAGTGTTTTTAGGGAGCAGATGGTGCTGCTCCTTTTTCACTGTATTATAACAGGTTTTATTCAGTGCATCACTGAGGCCTACAGCATCCAAAAAAAAGTCACGTGTCTTTGTTCTTTGCACTACTCACACATCCCCAACATCTGAATGCAAAATAACCCGCTGTTAAAATTGCATGCATTCTCTGGTGAAATCTTCTATCGGACAGCAGCCCCCCCTCCTTCACCACCACCTCCTAAAAGAAAAGAAAAAAATCCGCTCATGAGGATAATTTGATGACACTCCCTGCCACTGGTAATTTTTCATTCTGTTAGACCGCGCCTGCGCTCCTGCTCTCTTCCCGAACAAGGCTTCACCAATCCTGGCTCTGGCTCCATCCCCGGCTCGGCGTCCCACAGGCCAGCGCTAATAAGTCGCCCTAGCTGTCCAGTAATGGGGAAGTGATAGGTAGACGCTTCTGTCTGAAAGCCGTGAGGAAGTTGAGGAGTGAAGGGAAAGCGCTGCGCCGTGCCGTGCCGGACCGGACAGACACACATCCTACAGTTGCTGTTTTTGAGTAGCCGAAAAGCGCATAGTGATGGAGAGAAAGGTATGGATGGTTATGCTACCTTGTGATATATTAGCACATTTGTTTTATTCCACATCACTTTGCCTCGCTGAGTCTGCGCTACCTTGTAAACGCATCCGCATCCACCATTGAAACTACTCTTCATACATTTTCTTTCTTCTGTAGGCGCGTTGTCAGCCGGATTAGTGCGCACCGGAGTTTTTTCCTCATCTAGCTGTGATTTATTGAGCATCTAAAAAAAGCTGCCCGGATTATTTTCCACCTCGTTCTGTATTTTGGCTTTTTATCCGAGGCGATCAGGCGCATGGTGCACAATGAATTAGACATTATTGAGCGGGGAGTGGGGATGTGGTAGGGAATATTTAAGGGGGACTGTAGGCTACAGTAGCTCCCTCTCAGCCTGTCTGCATCATCACACAGCACAGTGTATAGTTGCAGCACCTCACCCCTCCAACTCCACCTCCCACCCCTCCCCGTTTTCCAGCCGACGCAGACACCAGCGCGGCTTGTTAACCTTGACTGGTGTGGGAAGCAGACACTTGAGGAGTAATGGAGAGGATGCACGGTGAAGCCCGGCAAAGAGAGTGCGCCGCGGATCATCCTCTGGCTTCTTTTACGCGTGTCTTTAATTCACTCTCCCGTCACCCCCACCCCTCCTCCTCCTCCCCCCTCGGTTTGATTCAACACTCTAATGGTCTGATGCTTCTGTTCACGTTAGGACCGTCGGTGCCCCTTAGAGTCAGCAAGAGGTTTTTGCACAAAAAGTTTTGAGTTACACTGTGTCAATCTGCTGGCAGCCTGTGGGTGCACACAGCAGCATGAGAGGAATTTGGGGGTGTATAGCAGTTGCCAGATCTACTTTTGCTGATCCAAAGGGGGGAAAAAAAATCAGATTCCAGCTGGAGGCTGCAAAATACAGTCATGGAAAAAGAAATGATTAACCCATCAAAAGTCATCAAAAACAATGGTTATGCGATCCAGTACTAACTCTTGTTTGTATCATGCAACTAAAACAGACAGAAAAGAAAACATGGAATGCCTAAAAGCACTGTTTTTGTCAGTACAGTGCCATAGCTATTGATG
>JAPQRP010000015.1:17602263-17613744 GCA_037367295.1 Apogon hyalosoma | reverse complement strand
CCCCCACCCCAACCACCACCGGCTTTGTGTTTTGTGTTATAAGCAGGGATAAATGGACAATGGAGCACTTCCTTTTTCAGCTAGTGAGGAATGTGCTGGCTCAATGGCTGTTTGTTAACCCAGAAACAAATCAGCTTACTTATAAAATGTAGGAAAATGATTCATTTTACCAAACATGAGAGTGGAAACTATTAGTCAATAATTTATAGTGGTTAGGTGGAAAATTAATCCGCAACAATTTCCATAATCAAGTCAAGAGTTTCAATTTTTACATGCAAATAGAGTAAGAGAAATATGCTTGTTTCACCTCCTGAAATGTCAAAACTTGCTGTTTTTCTTTGCCTTGAACATTTACAGATTTTGGACAAAACAAGCATCCTGACCACATTACCTTTATTTCTGAGAAATGATAACAAATTATTTTTCACTCTGTATGACAAACTGAGAAAATAATCACTACAGAATCACTTCAAATTATTTAAACATTTAGCACCTTTTTTTCTATTTCAACCATGACAACACCACTAATACTGGTGTGTAGCAGTGCAGTGTTTGACAGTGCATATATGCTGTACAAAGGTGCCGCTCTGCTCTATTTTACACTGACTTACAGTATATTTATAGGCTCAATAGTGAGGGTGAATTTTATATCATTTTCAGGCTATAAACACTGTTCTCACACATTCCCTCTCAACCTTACTCTGTTATTTCCACACAGAGATTATAGATTTTTATGGTTTTAAGTGGGGCGCTTTGTAACCTAATTACACATGACTCCCTCCCTGCCTACCGACAGATTATAACATTGTTTTTTAATCACTGCTATCTGACCTAAAGCTGTGTGTGTTTTTTCCCAGTGCATATTTCTCCCATTTATAATGTAGAGTTGTCTAATGAGATTGTGAGCTCAACTCGCAGACAAACTGTCTGGGTCCTAATAGTGCTACAGTTCACCGAGCGACTCGTTGACCCATTTAGATGTTAACGTTCAATACTGCATCACACTGTGTTGCAGAGTCTGCTGCAGCTGAACACTTAAAACTAGCAACAATATAACCTTACACATGCAGTAATGGTACACAGTGTTTCTGTGGACATCTATGGCTGCCACTTGCAAATAAATGTTCTGACCTTTTCAGCTGCATAAGCCTGTAATTACTCACAACAGGTGTGCGATAATAACACACTTCAAAAGAGGTTATGGGGACTGTTTTTTTTTTTTTTTTTTTTTTTTTTTTTTTTTTTTTACTGTGCCAGGTCTGCAGATTGATTTATCTAGAAATGATCATAATGAAATACAAATCATATAAGGCTGCTGCTGATTTTGTTTCTTACTTAATTTGAATGATTTTTTTTTAATGTTAAATGCCTGTCCATTACCTCAGAGTTAATGTCAAGTTTTCATGTTATTTCTTTTATCTGGTTACCACTCCAAAACATATATATGTAAGAAATGCGAATTCTTCTTCCACGGAATCAAGTTATAGTGACACCTACTAAGCTGAGATGTAAATAAATCCATGTAAATTTGCAGTTCTCTATAGAACATTTGGTTTTCAGTATGTGCATTTTCTTGCCATGCATTGCTTAAAGTAAAACTGACATGAACAAAGGCCGTTTTTACGTTCTCAGTTTTCCTGCAGGATGAATGGAGTGAAAAGGTTAAAAAAAACATGTAAAACAAAAACATATGTTTGTATTTAGGTGAACGTCTAAATTGATGTTCTTGTGTCGTGTAGACAGATTACAGTGCACTGAGCCGGCTGTGGTGCAGATACACTTTTGTCATGTGTAAATTATTGAAATGAATGAAAATTAATGACAGCTTTTTAAATATCAGTACAAATAATACAGATCTGTTTATTTTGATGTAATAGTATCATATGACTACTTATTTAACTTAACTGTAACTAAATACAGTTATTAATGTTGTGTACTTAAATATTTGCATTTTGGTTAGGGTTTTTCATTACTGTGCACATTTTTTATAGTAATGTCTATGTACTGAAGGGAATGAATAGTACAGTAAATATGCAAATATTGTGTGCACTGCTTGACTAGCTCTGGTCCTGGTGGAGTAGTCAAAGTTTTAAACAAAAAATGTCATTCATGTCATTAATTCTCTCCTTTGCTCATTCATTCCCTGACTGGTCCCGTGGGTCTGTGTTGCAGTGGTTAATCCGTCCCCCTCCGTCTCCTCTGTGCCTCTCCATGTCTGATTTTCATCGCTTGGATTCAGTCATCTCAGCCCCGCACATACCAATCTTGCCCTCGTTCTGTCTGCTATCCCTCCCATCCTACATGGGCAGAGTCGTGCTGAAAGATCAGGGCTAATACTTAGCTTGGATGCAGTAGTAGGAAAGAAGGAGGCGGTAGAGGAGGTGGAGGAGGAGGCAGCGAGGGGAGACTTTGTGCAACCAGAGAGAGTTTGTTTTTGAGGAATTATTCAGAGTATTCCTGCCAGGTTAGTTTTCATCCTGTGGAATTTTATACGGTAGCTGAGTAGTTTTATTCATTGCAAGTGGCTGTTTTTCACTGTGTATTTGTGTCAAAATGGACCCTGGTGATCTCAGCGCTGACTAACGCCGCTAACTGAAGCCTTTTCCACCTCTAACATAAAGATTTCTCCTCACTTTTAGAGCAGAATAGTTCCCTTCTCAATTCACCAGCTGCTGCTCCAGTTTTGAAGTCACTGCAGTCGGTGTTGCTTTCACCAGATTGGCTGGTAGCTGTTAGTTGAAGGCAGATTATCCCGTTGTCATGGCTACAGCAAACAGGAAATACCCTGAAGCAGGTAACGCTTCAGGGTTGTTCCGGTGTGTTGCTCACTGCTGCGGGGAAACTCGGCTCATTACTAAGGCTGTGGCTCGCTCTTTCCATCTGCTCCCACAATGCCTCCTTTTTTTTAAACGGTGACAGGAGCGGGTTGGGCCCTGCCAAAAAAGAGCCTGGACGTAAACGGTGCCTGGATAGAGATGCTTTGTCCCAAACAACGTTGAGAGCCAAGGTCGACCCTAAACTCCTTATCTGCAGCTTCTTAGGTTTGGTGCTTAACATGCCTCCAGAACAAAAATATCCCCAGGAGCACTCCCACTTTGAGTAGCCTCACTCACTCATTTTTTCCCAATGCACTTTGATCAATAAATATCAGCAGATGCCCTATTATTTCCAACCGTCATGGGAGACTTCTCTCTCTCCGTGGGTTACTCTTCTTTATTACATATGCCTATCTGGTCGGAATCGGCCCTTAAACGCACTTCCCCTTAATCCCCCCTCAGTGAAGGTGCAGGTCTGTGGGCTTTTGTACAGTCTCTTTGATGGCCATTGAGTAGCTCTAGCCTTTAAGCTGCTTGAGCTGAGGTTTTGTCTGCAACTCTTAAACTGAAGAAAAAGAAGGAGAGGGGCCCAGTAGTGGGAAGCAGACTTACTCCATGCCCTCAGTACAGTCCATTCCCCCCCAGTGAACCCCATCTGTCTGTGACAATAATGTTGACGAGTGCAGGTTTGTAGTTTCTGGTATGTAAACTTCACCAATAGGAACTATGAAGCCACACTCAAGTGTCAAAGTTTGTCTTTGTCTTTCACCACTGTGCCAGTTTTTACCTGAGTTTAGACAAAGAGGCCTACGTCACCAATACAAGGATGCCATTCCATTCCCTTCTTTTATTCAGTTTATGTCACTGCGGAGCTTGAACGAGTATAACAGAACAAAGCAAACAAATTGCAATCAGATGATCTTCACTGATATAGATCACAGATTGACTGTTTTGATGCAGCCTGTCTCATTTATAACCCATTTACACTTATGGTTTTACTAGTTTTTCCATTTTTGATTGATGCGATGTGATCCTGTTTTACAATTTTGTGGAAATTATCAGCTTCAGAGATACATTGCCTATAATAAGTATTCAGCCCCTTGGTTATTTTTTATATTTATTGCTTTTATAAATTAAATCATAGTCAACATAATTAGATTTTTTTTTTACAAGAATTTACATAAACTCATTTGTGTCAAAGTGGAAAAAAAAAATTCTACGAAGTAACGTCAATTAATTAGAACTATATTATGTAAAATAACTGATCATATAAATATTCACTCCTTTGAAAGTGATTGACCTAATTCGACAGAGGTCTGGTCACTTGGTGCCAGTTGTCTCACAACTAGTGAAATGGAGATAACCGAAGTGCAGTGAATGTGTGATTTGTAGTACAAGACACCTACGTCTGGAAGGTGTAGTAACCGCTTAATCAGTGTTCTTGGTTATAATTAGGGCTGCACAATATATCAAGAAAATATCGTTATGATAACGGAGTGTGCAATATTCATATCTCAAAGACATGAAATAATTTCTTTTCCTTTTTTTTCATTAACTTTCTGTTTTACACACCATGGGTTGAAAAGGTGAATATTTTCAGAGCACAACTTTGGGCAAGGCCTGAACACTTATAGTTCAAGATTTTATTTTTATGTGCAGTATTTACCAATCCAGGCAAGCAATGGAATATTGCTTTGTTAAAGCTCTTACATGGCGATACTCTGGCATTTTTGTTATTATGAAATACATCCATGCAATTTACACTTTGTTATGTGGGAATAAAATTACAAAATATTGACTATGTTTGTGTCTGAAGGTCTATGGTTGCAGCATCACCATGTTCTTGGACAGAATTGTGCAATTGATTGTAGTAGTACCGTATTTTGTCTTAATTTATAAATAATTAAGTCAGCATACAAACAATTGTCTCATTTCAGCATTGTTAAGGAACATTTTTCTTAGTAGATGAAATTGGCATTTCGTAACGTGAACTAGAAATATCGCAATATTATCGTTATCACAATGCTGTACGCCCATATCGCAAGTTTTGTCAATATCGTGCGGCCCTAGTTACAGTTACATTATGAAGACAACAGAACACTCTAAACAGCTCAGAGAAGTGTTTACTGGAAAGTATAAATCAGGGATTGATACAAAAAGATTTAAAATCACTGAACCTCACAGTGAGTTTAGTTAAATTAATCATAAATGAATGGAAGCAATATGGCACAGGTGCAGATCTGCGTAGAGCGTGTTGTGCTCAAAAATTTGAGTGATGATGAAGAAGGAGACTAGTGAGGGAGGCCACCAAGACACACACGACCACTGTGAAGGTGTTAAAAGCTTCAGCAGCTGAGAATAAAATGAATTCAGTTGAATAAATTAAATTGATTAGAACAGTTACCCAGATTATTCACTAGACAAAGCTTTAAGGAGAGTGGCAAAGAGAACGCCTCTGTTGAAGAGTTCACCCAACGGTGTGTGGAAGACTACAAGGTCATCAGGAAGAAGGTTCTTTTTTCTGATGACACCAAAATGGAGCTCTGTGTGAATAGGTGAAAGTGAATATTTGTAGAATCACTTGCTTTATATCATGTATTTGTTAATGAATGGATGTAGACATTTGTTTTCACTTTGATATCAAAGCCTTTATGTAAAGTCTTGTCAAAAAAGTGACAAATATATTGATCATGTTTCCATTTATGAAAGTAGTAAAAGAGGATAACATCCAAGGTGGAGAATATTTATTACAGGAACTATGGTATAAAATGTGCTAAATGTTATATATTTGAATTCATATACATGCATTCACATACGTGACACCCCCACGCTAGCACCACTCGTATCCAAATTTGGTTCATCCGGTACCACCTTGAAGTTTAAATCTGACATGGCTGATGAGGCCAAGTCGGGCATGGAAGACTCTCGGACACTGATTACATGGCAGGGTGGATGGTGGTCTTGGTAGGATTTGCCATGCCTTGCGCTGCATCCTTTCTCTTCTTCCTCTGTCTTTCTCCACTCCTCGAAGGTGAAACTAGCAGAACGGATTGTTCTTTGCCATGATGGACAGTCGGCAGCTCCCGTTTTCCAGGTGTTTGGGTTGATTCCAGCTTGGAGGAGGCAGGACTTGGGTTGGTCCTTGAATCTTTTCTTTGGCCTCCGCGATGTCTTTTGCCACAACTGAGTTTGCTATAAAGAATGGTTCTTGGGAGTCTGGAAGGATCCATTCTGGAGACATTGTCGTTTGTGCGTCGGTCTTGCCATTTAATAGTAAGGATCTGTTGAAGCTTGGCTTGTTGGAAACGCTCAAGCTTTCTCAGGTCTTTCAGGTGTAGGGTCCATGTCTCACAAGCATACTGGAGTGTGGAGCTACATTCATGACTTACACACATGAATTCAAAGACAATTTATAAAAGTGCCAGTTAGCCTCTATTTTCAAGATTTATGATAAAGTGGTATAACATCTACACATAGGTTCACATATATTTACTGTCATATATATTTATAAATCAGACACTAGGAGGAATGTGGACGTGCATGTATTCTAACGTGCAAACTGTGTTTTGAAGTACAACCGGATGGTCAGAGACAAACACTCATTTTGTCTACAAGTCATTAAGGCTAATTCATAGTCTCTCACATTTTAAGCCAAAATTGTAACTTCAAAATGATTTTTCTTCATTAGTGATTTGATTTGGTAAAGTGTTACTACTTTTATTCTGCAAGTATTTTGCTTGTAGATCAGTGTTCGAGATAGGATGGCAGATTTATTGGTTTGGATTGTGAATTGGGACATTTTACAGACTGTTGGTTTTGGCTGAACTTGGTGGTCGAGTCCTAATATCAGTCCTCCCAACTAGAAGTACTGATAATGAAGGGAAATAACACCTCAAAATATAAAAACTACTTAGAATTGCCTCATTTTTCATGTTTAGTTTAATGTTCAATTCAAAACTGACTGATTAGTTACTTTGAGTTTGATGTTAAGTCAGTCAGAGATACTCACTAAGGTATTAATTTCACTTAAATGTTAGGCTATTGTTAAACTATCAGGGGTTTTTTTTTTATGTTTGGTTGATTTCTGCATCTTTTTCCAGTCGTCCTATTACTATTGTCATTATGTGTTGGCTTCAACCTACACACATGACCATTTTCACCAATGTTTATGATCTTTTTTCTGGGGAGTGACCTTTAAAAAGTGACAAACCACCCTGGTCGATCCACAGTCTTTATCTTTAAATGGAAAAAAGAGAAAAACTGTTTGTATGTGAACTTTATTGATAATTTTTATTGTGATGTCCACAACACTGTTTAACCTCAAGACTCACCCTTTTCACTGAAATTTTGCTTAGCGTTAATGAAAGGGAAATAACAGAAATATAAAGCCAAAATGCATATATTAAATTTCACCTAAAAGGGAAAATCTTCTATTTTTTGTATTTAGCCTGTGAATAAAATACACATTAAAGTTTATTAGTTGAAAAAAAATGTATTTGTAACCCTGACTCTCAAATCAGTCCACGTTAAAAGGAGTTAATCTAATTAATATTAACAAGTTAACCAGACATTTTGAAGAGATATAACTTTATTAAACACAATTTAATTTGGTGTAAAATATACTTAATGCCACAGTGCTAGATGTTTGCTTTTTAGCATCATTTTAATAAAACGTCTACTTCTGCATCTACTAGAATACAGTACAATACAATAGAACAGAATAGAATATCCTCATTGTCATTGTAGCAAGTACATTGAAATTAAAAGTGCCATCCAATCCATGCAGCATATAAAACCTATTATAAAAATACATACACTTGTAGATCTGTGCTGTAATTTTGTAAAATCACTGGTGTTTTAAGACAGGTAGTGGGGTTAAATGTGTGACTAACCCCTGGATACGATTCTGCTTTTGTACTTTATGTTTCATTACACAGCTTTGAAAAGTGGCTTCACATTTCCATAACAGCAGGAAACAACATGAGGTCATCTGTATTTATCAACTTATTCCACTCTTTGAAGATGTCGATCTTGTCTCAGATGTGACCATATTTCCTCTTGGTTGTGTCTTGGTCTCTGGGTCTCTAAGCCTTTTAGATCAAGACAATAACACAACCTCAGGGATATCACTGAACTGCTTGTATACTGTCTGATTTATTTTTTTGTTTGTAAGATCATTAGTGATTCAATATGAGACTTCCTGCGGCAAATTCAAATTCAGTAACTTGACTCGTTTATAATTTGATGTTTTTGGAGGAGAACCGATGTGTATGTATATACTGCATGTTTCAGAGCAGTTGCTTGCCAACTCTTTGCCACTTAGCTACTTCATTACTCAGCATTATTGAGGGTCATAGCTAATGCAGGGTTATCTTTGTGAAAGGACAGGACATGTGGTGAAAAATTTGATAAACATTAGCTGTGGCTGTGCATTGCCCAGTTTTTCTCATATTTCATCATAGATTCTTAAAAGAGTACATCATTAATCAAACCATATTAGTCCTATTCTTGTCTGGCTAGGCCCATTTCAAAAGGATGATTTCCATTATGCCCTTGCTACAGTGGATATAAAAAGTCTACACACCCTTGTTAAAATGCCAGGTTTTTGTGATGTAAAATTAGACCAAGATAAATCATTTCAAAATGTTTTCCACCATTAATGTAACCTATAACGTCTACAACTCAATTGAAAAATAAACTGAAATCTTTTAGGGAGGGGAAGTAAAAATAAACAACTGAGATAATGTGGTTGCACAGGTGTGCACACCCTCTTATAACTGGGGATGTGGCTGTGTACAGAATGAACTAATCACACTTAAATGGTGATCAGCACACACCTGCCACCATTTTAAGTGCCACTGATTAACCCCAAATAAAGTTGGGCTGTTCTAGTAGGCTTTTCCTGACATTTTTGTAGTCACATTTTACAGTACAAGCCATGGTCCACAAAGCAACATGATATCATGAATTGCATACACATAATACGCCACTTTTATTTGCCGTGTTACCTGTACGCTCTAGAAGCTTTCTGCATGTTCATGCCATGTCGAATTCCACGCGGTTAGGGTTAGCATTAGCAGTTACGGATATGTAAACCGGAGATCTTGGTGTACATTGACATGTGATCAAATGGTGTGGAATAACACGTGAAAGGATGAAAATGCGTTCGTATAGCATGCCAAATGCTATAAGAACTGATGTGACGTACAACTCGATTTCATGGGATTAGTCTGCGGGATTTCATTGTTCAAAGGTATCAGTCAAGAGAAGGGTACAAAAGAATTTCCTAGGCATTAAATATACCATGGAACACAGTGAAGACAGTCATCATCAAATGGAGGAAATATGGCACAACAGTGACATTATCAAGAACTGGACATCCCTCTAAAACTGATGAAAAGACGAGAAGGAAACTGGTCAGGGAGGCTGTCAGGAGGTGACAGCAACACTGAAAGAGATGCAACAATGTCCAGCAAATACTTGCGATGTAGTACATATGACAATCTGGCATGTCTGGGCTATGAGTTAGGGTAGCAAGATGAAAGCCTTATCTTGTGAAGAAAAGTACCCAAGCCCGGAAAAATTTTTTAAAAACACATTTTAAATCTCCCAAACGTATGTGGGAACATATGTTATGGTCAGATGAAACCAAGGTTGAATTTTTCGGCCATAATTGAAAAAGGTGTATTTGGCGCAAACACAACACTGCTCATCACCAAAAGAACACTGTACCTACAGTGAAGCATATTGGTGGCAGCATCATGCTTTGGGGCTGTTTTCTTCAGCTGGAACTGAGGCCTTAGACAAGATGGAGGGAATTCTGAACACTTCCATATACCAGTCAGTGTTTGCACAAAACCTTCAGGCTTCTGCCAGAAAGCTGAAGATGAAGAGGAACTTCATCTTTTAGCACAACAGTGGCCCAAAGCCCACATCCAAATCAACAAAAGAATGGCTTCACCAGAAGAAGATGAAGGTTTTGGAATGGCCCCGCCACAGTCCAGACCCGACTCTGATAGAACATCTTTCGGGTGATTTGAAGAGGGCTGTGCACAGGAGATGCCCTCACAGTCTGACAGATTTGGATCATTTTTATAAAGAGTGTGGGCAAATATGGCCACATCAAGATGTGCCATGCTGCTAGAGTCCTGCCCAAAAAGACTGAGTGCACTACTAAAAGCAATAATCTTTATTTTTCTCCTTAAAAGATTTCAGTTGTTTTTCAATTGACTTGTACAGGTTATAGGTCTCATTAATGGTGGAAAAAGTTTTGAAATTATTTATCTTTGTCTCATTATTTTCCATCACAAAAGCCTGGCATTTGAACAGGGGTGTGTAGACTTTTTATATCCACTGTATGTATGTGTCAGGCCTGGTTTTGGTTTGGAGCTCACTGTGGACGATCTTGGCACTAGCACCACCCATCTGTAAAACAAATAAGACGCATGCTTTACTTCATATTAGATTCAGTGCAGTAGATAAAATGATCAGAAACATATGAACATAGTATCAAAAAATGTTTGCTGTTGTTGCTGTAGTTTCCATTTTTATAAATGCTTGGTATGCCAATTTATTTGGCAACCCAAATAAAAGCTTCTGCGACCCACCTGCGGGTGGCAGCCCAGTCTTTGATAATGGATGGTTTACACTTTATTCTCATGCAGACAGTGTTACAGGATCACCTACAGACTAGACAGTTTGCATATTGTCCCAATTCATAGTATGTGCTGTTTGTCTCCCTCTAGTGGCCAAATAAGGGAGTGGGTGATTTAAAAACTAATAGGAAGATGCTGTGAAAATGAAGTTAGTGATATTCGATTAGAGCTTAGTTAATAAGAAAATTTTTTTCATGTTGTTATATTTATGTGTCTCATTCCTTATTTGTTCCCATGTTGAACAGGCAGGGCTGTAAAGTTGCTCTTCACCCCTCTGCCTGCTTGGCTGCTCCCTCTGTTGGTCATTAATAATACTACTGCTGCTTCCTTACCCCCTGTTAGCCCCCTCTACCCCCCTGCCTGCTACACACTGGGACATTACCATTTGGTGAGACTGACTGGCTTTGGTGAGGGAGATGGTGGGGGTCCAGCAGGGGGTACTCCTGCTCTCAAAGCTCCCTTTGCATTGCCCATACTGCCAGATCTCTTTGTTATCTTGAACGCCCACGTGCCGTTGCTGGAGGAACAGCGATTGGCTCAATCTCTGAATCTGCATGGACAAGCTCCGCTTGTTGACCTTGTAGAAAATCAAGACACAAGACTTACATATTTGAAGCCTGTGTCATATGTTATATAATATTAGATTAATCAGATACATAGCATCAGTGGTGGCTGATGCTGTATAGAGATGATTTGTGGCAGCAGTAAATATCTTGTTTTTTGGAGGGTTGACTCCCCAGTGTTCCTAGAGTTCCTTTATCCAGTTTGGATAAATTATAGCAGTAGTACACACTTCTTAACAGCAGGTGTCGCCACCAAGCAAAGTAATGCTACAAGCTGTCAGCGGAGCATGAGAGGACCGGGCTCTTCCTATGGATAGGTCCATTCCAGTAACCTGAAGTGTGAAGGAAACTTGGAGGACAAATAATATGAGACACATTATCTCACTTTTCTGTCAGCCAGCCACATTTAGAGGATAATATATATGTGTGTGTGTGTGTGTGTGTGTA
>JAPQRP010000015.1:17572423-17595134 GCA_037367295.1 Apogon hyalosoma | reverse complement strand
GACCAAACTCCCAGCCAGAGTGACAGCAGCGTCTGCTCGTGCCTCTTATCACAGGATCTCTGCTTGGTCCCCATTTCAAAGGCCACATAATACGTCCGTCTGAGCCTCTTGTATGCACTCATAATCTTCGGTGCCGTTGGAGTTATTAAATATCACTGTGAATACATGCATTTATATTTGGATGCAATTCAATATCTGCAGTTCTTTATTCTGCTCTCCCTGCTGCTTATTGCCTCGTATTTTTTTTGTTTGTTTGTCTCTTATAGCGTGACTTTCATGCATTTTCGTGGACAGTCTAAAGATCACATCAGATGTGTGTTTGCACGTGTGGTGATTACGTCTACAACTGATAAACGAGAGCTGTCCTCTTTTGTCCTCATTCTTTAATGTTACAATACATCAGACATGTTCAATGTGGAATCCAGACACCTCTTTAGCAGCAGCCACAAAACTGTAGCCAGTAGTTATTTGGCTCTCAAGAAACCTTGGCACAGATTTATAAGGTGTAGCTGTTGTTATGAGTGACAGAAGCAGACTGAAGAACAGGATCTTGAAATGTCCAACATCACAAGTTGTCTGTCCTTTGTAGAATATTTATAGTTTGATCCTATAAAAACTATCAGTGATTTTTAGATTTTCAGGCCATTTTTTGCTCAGTGTGCTTTGAAGTAATTTTTAATTAGTAACACTGGTTGTTTTTGTAGGTGTTTTCTAAAGAGTCATAGGGTTTCTTTCTATCTATTGAACCCCTGCTTGGTTTGAGACAATAAACCGAGGCGGGAGGCAGCTGTTGCCATGGGACTGACAGGCACAGGTGAGAGCGACCCCAGTTGTTCCCAGGCGTCAAGATGGGAGTGTGGGACCGGGGGCTCCTACACTGTTTGCATTGTTTCGGAGAACCATGTGTGTGTACTTGAGAGTCCTAAAAAGCTTCATAATTTAGTCCATTTCTTTCTCCCTCAAACCTTTATCTAAAGGGAGTCCATTCACTCAGGCACCAGTACAGTTTCTCTTGTGTTCTAATTAAAACAGGACAAAATAAGGAAAATCAATGCACCAAATTAGCTGTTGACAGTAAATTACATGAATCCAGCTGAAATTATTTGGCCTCAACCTAATTGTAAATTAGGTTGCAAATAATTTACACTTAAAAGGTTCAATGATCTTTATGTCCTACTGTTCAGGTATAAACACAACACAAATCAAATATTGGACAGCCCCCAGATTTGAAGGTTTACTAGAATGTTTTTCTTTGGTGGTTTTGGCCCCAGATAGAAAACTTATGTAACACAGATAACTTGATGTCACTAAATTACGCAAAACATGTTTTTTTCCTACTCTACTGTTTAGGGATTGTCGAAATGTTGCTGTGTGTTACAAAAAGTAGGAAAAGGGGTCAGAATCTGTCATACGGCGAGGTTAGAGTTTATATTTTGGCACAGTTTTATCAAAGGGGACAGTTAAATATTTTAAAAATGTAAGTCTTTTAAGGCTTTATAATAATCTAATATGACACTATTGCACCCAAGTGTAGTTTGTTTAAAGGCAAAATAACATTAATTGTTGATTCATTATTCACCTCAGAACTGTTACTGATTGCACTACCACTGCTATTGTCAATAGACTTACATATACACTTTATATTTTATTATAGTTTATTCTTTATACCACCTATTTATTCTTTTCTATTTTTTACCTCTTTTTAAAGAATTTCTATTGCTTTTGAATTATGAGGTCAAAGAGAAACGAAATCAAAATTCTCTGTGTGTCCTGTGCATCTAGTGAATTGACAAAATACAGATCTTTGAATCTTTGAATCTTCCTCCTGGTCTGCGAAAACTGTAAACTCAGTCAGATGCATTCACTATCCTTCCATTACAATCTGTTCATGTAGTTCTCTCAGTTATTGCCAAAAATGTGATTTGTGAGGCCTCAACAATCTTGACTTTTGACCTTTGGCCACCAATATCTAATCTGACCATCCTTGAGTCCAGTCCAGTTCAGTTTTTGCCAAATTTTCAGACACGCTGTCAACCTGCTCTTGAGATATTTCTTTTCCAACATAGTGGGGACCAACAGACCGACCTTCTAGCAGAGATGGCTTAGTTTTATTTTTAGAAACACTAATTTGTAATTACAATTAATCTTAACCACAGTACAGACTGATTTCTACACACACTTGACCTTCCTTTCTCCTGGTTTCTCCCCAGCGTCCTGGTATGCCGTCCGGAGCGAGGATGCCCCATCAGGGAGCTCCGATGGGCCCCCCCGGCCCACCGTACGGAGGCAGCCCGGCGGTGCGGCCCGGCCTGCCCTCCCCAGTGATGGAGCCCAGTCGTAAGAGGCCTGCCCCCTCCCAGCAGGTCCAGCAGCAGCAGCAGCAACAGCAGCAGCAGCAGCAGCAGGCCGTCCAGAACCGGGCCAGAAAGTGAGTCTGGATCCAGTCAAAACTCTGACTCTTCATAACCGCATGGCATGAAAACCGCATCTGTGTCTGCTTTTATATGTGTGGTTTAAGACGTCACCTGTTGTGGTTATAACTCCAACTGAGGTTTTCATAAACGTGTCAGCCGTGTTAAAAGGCCTAGGTCTGAAAGATATGGCCCTTGGCTATTTAAAACATTCATAAATTAACAAAAAACTGAAGATTGCGAAGAACATTTTTCATACATCAAGTAGCCTAAAGTCAGAATATTTTGTTGCAGAGATGTCCAAGGAAGTCATTATGCTATGCCACTAGTTCAAGCCTGTTCTGTCATATCCTGCAGAAGCAAATAGTTGAAAACGTGTTGCTTTTTTTTTTACAATTTTCAAAGCAACAAGTTGGAGGTATAGCTCTGCTGCGACCTATGGATCAAATAAGTTACTTTCACTTCTTATCTGCTGCATTTAAGTCCGTGGTTACTAAATCTATTTATTTCAGGAACAAAAAGAAGAAATGTGGTGTTTCTTTAAACTAAAATCATCTCAATGAGAATAGAATCTCTATGATTGACTGAAAATGAATCCAGATATTGTTGTAATCATATGGAAATGTAAAAGGTAAAATGCATAAGAATAAAAAACAACAGAAAAGGAAAGGGAAAAATGATCAAAATGAAGAAAGTAATCAAGAAAATTAACGTAAAATGAAGAAAATAATCAAGAAAATTAACAAAATCAGGAAAATGTGCAAAGTAATCAACAATCACTAATCAACAAAATGAAGTCAAAAATGGCAGAGAAGCAACTCTGTTCCTACACAGACATGTTGAATTGACCCAATACATTACCTGTCAGTTGGCAAAATAAGTTTTTTGATGCCACTTTGTAGCTCCAGAGGCATTAGGGGCATCTAGTGTTCCTTCTTTCCAACATGGAGAAGACAAAGAAGTCGTTTCTGGGCTTTGTCTCGGACAGGTACAGGAACCATAAAGACAACCATAAAAAGTCAACGCAATGATGACTGTAGTAGTTGTGGAGCAACCATATCATCACCACTTGTTCCAAAGAAAAAACATGTTCTGTGCCCAAAAAAAATAGTATAGAAGATAAAACAATGAGTTAACACTGTCAGTTAACATTGTCAAAAAAAGAACAAAACTGCACTGATAATTCTATGTAGTGACTGAGGAGGTAGATAATTGTAAAACATTACTAAATAGGATCAAAATGTGTGTAATTTATCAGTAAGATTAAAAAGTTTATCAGTTAGATGATCAACAAAATTGACAAAAATTAAATCACTGTTCATCATGATATCTTGTCAAGAAAAACTATGACAGTGTGCTTGTTCAACTCCATGTTTTAAAATAGTGTAAAATGAAGATCTGATAATAGTAATGAAGCATTAAAGGTGACGTGTTGGGCTTGTCTTTTCTCTTTATTTAATTAATCCAATAATTCAGTCATTGTGGATGCTACACATGCAGTCATTGTCAGAATTACACACCAAATATTGCATTGATAAGAAGTGAAACCACAGCCTTTTGTGATTCTGTGTGCAGCTTTTATTTCAGTTTTTGTTTTGCTTCCTTCTCATCGCTCAGCCTTTTGCATCTGTGGCTTTGCTCACTGCTCTGTGCATCACTGCCACGACTGAATGCTCCCTCTCTGTTCAACCTTCATGTCTCTTCTCCAGTGTCTTTGTAGTGTCTTTTGTGCTATCAAAACTCTGTGTGGCGTCCACATTCGTGTCTGCAGACACTCAGGCTCACTAGCTTTTTCTTTTGCTTATTGTTATAGTTTCTATTGTAGCTATTTAACTGCAGCGTCTTGTGAAGATCTGAACGTCGGTATCCCAGGCACACGATCACACATACATACAGACAGTGGTTGGATGTCTATAAGGAGACAAGTGTGTGGCAGGTATGGTCATTAGAAGAAGATCAATATGCGGGACCTCTGTCTCTCTCCATTTCATTCTCTCAGTATCTGCAGCACAATTGATCCACTTACAATTAAGCACGCTTGTCGAACAGGTCAGGGGAAATGTTGTCCTGCATCGGGGCCTCAACCCCCCAGAGGGGCCTGACTGGCTGCGGAGGGTCTGATCGATGGTGCAGGGTGACCCGTCCAGGTGTCTCTGTCTCTTTGGCTCTCTGTTGCGTTGTCAGAGTAGTGTGTGTCCTCTAATGAACAAGTTGAAGTCCCGGCACCACCCCCACTCACCATACGCCTCCATCCTGCCTGGACACCACACATCTGCCAGCTGAGGGCGGGCCCACCTGTGTTTGCAGTGTCATTGAGGCCTTATGGTCCCAGCTCTGCAGAGCAACTTGATGCTAAAAATAGAATTTAATTCCTATCTACTTTGCATAAAGTGGCGCGAATAGTTTTTGTCCCATCTAAAACACAATCGGGTCAAAGTGTAGCAGTTAATGTGGCTGCTGTTTGTATTTCCTCAGAGTTGGATAAAAGTCAAAGTTAAACAGGATCTGAGTGGACGGAGCCCAGTCTGGCTGCTGGAATAAGGGTGAATATTTTCCATTATGTAGTTTCAGGATTAGGGCTGAGCAGTATATCAAATTAATTCAATAAATCAAGGTTTTGCTTCCTGAAAATTGTGAAAAATCAATAAATTGCAAATTCCACAGGAGACAAAAATTCCAAATGTAACCTTTTGCTTTCACAATCAACCATATTATTGAAAAAATAGATAGAGACTTAATTTTCTGGCCGTAGGACCCACCTATTGGCAAGATTCATTTCATTTGTTCTTTCTGCTATCTGTGAAAGTCCACCTCACTACATGAAAGAACAACCACCAAGCTGCAACTACACCCTGAAAATGGCAACATTTCACATAGACAGACTTCTTTTTTTTTTGTGTATTCTTTTGTTGGCATTTAGTCATTTTAATAGCACAATGCGATTCCTCCTAAGCACATGGTCCATGAAAACATTCAGTATTGTGTAAATCCACTGTCGCAGCATCCCTTGACAGAACTAGCCAAACAACCCAGAAAACATTTACTCCTATTTCAGAATGATGGTGGAGGGGGACAACACTGTGGAGATAGATTTGGATATGTGAGACTAGATACAGCCTATACACAGAAATAACACAGGCCCAGGTTTTTACATCTTAATACAGAAAGATTAGATATAATTGCTCTGAAGTTGCAAATGCACACTCAGATAAGCCAATTTCAGATTTTGATTTAATTGCCAAAGTTACCTGCCATTTAGGAAATCATGTCAACATGACTACAGCTCCCAAGTGTTTTCATTTTTGATCTGATTCATCTGCAAATTATTTTCTCATTTGCAAAAACAATGTGACTTTTTCAACATTAGTTTTGACTAATAAGCCTGCAAACTTAAATCCTGGGAAATATTGGCTTGAGAATTTGTCTCAGTGATTGATTATTATTAACAGTCAGTATCAGCTTAATATTAAGCTTTGACTACCGGTACTTTATTAATAAATGACTTAAACTATATTCAGACAACAGGTGTTAATGCATAATTTGAATTTATTGGTGAAATTTGATTGTTTTGTGTGTTCGTTCATATTAGACATTAAATGCGACATCTATCAGTTTTGAGTGTGAACTAATTGCGACCCTAAAGTGACCCGCATGCGTAAAAGAGGTCCTGACATAATACGTTACCACCCAGGCATGCACTGTGTTTACAGAAGTAAGTATGGAGGCATCTCGTCTGCACAAAATTGTGGCCTTTCAATGACATAAAGGATAAATGCGACCTGGCCATTCAGACTGAAGGCGCATTGCAAAAAATCAGATATGTATCGGATTTAGGATCACATATGAAAGGGCCTGAGTTGAATTTGAAAAAATCAGATTTGTGCTGTTCAAACTGTCTTTAACAGATCAGATTCTGGTCACATATGGGCAAAAAAATCAGATTTGGGCCACATTTGTCTGCAGTCTGAACGTAGCCTAAATTACATTAGTTAATACAGTTTATACATAAATGAGTGCGTTTACTGTTGCCCTGTATTCTACTGTTCTTTTAACTGAATAGGATCATGAAAATTAGGTACCATACAGTCACACAGTTAACTCAGAAGACTCATGCCCTGTCCACATTAATGCAGGTATTTTTCTAAACAGATATTGTCTTCATCCGTTATTCTAAATATCTCAGTCCACGCAACAAAAAATGACTCCAGACTCATCCAAACGCTCAGACAAACCGTAGTTAAAATATCCAATCTCTGCATTTTCCTTGTTCACACAGACACACACAAACTGGAGGACCTTTTTCTTTTTTCTTTTTTCAGTTTTTGCAACATGAAACATGTGGACAAGAGGCCCAAACATAGAGAAAAATATCTGCATTAGTGTGAACATCGGTGGGCGTCAGACTGTTTTGACAAGCAGCACGGTCATGTATATATGTTTTGCAACAGCATTATAAAACATTATTAGATAATGTATAGTTAAAGCTAAAAAGTACAGGGTTGAAAGTAGTAGGGAAGAAAGAGTATCAATCCATTACAGCTTTATTTTTCATCTTTGTGAAGCTTTGCACCACTAAATTTCTGATCTTTTATTCAGTAAGGCCCTCACAACTTTGCATTTTTCAGTTACTTATCTTTTTTGTCATCAGTGCTCTGAGGTAGGACCCTGTAAGTGTATTATTGCTGGTTTTAATGTGTGTTTCCATAGGTTTCTTGGTGTCGGACTAGAGCTGAACTGTCTTGTCAAGCACAGTTTTAATAGTATAAAAATTGAAGCGCAGTGACTTCACTTGCATCCACATTCTGCTACTCGGAGCCATCCTGAGCCGAATGACGACCTGACACACTGCTGTCTGCTCCCTCACTGTGCTCCTCTATGATCCACTAGTTCACAGTGTGTCCATTATCAGTGTATTGTCTGTCTGTGTGTGAAGCATGATTGTTATGGTTCACTGAGAAACCTTGTTGAATGAGCGTGTCCCTCAGACGAGCAGGACGCCTCCCAGGTCGGCGTGCATGGACACAGATACACCCCCTCTCCATGCCAGTGCCTTGTCCTTGTCTGAGTTTTTGGAGTGTGCACCTACTAACAGACCCTTAAATTAACACACATCCAACACATACAGACATCCAAACAGTCCAAACCTCCCCACCCAGGTGTTACCCCCCTTCTGACATCCTTCTTGCTGCCACTTGAGTGTGTGTCTCGCTCCAACTCTAATCGGACAACCTTCAAATCCTCACCAATTCTTAGGAAGCCAGTCGGATTCCCTGGAGCCAATGAGATGCCGGCGAGGCAGATGGACATGAGAGAGCCCCAATCAGATCCCACGCTCGGATCAAAGTAGGAGTTTATTCTGCTGCATGTCCGTTTTCTTACGTTTGATGACTCTGGCCTATTTAGCCTTTCACCTGAGCCCAGCGCTCGCTGAATGGGTGGTTTTTGGCCAAACATACGTACAGACCTAGAGGTTTGACTCCTAAAATGTAGTGGTGCATGCTTTGGACTGGAGCATGGCATGATGGGAACAGTTTTTTGCAGCTAGAGACAGAGAGAAATTCAGTAGACTCCAACCTAAGACCCTTTTAAAACGAGTAAAATGCGGATGTTGTGATGCAGGTTTGTGTTTTCTTTTGCAATGCACCCCTCAGATCTTGCAGTTCTCTAGAGCCAGCTTATTTTTTTAGTATGTTGGCATGCTGATGGAACATGCTGCTTCACAGACCACTGTTCTGTGGTGAAGAAATCTACACTTCTCTACACTGCAAAAATTCTGCTTCTACATAGAAAGCATATTCAGTAATCTCCAAATAAGGGTTGGGTGATGTGTAATATATGCTTCTATCCATGCAACAAGAATGGTTTATTGGTTTATGTGTTGATTTAGTAAAAATGACTAACACTGTGTCAAGATTTCCATATCGCCCACCCAAATTTGGTTGTCAAAAATTAATAGATAAGAAGTAAAACTCCCCCTAAAAGCCATAAGACTGATGATGTAATTAGTTAAACAAAGACATCATAAAAGGAATTTATGGTAAACTTTGAGGAAATTATTCAGCTTCATTCAGGAGTGGATATCTTAAATCAGGGTTAAAATATGTTTTCACCTGCTTCTTCCCGTGTTTCTTATCTTAGCCAGAATAACTTTGAGCAAAGAAAACAAGGTTAAACCATCTCTTTAGTTATTTTATTGCATTTTCCTTTTTGCAGTGTAGTATCTTCAGTCAGTTTTCAGATAGTGTTTCTTTTTACCAAAACAAGTGAAACACTTGCATGAAATTTCATGGTTGCTCCCACCTCTCTGGATTCCACAGATGTCCTTTTATTCAATACATTTATAAGATGTTCACACCGAAACAAAAGCTAATGTGTTCAAGTTTGAAATCAGTGTCACCATGAATGAAAGTTATAATAAAGACACCAACCTGCAACTGAATTAGCCTTTAGAACTGGGTAAGTATGAGATAAACAAAAAAACAAATAATGTTCTCACAAAGCAGGAAATACCAGGAATTCATGAATGAAAATATCTACACACATACATTCCCCCTGGTGGAAAAACTCTGTGCATTCCTAAAAGCTTTTGGACACCCAGAGTGTGTGTGTGTGTGTGTGTTTGTGTATGTGTGTGTCTGCGTGTGTGCATGAATGCCATGAACACATGTCAGGGGATATAGGAGATGTGTGATGTGACCTGGACGATGCTGGTCTCCAGGTAGATTGCCGTATCTCAGAGAACACACATACACACACGCACATATGCACCGACACACACACACACACAGCTGGGACGCTGGGGTGCTGGATATGGCCCAGCATTTTAGCAGATGGCCTGGGTGCTACGCTATCAGTCACCATAGTAACATGCTCTCTTTTTCCTCTTTCTCTCTGTCTTTCTCTCCCTCTCTCTAGTGCTAAGAGAAGGAAAATGGCAGACAAGATTCTTCCGCAAAGGGTGAGGCTGCATATTTTTACCTTTGTTGATGTGTTTTTGTGTGTGTGTGATTGTCTTTTGTGTGCCGAGCAGAAAAATCCTGTTCAGGGGGTTCTTGGACGGCACACAGGGCCAGATGATTATACACTATTTCCAAATCAGCAGAGTGAGGATGAGGGTGATGTGTGAGCGACCAGGAGGTTTTAGGGTTTGTCGTTGGGATCGGTTCTTAAAGCCTGGATAGTCAGCGGGATACGGTCGAGACGGACCTCAAGCGTAATCTAAAGAGATGGTGCGAATCCATGTTGCCACAGGTGAGCGTGAGGCGACCAAGGTTGCGATTTTTCGTCCCGTGGTTTCAGTGTTCGGCCCTGTGCCACCGGTGTCACCTCACAGCGTTCCTGGCCGGTAACACAGACAGCTTTCACACTGAGACCGTGTGAGTGTCTGGGTTCAGGTCTTATCCCCTAACATAACCCAGACAGAGGAGAGATAGCATGGCTGGGGCGCCACTCCACTATAATGAGTCAGGGACAGGGAATGTCTGCCACACTCCTCTGTCTGCCTGGCACCTCAGCCCGGTGAAAGGCAATGAGATGGAGATAGGAAAGGAATGAGAGGGAACAATGAAGGCAGCCATTTAGAAAAAACTACCTAGTAGAGGATAGAAAGGGAAGGAGAAGAAGGAGCTAACTGTACAGTATGTGTGTGTGTGTGTGTGTGTGTGTGTGTGTGTGTGTGTGTGTGTGTGTGTGTGTGTGTGTGTGTGTGTGTGTGTGTGCAGTTTGGTAAGCAGCAGCCCTTGATGCTCTGAGGACTTTCATCGGTATGATAATGTCTCTGTGCAGCCTGGTTGGCTGCACGTTCTGCATCTCATTTCTATCCCCTAGTGTCCTCAGGATGCTGTGGACCTGCCGAAATAGGATGGACTGAGCAATAGCTTAGGGACATTTTCCACTCCCTTCAGCCTTCTATAAGTAAAATAATAGTAAGAGCTTACGGAGCTAAACAATCTGTCATAGGACTGTAATCTGATCAGCGTTTTTTTTTTTTTTTTTTTTTCAGGATTATGAGGTTGTTAGTCCTCAGATTCTCCTCTGACTCTAAATTTGATTCCAAGAACCATGATTTGAACCTCTCCTTTTTTTTTTTTTGCATTTTGGTATTTTTGTGCATCTAGAATTGGAAATAAGATACACAAAGGTTTCCAGCTGGATCTCCACCGACGAAGTAATTTTGGAGAAGTTTACATGAAAGAATGAAGTCAATGAAATATTTAACCAATGTAAACATGTAACGATTCACTCCATATTTATGATGCTGGAATAGGCTCATTTTTCAACCTTAAAGCCATCTTAAAGGAACAGGATGGTAAGAGCTAAATGTCCTTGAAACAGCACAGTGGACCCCCCACTAGCACTGAGACAGAAAAGACAACTAATCTGCTGAAGCCTTTTTGTAGGATTCAAAGTGTGTGCAAAGAATAGACTGCGTGTGAAATACTGTTATTATCTGATCTCTAGATTTTGACGGCAGATTATCTCTCCCTCCGAGCAGATCCGTGAGCTGGTCCCCGAGTCTCAAGCGTACATGGATCTGCTGGCCTTCGAGCGCAAACTGGACCAGACCATCATGCGCAAACGTGTGGACATTCAAGAAGCACTGAAGAGGCCAATGAAGGTAAGGATTAGACATCTGGGTTTTTCAAAGTGTCTTTTATCGCTACACCTTTGAACAAACATAATTGGTTTATACTCTGACAGGAAAGGAATGAGAAATTATAATCTGAAACAAAGAACCCGTTTACATGCACACCAATACTCCAATCATTATCCAATTTCTGAGTTATCAGATTATACAAGGGAACATGTAGACAGGATAATTTCATATGCTTTATCACATAACAGCAGTAATCTGATTATGACAAATAAGTTTAACACACCTGGATTTCTCCCCAATACTCCAATGTCTCCCTACATGTATACAGGTTAATCTGATTTATTTCATTCTTTTACATCTGTGCATGTATAAGCACAATCAAAATCGTAGAAAATGGAAGTTAGATAATCAAACGTGAGCTGAGATAATAACAGGAAGTTTAAGTCTACCATCACTATGTACGTGCGTACCTCGAAACAAATTCGATAATGGACTGGAGCATCTAAACCAAGGTTTTTCGATTATCGCATTTCTTAAGTGCATGTAAATACGTCAGATCTGATTATTACAATTATCCGATTACTCCCAGTTATCGGACTTTTATGGTCATGTAAGCAGGCTCACTATGAAAGCTGTAGTGGAGTAAAAAGTTTGATGTTTATCTCTTATATGTAGAGAAGCATAAAATTGCATTGAAATTAGATGTTTAAAATGTACTTTTAACATTTTATTTTTATTTATTTTATTTGTTTATTTGTCTCAAACTTTGAAGTAACAAAAAAGAACTAAAAAACAATAAAAGCAAGAAGTCAATTACATATGCACCCATCAATGGTCATTAATCACAGAAAAAGTAATGAAATGCAATAAATTTAACAGAAATGTACAACTCATAAACACAGTTTGAGAAAGGACAGAAAGAAGCAAAGGCTTACCTAGTCCTGCCTCTTCTGTACTTTCAGTACCAGATTCATAACCAAATATATTTCCTTCATCGACTATTTATCACATTAAAATAGATAACCATGAATAACTAGTCATACCACCTTTGTATTGGTTCTATCACCATTGTACCAGATATAAAAAATAAACAAATAGAGACTAAACTATGCAGGGTATAATACGTAAACCCCAAACTACATATAAACTCATCAAAAATATCTCCAATTACACATACCAAACATTTACATTAACGTTAACATTTAACCACTGTTTTGTTTTGTTTTTTGTCAGAAGAAAACAGCTGTTTGATCCAGACTGTTTGTTACATATCCACACTATCCATTCAGCTCAGATCTGACACCTGCAACATATGAAATATGTTTTTAAACTGCTCTATCTATGTGCCCTTGTGTCAGCAGCAGAAGCGTAAACTGAGGCTTTACATTTCAAACACCTTCAACCCTGCCAGACCTGATGCTGACGACTCAGACGGCAGCATTGCATCATGGGAGCTGCGAGTAGAGGGGAAGTTGCTGGACGATGTGAGTTTTGAAGCATTAGTTTTGTTTCATACTGCGTTTAAACAAAAAGACCCACACCCAGACTGTGTTACATAGTTAAATGAAATGAGAGAACAACTTGTGTGATATTGATCTGCTGTTGGATAAAGTATTATGTCATCTCTTGTGGGTGAACTCAGTGTGAGTCAAATAGCTTCTGGTCCTCCAAAAAAATAACTGAGATGTAATCTTAGCGTTTGATATGAAAGAGCGCCTCACTTTGATCCCAGAGCTGCTTTGGGTCGTTTTTGGCCCACAGTAAAACTCAGTAATTATGTGCTCAAACGACTTTGGACAGAAAAAATATCGTCTGGCTTAGAAAAAAAATGAATGATTGATGCTTTTTAAAGAGGCTGTCGAAGCAGCATGAAAAACAAAATGATCTTACATTTGTTTTTTTTGTGCCGTAAGTTGTGCTTCAAAAAGCTCTGATGTTCTCAGCAGTCTGAGGTAAGGCTGTCATTTCAGTGGTAGGAAGCATTTAGGTTTCACAGACCACAAATATTTCTGGGTGAGTTTGGAGGAAGTGGACCCTGAGAATGTCTTACTGTCTCGCTCTTTTTCTCATCTCACTCGGTGTCTTTTGGGGGTTTTGATGAGTAACGTCGCTTTCGGCAAACGCACGATGACGACGTTTGCTTTCGAGTCGGCCGTGTTTGATGTGCAAATTTGTGTCTGATTTTTGACATTAACTGATGTTCTCTCTGTCTGCCGTTCCAGCCCGGGAAGCAAAAGAAGAAGTTCTCTTCGTTTTTTAAAAGCCTGGTGATCGAACTGGACAAAGACTTGTATGGCCCTGACAACCACCTGGTCGAGGTCAGTCCTGAAATGGAGTCTGATGCTTGAACACACAGGAAGATGTTCACTTAACCACACATCTCACCAACTATTTGAGCACCTTTGTATACTTCAACTATAAAAAAAAAAACAAGACAAGACAGTTTCCTTGATCTTACTGTGAGCTTTGTAGTATTTCATCCAGTTACTTAAATGAAATCATGACTTTGAAGATAAAGAGCTGGTAATTAATCACATTTTAAGGAATAATACACCTAAAAAATAATGAAAGCTTATGATCTTGACAATGTAATAAATTTTTAATATATCTCTTTCCTGTCATACTCATGCTAGGGTTAATATTAATACCCAAATCTGAATGTAACGGCTTTTACACAGCAAACATTTCAACATCCTTTTGCAGTTAAAGTATAGGTCATGATGAGGTAGGAGACACAGGTCAGATTTACTATTAATGAATGAATGATATGCATTTATGTTACACAGTGTTATGATCACACACACACACACACACAAAACCCTCAGATTCACAATATTTAAATGAATGAACAGGATATAAACAGAAAATGGTTTTACGGATGCAGAACGCAGCTGCATGGGGGTGGAGGAGATGAGGAGAAGATATTTAGTGGGTGGGATGAGCACAGAGCAGAACGAATGAATGAATGAACGAGTGAATGAATGAATGAATGCTGCCTCCTATAAAGAGGCACCGATGCCTGAAGAAACTCAAGGGAAGCTCAATGTAAATGTAGCTCATTTGATCACTGAAGTGTATTCTATGGCTACGTTCAGACGGCAGAACTTAATGCACAATTCGGATTTATTGATGAAATCCGATTTTTTTTGCGTGCTCGTTCATATTGCACATTAACTGCGACTTCTATCAGTTTTGACTATGAACTGAATGCAACCCTGAAGTGACCCGCATGCACAAAAGAGGTCCTGATGTAATACCTGACCATGCAGGCATGCACTGTGTTTACAGAAATAAGTAGGTTTTTCCCACCTCTCCTCCTCCTGGGACGCAGAATTGTGACATTTGTCGCATTTCAATGACGTAAAGGTCTTATAAATGCGACCTGGCCGTTCAGACTGAAGGCACATTGCAAAATGTCAGATAACATATTGGATTTAGGATCACATATGAAAGTGGCCTGGATCAGAATTGAAAAAATTGGATTTGGGCTGTTCAAACTGTCTTTAACAGATTGGATACAGGTCACATATGGGCAAAAAAATCTGATTTGGGCCACATTTGCTTGTAGTCTGAACGTAGCCTAAGACAATGCATCATAAAATATAAGATCTGCCAAAGCCTTTTGTTTTTTTTAAAAGTCAACTTTTAATGAGCTCAGAAAAACAGTCTGGTTTCAGTTTTGTGATGATGTAATTTCCAGTGAATCCAATGAAAGGGAACTGATGATTATAAACTGTAATAACGGTAAGACTCATAGAGGAGTGAAAATGTACATTATTTGCCTGAGCTGTAGTAAAGCAGAAGTATTGTATAAACAACGCAAAACAGAACTCACATTTGTAGTGCTACTTGACCACATGTTTTATGTCATCACTGAAGTTTGATTAAAACTGTGTCATACATGGAAAATAATTAGTAATAAATAGCCCAGATCAGATACAGCATGATATTTTAGTTTGTGATGTTGTTACATATCCCTTTAAACTACCACATCTTCTACGCCCAGTAACAAAAGGCAAAATCGTTGTAGTGAAGCTCAATTTGTAACATTATTTGCATTTTATTTTGGTGAGGCACACTGTAAAAACACATTTCAAGAAAGCAAGAGGCCTTTGTTCATTGGAAATTTCCTTTTCTTTTTTTTTTTTCAAAAAGACAAAACAATCTTGTAAAGAATGCATGTCTCCTTTTTGGAATTCATATCTATCTTTGTTTCAATAAGACATTCCAGCTGATACAGAGATAGATGCAACCAGTACAAAGTTCAAATGATGGATGCATAATCTGTGGATGCAAACTGAGGAACAAGACTGCTTTCCTTGTGTTTCCAACAGCTTATTAATTCCTCTTAAATAACTGTTTTTGTTGCTTATAGAATAGGTATAAACTGCTTTAATAGTAGTATTTTATTTCATGTTAAGGCACATCACAGTCTTTGGTTGGGTTATTACAGGACAGTTTGGGTAAATTTCAGAATATTTGGCTTCTTCGGAGTTTCTGTTTTGCAGTGCAGTGCAGGTCCTGTCCATGCAGGTTTACTGGGCACTTAAAGATGCATTTGCACACCTCCATGGATGTTTTAAAAGCCCCAGCTGATGTGACCTGATGTCAGGTTGACGTTTGGAGGAGATGCTAAAAATGTGTGGAGATATCTGCAGTATTTTTCACCGGAGATATTTTGACTCACTCCTTTTTTAAGTTCAAATGTCTAATGTGGAAAAAGTCCCATAGTCAGAGATCTACAACGACTAAATTTGTCCCTGTTCATATGCGTATGGACCGTACTGTAACAGGAGCCATGTTAGTTTGATCAGTTCAGCCCATCTGGTGGACATTCATATCTGAAATACATGCCTGATGGTCACATTGTAGGTCAACACTTTGATTTTTTTTTTTTTTTTGTCGGACCGGTGGGGGTGGGGAGAAATGGGGGGGCAGTTATGCACGTGGGGGTGCGGTCCATAAGTAATGTAACACTGGTGTGAAACGAAAGCGAATCTTTACATACTTTCAACGTCTAACTATATTCCTCTATTTTACAACAGCTCTTACACGAAATTTTCACAACTTCTAACCTGTATCCACTGGACGCACAAATGCTGGGCCCCATGAATTTGTCACATTTACCCCCCTTTTACAGCGTCTCAGTGCATGGGGACGTTTGCAAATTCTGAGACTGCCAACAGTTTGGTTCAGGTGAACATTAGTGCCAGTAGTGTAGGAAATGTCAGTCACAACCTGCCTGTTATTTCAATTGGTTGGTTGGCCCCCCACCCCCCATTGAGCAGAAGTAGGGATGTAAAAACCAGAGGGGGGGTTGATCTTCCCCAACAAATCACACCCTGTCTATTAGTATCTTGTAATGAAGTGCTGCACAATTGGTGTTTGTCGTGCAGTACAGGGAAGTTCTGAGAAACAGCAATTTAGTGAAGTCTTCAGCCAACCTGCTCCTTACAACTTCAACCACTGGACAAAAAATGGACTCAGAAAGAGGACCGTTTTCTTCTATGATAATTTGACTTTCTACTACATTTTCTTCCTGTATTTTAATACTGCAAGGTTGCTTTAACATGCAGCTGCAAAAGCACCAGAAAACAAGTGCTTACTTATTAAAAACAGCCATTAGCTGCCCTTCACTTTGTATTTCTCAAAATGTATTTACTGAAAAACCCACTTTAGGAGTCACTGAGTGAAAATTATGACTTCTCAAGGTTCCTCCTTTTAAGAGAGGATTTTAGCAAGGCACTCAGGTGCTTTGCTTTAAATGATTTCCCATCAAAAAAAATGTTTTCTACCTTGAAGTACAATCAGCACATAATTTGTTGTGAGTCAGCCATTGGTTGGGGGAAACATTACTCTGTATTGCATGCCATGTCACCACAATCAACTGGTACTGAAGATTTCAAGTGCTTTTCTTTTTTGTCAGAGTGGTTTAGATAAAAAAAGAGGTAAATACCATTTCATCTGCAGTTCAGATATAGAGCAGGTTCTGATATGTAAACACTGACAATGAAATACGGAATCTTATAGCAACAGTTTTATTTGGCCAGACTGATATTTATTGAGTTTGATACAGTAGATTTTCTTCCATTTCCCTCCACTTCTCTGCAGATTGTCTAATCTTAAACATGATATCATTCAGCTGCATGACCACATGCTTAATCTGTTCCTGTCTTGGTTTCTCTGCAAACTGGCCGTGCACAGTTAGAAGAAATACAACCACCTTCCTGGTACTTGAGGTTAAGATCAGTTCTGCTAGTTGTAGGTTCCGTCGCATGGCATCTACAGTAAATTTGTGACACCTACACTTCTCTAATAGGTCTCTCTAATAATAAATATTAAAGCTCCTGTAATTAACATTTCCATAAAAAGCAAATAGAAATGGTTTATGTTGATCCCACACATTCTGCAGAGGTTTATAGCAATTCTCAGCTTATTGTTTGGCTCAATTTTGCTATTTTGCTTCTCACTCACTGCTCTTACAGTATTGTTTTCAAGCATCGTTAGAGCCAAATCTCACTAGAAATAACTAAAGATGAAAACCAGACCTAAAAAAGAATAACATTAAATCGTCATGTGGATAAAGTATGACTCCAAACAACTATAGTTTAACTAGATCAGCTTTTAATGTGTTTTAATATAGCAGATTTAAGTGATAGTTCTGAAAAACAAGGCATTTTTAGTGTTATTTATTATGAGTATAACACTAGAAACACAAAAGGCATAATCCTCTTAATTAAGTGTGTGTGGGTGGTGAGGTTTAATCCTATTTGACTGACAGGGCTGTCAACATAATGGTAAACAAACGACCACACAGCTGTCATTACATTTTCATTCATTTTGCTCTGATATTTCTAAACACTGACTCCCATGTGGAAATATAATATCAAGCTTTTTTCCAACATGGGCCACCCACTTCCAACAACATAGAAAAGCAACAATAAAAATGGATTAATGTATATATATATGAAAATCTCTCAAAACTGCAGAAATCAGTGGAAGTAAAGGCAGAATTCTGAAATATGCTCTTTTCCTTCTGCAGCTCTCTCCTCTTGGTCCAAATCAAAAGACTTGACACTGTTTCTTGGAACAGTGAAGGTAAAATATCTCTGGTGTGAGAGCTATCATGTTGCTTCGTAGCCTCTTAAACCCATCTGCCCTGGTACAGCTGCAGCTGCTGTTCTATCTGTGTTGCCATGGTAATGCTACATGATGTTTGACATAATATACACATTCTATGTGACTGCGTAACCAGAAGGACATGAGCTAAAACCTCAACAAAACCCTTTTTTTACCCCTTGGCTAACATCTGGCCGAAGGCGTATTGTAATTTTTTTGGTCGTCTGTCTGTCCGTCTGTCATTGCATTGCAATGCATTGAGATATCTGTACCACATTTATACTTTGGATGCATCTTGGCAGAAAGCAGAAGCCTATTGAAAATAGGTCACCTTGACCTACCTTTCCATGGTCAAATGGCATCAAAAGGAGACATGACCCCTGTTTGCTTGAAACAGCCTTGTGCAGTTATAATGTCTGAGTATTTTCAAATATAAATATGTATGTAATAAGTTTTACACAGAGACGGTCTAATCTAAATTATAGGGCAGTAACTTTCAACAGAATTTTACACTATATTGGGCTGAGGGGTATTAAAAGTGCACAGTACGTTATGTTGGAAAACATATTACAAGTCAAACAATAAGCACTTAAATGGACAAATATCTAAAACAACTTACTAGTCTGAGACCAGCATATGTCATGAATAATTCATTAAACATCAGACCAGTGCAACAACTTTGCAGCGCTAAGCTAACATTAAACAGATCCAACAGTACAAGGATTATTTTTCTACTGATAAAACTCACTGAATGAGCCAAAGAAGAACAAAAATAAAGGTTACTTTATGAAGAGATGATTGCTGTTTTTTCCATCATAGCTTGGTTTTATATGAATGAAACTTCTGCTATCAGCTAATCTATTGTTTTATGTTACATTGAAATGATTCTGACTGGAAAAAAATGGCCCAGGGCTTAATAGGAAAACACTGACCAGTATTTAAAAAGGTTCCCAGAGTCACTAACAACCTGAAGGATGATGGAATTTTAAAGTTTCTAGGCCTTGAAAAATCAACAAATTAAGTACAATTCTTGAAAGCTTTGGAAAAGACATGAAGTTTTATTTTGTTTGTACTGAAATTCAAAAGAAAAGAGAGGAAACCTGTCAGATTAACTAAAGGAGTTTTTGAAGAGTGAAAGTGGTGTAGAAACTATGACAGTCTGATGTTTGTTATATTTTAATGTATCTGCTTTTTTCTTATGTCTGTTATGAAATGGCATTTACATTAATTATGTTTCCATCCAAGTGTTTTGTGAATTTTAGGCAATTCTTTTGAAAATTTGCCAAAGAATATTTGCATTTTCATCACAGATGTGAAGCGCTTGTTCTTCAGCAGCAGCATCCTGCTTTGAGAGTTTGCCTGTTTAAAGTAGTATTTAATACAGTACCATAGCCCATATCTTGAGTAACTTATAGATGTAAGGTCTGTGAAGTTTCAGTTTCTCCTAAACCAAACTGAACCACAGGTCTGAATCATGTAATGTTGTCTCAGACTCCTTTTACAGTTTGATAAAATCTTTGTCCATCATTTCTTTCTGCAGCTCTTCATGCACAGCAGCCTTTCATAGCAGTTTTGCAGTATTTCTGTAAATCACTTTCACTATAATTTCTTTAGATTTGTTTCTTTATTATTTAATCAAAAGGAAAGTTTTCTTAACCAAAAAACTTTTCAATAAAAAACTTCACTTCAATCAACAAAACCCTTTTCAATCAAAGAAAAAAAGTGCTTGAATGCAAAAAAAAAAATATTTGAGATCCAAAAAATTGCATTTGAACACTTTTTTTCTTTGAAAACTTTTTTTATTGGAGTTATTTTTTGATTGAAAATAATTTTTTTGATTGAAGTCATCTTTTTTGTATTTGGGCCATATTAAGGGTAGAGTATTTGTGTGTTTATTATTCAATCCCAAACAATATCACTTCAATCAAAATAAATATTTTCAATTAAAAAAAACTTCACTTCAATCAAAAAAAATGTCAATTTTAAAAACTTTAATCAAAGAAAAATAACATTTTTAATCATAGAAAAAAGTGTTTAAATACAAAAAAACTTTAGACATTTTTTCTTTGAAGTGACAAAAGTTTTGAAGTCTTTTTTTCTTCTTTTTTTTTTTTTTTTTTTTTTCTGATTGAAACATTTTTAACACAAACATTCCACAGTGGGCAGATGCTTCCCCATTGGTCATACAGGTTTGAGTGACAAGTGTCTACACCAATGACGTTTAACATAGGAATGTCTGTATAGAAGGAGGAAGTACTCATTTGGCAAAGTACAGGTATTTGGTGAAGATCCGTCTTCCATCCATCTTCTTAAAGCAACTTTCCTTTTGATTAAATAATAAAGAAACAAATCTACCCTCATATTTCGACCGTCTGTTTCATTTTCCTTATCAGTCGTCATTTACAAACACACAATTATTAGAATTAACTGTTTAAATTCCACTTTTTAACATTTATTCTAAAGCAAAACGTTGACTTCTCTACCTAACCCAGATGTGAAATGCCCAAATTGAAAATACAAATAAAAGTAGTGGGACAGAAACAAAAACTATTTGCTGTTGTTGGACAATTTGTGCCTCCACCTTCTTCTGCAGATTAGTGATAATAATTTAAGATGAAAACTATGCTAATACAGTAAATAAGTCAAGGAAAAGTCTGTGAAAATGTGTGTTACCTTGTATTCTATCCTCCAGCATCTCTAAAATACAAGACAAACTCTTGCATAGTGGCTTAAATTTAGAAATTAGACAGTGAAATTGAGCTGCAGACATCTAGTTTTCCATTAGACCTCCAGGAATACATTAAAATATAGAAATAATGTATATTTTGTAGCAAAACCTAGTGTGCAGTGAACCTTTAAAGATCTAGATGTGCTTGATCATTGGTAAACGGTTGTGTCATTCACAGTACAAACCTACTGGAACCATTTAAAGGTTGTTATGGTTGTTAAACATCAATTAATTAGCAAGTCTAATAAAGTGTGAAACAAACTGTGAAAGTAACAACATGACCATTCAGTCTGGATGAAGCAGCTGAGCGGAGGAAGTGTACTGATCATCTGCTGTTGTCTGATTGGTCTTCCAGTGGCATCGCACACCTACGACCCAGGAGACGGACGGCTTCCAGGTGAAAAGGCCTGGAGACGTGAGCGTACGCTGCACTCTGCTGCTGATGCTGGACTACCAGGTGGGGGCGCCGCGAAGCTTCACGACAACTTACAAAAACAATCCAGAAATAGCATCGCATCTCTTACATATCTGTGGCTAATCCGTGCCGTGAAATCAGCCGTTGTAGTGACAACCTGCAGGCCTCACATCACTGATAACTGACAGTCTGCACAAACATTAGAGTGCATTTAAGACTCCCATTTCAAACCTGACATCCATTTACAAGCCGGGGAAACGTGATAAGGATGTAAGATGTGATGGAGCTGATGTAAAGGCTCCGAGGTGGGCGGCTGTAAAAGAAAAAAGAAAAAAAATTGAGGAAAAAAAGTGTTGTAATGCGATTACTTCCTCTCCACAGCCTCCCCAGTTTAAGCTGGACCCTCGCCTGGCTCGCCTGCTTGGCATCCACACTCAGACACGCTCCTGCATCATCCAGGCCCTCTGGCAGTACGTCAAGACCAACAAGCTGCAGGACTCCCATGACAAGGAGTACATCAACTGTGACAAGTACTTCCAACAGGTGGGAGCCTCTGAGCGCCACAAAGCATAACGTTACTGCAAAAACATGAGGTCCACTGTTGGCTGAAGAGTGGATTTCACTGAACTGAAGTAATATGAAATCAATCAAATTTTATTTATATAGCGCCACATCATAACTTAAGTTCTCTCATGACACTTTACATATAGAGCCAGTCTAAGTTAGACTCTTAAGCCAATTCAGACGCCAACAAGAAGAAACCTGGAGCAGACCCCAAATCTGGAGGATGGACGTCTGACATGACTAGTTAAAGAGTTAAGGGGTGGCGGGGTGGCATGGATGCACAGCAAACTGAACTATAATTGTTAAAAATAGAACTGCTGTTGCTGGTATAATTACCTATAACTAGTGCAAATACGCATAACTACTAATACTACTACTACAAGTACAAACAGTGGATATACTACTACTGCAGCTGTTAGTACCAGTAATAGAAACATCTACCATCCATGTAACTACATAATAAACACTATCCCAGCTTTATAGATAAATAAATGAACTGTAGATGGTGTATTTTACTGTGTTTTATCTCCACATGCTTCCATTAGTAAACCAGATGAAAGCATTTAAACATTCTGTTATGTGGTTTAACGCATCTTTTTCCACCTTTTCCAGATTTTCGACTGCCCTCGGCTGAAGTTCTCTGAGATCCCTCAACGCCTCACCAACCTCCTCCTGCCCCCCGACCCCATCGTTATCAACCACGTCATCAGGTAGATCCATTTTTTTAATTACCCCGCCCCCCTCGGAGGGGAGGGCGAGGGTATTGTTTTTGGTTTGTTTGTTTGTCTGTTTGTTTGTCAACAACTTTACGCAAAAACTACTGGACCAATTTCCATGAAATTTTCAGGAAAGGTGCGAGGTGGTCCAGAATAGATCCC